>JARFXV010000293.1:0-600000 GCA_031761425.1 Cosmopolites sordidus
ACAGGATATAAGTGAAATAATTTTCATAAATTTAGTCAACGATTCTTTACATTCTTTTGATAACGCGATATTATTTTTCTTACAATTGGCGATATCACATATTGCTAAGAAAATTCGGCTTGTGCCATTGTTCTCTTAAAGTATTAATTGAAAATAAAGTGTAATATTTTTATAGCCATTTATTCCATACGTTTCGACATAGATTTGGTTTGTTTTTAACAAAAAAAAAAGATTCATTTAATGTCAAACTTGAATTAGTAGTTTTCACTAAAATCACTAATATTTCACACCATAACACGTTTCAAATGATTCACGGCATATTATGAAACACATGATTAATTGTTGCAATTCCTATGCAATTCCGAACCGATTCTAATCTAACTTGATTGATTGCTGCTTCTCCGTAAATAAAAAGCATATCGTTATAAGAGCGTACACGTAGTTACAGACTGAAGTCACTTTTATCGACAAACACTAAGTAATCATCTCTATTAGGCGATACTGCCAGAACTACGATACTACGTTGCCACCTCGATTTTTTGGCTAATGTATGGCTGATATTTATTTTTCAATAAATGGTCGTTACATTGTTCAATCGTGTATTTATAGTTTATTCGATAAATAATAATCATTTATTATTTTGCAAATATGCTTTTAACCTTAGGCCGCACTATGGCTAAACCGCCGTGGTTTTGGCGGCCGAAGCTTGCGGTTTTTTCCCGCGACTGATTTTAAAACCGTGAAATGTTATAAAATGGCTAGCGGGTAAAAACCGCGCCACAATTTGTAACCAATAGAACTTAGGCTTAGCGTTAGAGCAACAATATATAGTACTCTCTTGAAATCCATCTTCACTTTTTAATCGCAGTGTGTGCGTCTCGAGCGGTTTCGCCGTTCTAGCGATTAACCGCTCGCTGGAAAAGACTGTAGTGCGGCCTAGCCTAACACATATATTAAAATGATAATTCTTAGCATAGTTTTTCGATTGGCAACTTAATTAAAAGCAATTTTTTTTCGCGAAAGTCCTTAGGTTTTTGACTGTTGTTGTAAGCAACTTTATTCTTTCAAATTATAGGAAGAATCGTTGGTTAAATTTATATATATATATATATATATATATATATATATATATATATATATATATATATATATATATATATATATATACGATCTTTTACATAAAAAAGAGCACATGAAGATTTAAAGAACTACTGCCCAATAAGCCACCTATCAGTAATGTAAAAAGTTTTCATCATGAATTACCTAATACTTTTCCATAATTTTCATTGGAAAATCTATCAAAAAACATGAACTGTGGATATAGCCTAAAATCCGATAGTTGATTTCTGCAGGTATCTGTTTTTTAATAAAACTTAATTCAAATGAATGACTAATGACAATGTAATACTTTGCAGCAGGGTAGCCAATCAAAAATTAGCCGCGATATAATTTAATTAAATATATTGTAATTAATTTATTTTAATGAATTCCAACTATATTTTTTTTAAGTGAATTAAACTTTATTTGAAAGAAAATTGTATGAAGAATGTAAAAAAAATGGTTGCCAGCTTTCAGTCAGCCACAACCTCTAGGTTTCCGGGTGTACACAGGTATATGGTTGATTATTTACGCTTATCGTGTTTTCAAGAAAATTTTATACTAGTTTTGAAGTTTAATTTTTGCTGTACACGATAATACATGGCTGCCTGTAAAAAAAATGGCCGCAAGTAGTGGCTGTCATTATTTGAATTAATTACTCTCACTCTCGACGAGTGTGAGCGAGAGTGAACGCGCGTTGCTTCGTGTGAACAAGGACACAATGTGGTGTAATTAAAGTAATAAGGTTTTTTTTTAATTTTTTACCTGTGAAACAATGATTTTTGCGCATAATGGAAATGTTCCCCGTATAAGAAATGAATCATATTTTATGAAAAAATCGACTATTGAATGTTCAGAGAATATCGAACTTCTTATCTATTCTTTCAATGCTAATGGGCAGTATTTTTTTTATTATTGTTTCACAAACTACTTAATTTTTTCTATATAAAATGTTATCAAAACTGATCGTATCTCAGCTGCAACGATTGATAAAAATAATTTATAAATATTGGCCAATCAGGGCAATGAAATATAAATTTCGTAATGACAAAAAAATTATTACTTTATTACTTATTGACTTCAGTAATATTTTTTTATTGAAAAATTATAAATCCTATTTTTACAAGTAATGAATTTGCTTTAACATACTATTCGTATAACAGTCACATCTGCCATGCTGCGTTTTTATTCACAACACGAAGCAACGCGCACATTCTTTTTCTCTTGCGCTCACACTCATCTAGAGTGAGAGAAATTAATTCTAACCATGGCAACTACTACTTGCGGTCATTTTTTACAGGCAACCATGTATTATCGTGAACAGCAAAAATTATATTTTAATTTGGTCAAAAATTTCTTGAAAAACAGGATGAGTATAAATAATTATCAAAAATATACCTGTTTACATCTGGCAAGCTAAAGGTTGCGGCTGACTGAGAGCTGGCAACCATTTTTTTACATTCTTCACTTCATTCTCTTTCAAATAACGTTTAATTCACTTTAAAAAATATAGTTGGAATTCATTAAAATAAATTAATTACAATATATTTAATTAAAGGTAATCTCGGCTAATTTTTGATAGGCTACCCGGCAGCAATGTATTACATTGCCATTAATCATTTATTTAAATTAAGGGTCATTAAAACATATACCTGCAGGAATAAGCTGCCGGATATTGTACTAATAATATAAATATAATAAAAATGCATAAAACTTATTAATTTCAGGGGCGCCTGTTGTTGTAGGCGTCACAATGTACGTGTTAAGTATAAGCTCTCTCAACGAAGTTAAAATGGTATATATAAATAAACCTCTTTTTAATCTGGTAAAATAGTTAACATTTAATAATACACAAATTAACAAGCACAAACTCAATAATTGTTTGAATACTTTTAACATTTTCATTACATGCAAGGCAAGCTTACAATAGATGCGTTTGGCGGTCTGGACTAATCGCGAAGGAGTAAACACGAGGAATTTAAATCTTAATCAATCTCGTGCATACTCCAGGTAGAGAAAAGAATTTCTGACATGTACTGTTCCGTCCTTTCTCACTCTCGCACATATATTTTTTCCCCCTAAATAATATATTGCCGAGGGGGTTTCTAGTTACGCGGCCATTTTGTAATTTTGCAGGCCCCCCCGTTGATGTGGGCGTCACCATGTACGTTCTATCAATCAGCTCTCTTTCCGAAGTCCAAATGGTACTTATCACCCGAAAACCTGAAACAGTTTTGACAGTTGTTCAATGGCGAATTGAAAATTTAGATTGACCTCGATCACAAAACACATCATCGTTATTCACACCATTAATGCGCAAAGCGCAACATATCAAAACTCTTTATAAATAGTGGTGCACAGTGATGTGTTTTGTAGAATCGATTATGTAAAAAAAAATTATTTTTTTAGTGTATTTTTTTCGGTACGCTCTATCGTCTCCCCACATTTCCAACCTTTTGGGTGATTCCCCAAAAGGCTGGTAACTGGACAGGCCCGGGAAACAACATTTTTGATTTGGTTTTCACGTAAGAGACCGTCAAAAAAAGTATAATCGGTTTTGTTTTGATAAGAGAGGTACCCAAAGATGACATTTCTTTTTATATTTTAATTCAACACCATCTCGAAAGTTAAACCGAATTTGTTAGATTAAGTGTTTAATCTAAGATGACAGACTATTCATAGACTGTATTTTAGGCCTCGACAATATTGACCTCATATACACACATATAATCCACCATGGTTGATTTGGTTTCACAAAGGAAACATTATGGTTTAATGCAAAAATATGGTTAGTTTCCATCAAAATTAATAAATAAATAAACTCTGTACATTATTCTTAAATCTGACATATATTGTTTTATCCTTATTTTACTATAAATCTTCTATAATCTTCAGATTATATTGGCTTGAGCTTTATTTAACCAAACTCTTTAAAATATAGGCTTAGAAAGTTAAAATACGAATTGAAATTTTTTTTTCAAAGGATTACTCATACAATATATAGCATAATTATTTACATACAATGTAAACCGACATTATCATAGCTGGTACCTATATCTACACTATTATCAGACCAATAATATTCAGGAAAAGATTTAACAATAAAAATTATACTTGCTCAATTAAACAACAAAAATGCTTATAAACAATATTGTTTATAAGTCCTGTCCAATAAAACTGTCTGTTAAAACTGTCCAATATAAATGTCTGTCCAATACTGGGGTCCAATAAAAGGGCCAGAAATTTTAAATGCATAATCCGTAATTTCCGTAATTTCCGTAATTTTTTTTAGCTTGAAGAATAAATATCAATATCTTTTGAAAAAATGTCGTTCAAATGTCCCCCCTGGCTTCGTCTGATGAAATCAATACTAGAGACCCAAATTTGGATTACTCTCTCACATACACAGGATGATTCACGGTGAATGGTACATTAGACGTTTATGCAAAACTACTTAAAGTAAAGATTTAAAATTTTAGATACTTATGTAAAAAAAACATGAGCTCTCTATTTAAAATATTTTCTGCGGGGCGGTGTTGACAAATCTACTCATAGCTAACATCAACTTTGTTTTTTTTTTAATGGAATAAACCTATATATTATTACATTTTTAGATTCTGTGAGGCATTTTGAAACTTTCTAATGTGACATATGTTATACCCATTAACCATTTAGGAAATAAAAATATTTTTAAGAAAAATGGCAAGAAACCTCCCTAAAAATAAAAATATTTTTTTACAGCCAGCATAGCTAGATACCTGAATTTTTTAATACGATTCCTTAATAGGTTACTTTATGATAATATTACATGCAATAAAATAGTGCCCTTTTGGTAGAACTTAAAAATACATATTATGGAGGAATTTTAATTAGAATTTTAATTAATTATGAATTTATTCTTATGAATTATTATAATTAAGAATTAATTAATTAATTATGGATTAATTTATAAATTTTAATTATTGCCCTGTATTTTATAGTGGTGCACAAAAGAGCAATAAATTTTGTATCTAAAAGCGTTAGTGATGATATACCTATTTTTAGCGGTTTTCGACTCATAAACAAAAAACCAAAATAATGCAAATTATTGATTGATTTGTCCGTTATTTTCTGACAGTTCATTTTTAAACCGAATAAAACATTTTTTTTACTTTGTTATCTAATGCCAAAGATAAAACATCACAAAATCAAAAATCTAGAGTTTAAAGTAAAGTTTTGGGGTTAGAGGCGCATCAGCAACTGAGAAGGCTATTTAGCGATTGGACCTACAGTTTAACGTGGGTTCTGAACCACGGTCATCAGCTACTGAAAACCCCGGTCAGCATCCCCCTCGGGCTATCAACCCTTGGTTTTGTGCTTAACTGAAAGTATCTCGAGAAGCCTACCGACTGACGAGTGACCAACTTAGAAAACCTCTCAGAAGGCTTCCGGCCTTACCCAGCCTCGAACTGGCGTGACTGAGGGGTGATTCCTTTTCAGATTTTACACTGTTACCTAGAAACATTCACAAGAATTTTAGAAATTTTTTTTTTGCCTAGTACGGGATTGGAACCCGCTCCATATTAACTGCGGTAACGCAAGGCTGATGCCTTAGACACCACAGCTAATGTGGCTCCTAATCTAGAGTTTATATGTTAAGTTGCAACCAGTGTAGTATGCTATGAAATCAATAGCTGCTGAAATCAATTCTGGAGACCCAAATTTTGATTATTCTTTCACATACACAGGGTGATTCACGGTGACTGGTACATTACACGTTTACGCAAAACTACTTAAAGTGAAGATTTGAAATTGTAGATACTTATGTAAAAAAAACATGAGCTCTCCATTTAAAATATTTTCTGCGCTGCGGTGTTGACAAATCTACTCGTAGCTAATATCAACTTCAAATAACGAACAAACGGGCCAAAATCTTCAGACCAGATTTAAAGAACACAAATCTGCATATCTATTAAACAAAAACTTATTTGGCGAACCATTTCATAGATACCGGACATATATTTCCCGAGATTACAAATTTAAAAATTTTACATACAGTGCAAAAAAGGCAAAAAATTAAACATTTTAGAAGCGATTGAAATTTATAAATATAATAAAAACCCGTCTAGACAGTTATTAAACCATCAGACAGATCTCCGAAATTTCCCACTATTTAAAATATTGTAAAACATTAATCCCAATAAAAGTGTAAAATTGGGTACATATGTTAAAAAGCTGTAATACTGCTGTTTTTAGCTGTTTGAGAATGTAACATTGTTTTACGAAACTATAGTCACACAAGTTAAAAAATTAAAGTGATAGAAAACAAAGTAAAAAATTTGTTTTATTCGGTTCAAAATAATGCAAAGATAATCGTTAACTTTAGTAGTGTGCCACTACCGAAGTACTCTACACTACCCAAATGTATGTATTTGACATTATTCGTTTGATAATTCATTATTAACGTATTTAAGAAAGTACCTGTCTCAGTAAAGAATGGAAGAAATTAACCATTCGAATGCAGTTATCATGAATTTATTTATTTTATACGGGCAGTGTGAAATTATCGCATCTGCAGACAGTTTAACGTAATGTCTCCTAATTTAACACGAATGGATAAAAGAAAATCTAGACGGATTCAAACAAATTTTATAAATTTTGATTTTTCGAAGACACCCCGGAATTTGACCAAGCCAGTAACATCTGATGATGATCACGAGATTAACATTCTGGCTTATTTCCATTCGTATCCACAATATTCTATTAGAGAAGTTGAAGACGAGCTGCATATAATATTCTCAATACAAAGAATACTGAAAAAACACGGCATGCGCCCTTATAAATTTTCTCAAGCCAGACAAAAAGTGCCCTTAAAAAGTGAAATTTTATTAATTCGTTTCCAGGAAGATTTTATAAAAAATCCACATTTTTATAAAAAAGAATCTGGGTTGAGAGTCCAAATTTTCGAGAGAAGGAATTTTTAACAGACAAAATTGTCACTTCTGGACCAATAAAAAATCCTCATTTTACCAGGGATTCCACACACAAAGAGAAATTTAGTTTTAATGTTTTTTGTTTAATCATGGATAATCAAATTCGATACTTTATTTACGATGAACAGTTTAGAAATAGTAACAACAATAATAGAACATTTGACAAAAAACCTTCCACTTGCAGTGTATCGAAGCAGCTAGTACCAGCTTGGCGGTGCTCCGGCACGCTGTACAGAAGAAGTAAGCAGGCAACTCTATGAACTATTCCAAGACAGGTGGTTTAGACGTTTTAGTCCGTGGAATTGGCCATCGAGGTAACCCAATTTAACTCCTCTGCATTTATATCTTTGTGGTTTTGTAAAAGATTTTATCTACATAAAGGCAGTAAACACCAGAGAGGAGTTAGAACATCGGGTGAATTAAGCATTCACAATGTTAGAATGTATTGAGACAAGAAGAGCCGTCACAGAAGGCGTCCATATTAAAATGTTGAAGTATTTGTGTTTCTAATTAAATTTTTTTTATTGTTTATTAAAATACAATAAACTGTTATCTCTGCTTTAATTACATTATTTTGGTATTTTGTTTATAAGTCGAAAACATACCCAAAAAAATTATTGTTCTTTTGTGCTCCAGTATAAAATACAGGGCGTTCCATTTAAAATGCCTACATAACATGAATTTTTGAGTTCTAACAAAAATGCACTATTTTGTAAACGCTCTGTATGCGATAAATTAATTATCATGTCATATTGGCATAAAGCAACCTATTTCAGAACCATATTCAAAAATTCAGGTATATGCTGGTTCAAATGCAGGTATGCAAAATGCAGGTATTCTATGCTGGTTGTAAAAAAAATATTCAGGGATGTTCGTCAAATCAAACATTCAAATATGTGGAAATGCCAAATTTCTTAAAAATATTTTTTATTTCCGAAACCGCTCAAGATAGGTATAGCATATGTTACATAAAAAGTTTCAAAATGCTTCCGAGAATCACCCAGTATAGTATGGTATGTTTTCAATGGTAGTCTGAATATTTCGTTTAAGGTTAATAATGATTTGAGATTTGTTATTGTAAATCTAATATAACCTCCAAAAATAATTCAAAGACGTGAGATCGCACGATCTAGGTGTCCGGTTGACGTTACTATTTCGTGAAATAACGCGTCTGTGAAACTTTTCTTGCAATAAATCATTTGCCTGGCAAGATGTGTGATAAGTCTTGTTGAAAGAAAACATTGTTTACATCTACATTTATCAATTCAAGCCAAAGATATTCTTCACCATTAACAAACAGTAAACACGATTTCCGTCAAAATTAGGTTTGGTACCTACCACTCATTCAGCCCAAAAACCACACAAAAAAGTGACTTTTTGAGGATGAAGAGGTAGCTTCTGGATAAATTAAGGATTCATCTGCCTAAATTCTGCAGTTATATCTGTTTACAAACCGATTAAGTCAGAAGTGTGCTTCATCGGAAAAGAATATTTTTCCCCAAAATTGGTCTCCGAATATATTCCATCAGACGAAGTCGAGAAGCGTCATGTGAACGACATCATTTTCAAAATATAATGCCATTATTTATTCTTTAAGATAAAATAAAAATGACCCGATTATCACTTGTAGTTATCATTGTGCCTCATTATAAAGTTCGGACTTCCTTATTAGCCAACCCTTTGAGGGTTATCCAATAAGAGGTGAAGAAAATCCTAAAGACAGTATCAAATTACCAAAATAATCTCAGAATATCACTTATGGTTTAGAGGTTACTTTCAAATAATTCTAATTAAAAGTTTACACATTTAAAATGACAATAAACAGATAGTGTTTTCAAAACTCTCGTATTCAATTTTCTCGTCAATGTAATGACAATAAAGTAATGTTGAACAACTAAAAAGTTAATCTATTTAATTTCAAATCTAAAAAAAAACCCCCGCTTTCAAAACGCTTATCTCTAGGAATTGTAGAAGAGAAATATCTTATATTGTTTATAAGATTCGTGCAGAAAATAAAAAAGAGAAGCTAAGAAAATGGAATTTTAGTGCTAATATACATCTGATAAAAATGGCAAATGATAAACAAAACGAAGATTTTGACCATCACATATAAAGCTGGAGGATCTATCTTTTACCATTTATTTCATTCAAAAAGAAAAAAATAAATAAAATTCACACCAGATTATCCTAGTTTAAAAGCAATTTCATCATAGCAATACATTAAAATTACGACAGAAACATAACATTTTTTGGCACAATCTTGAATTTGAAAACCAAATGTTTTATTTGCGTTATGACTGACATCAATATCAGTCAAGAACATAGTAATAGTTAACATAACTATACTAGGCATTATAGGGTAGAATAAATAGGCCGATAGGCCGATTTTTTACTAAAATATTGTTTTTTTTAATCTAAAATTGATTTAATTTTCAACGTAGTCTCCTTTTAGCTCAATACATTTCACCCAACGATTTTCCAACTTTCTTATGCTGCCAAAAAATATGATTTGTCGAACTCTACCAAATAGCCCCTCTCGATGATGTGTTCTCCCTTTTGTTTAACGTGAATTCCCTTCCAGTCAGCCATTTCTTCATATTATGAAAGAGACAAAAGTAGGAGGGGGAATAGAGTAGTCTGCAGAAGAGCGTGAATCTTCATAGAACAAATTCACCAATTATGTGTTTGGATGTTGCAATGGCGAACGAATGGGCGAGCGTATTTTGAAAATTCAGCCCAGGTGAAATTTCTTTCAACTCTTCATGAAATTTGATCATAGATGCTGCATAATACTCTTCTGTGATCGTTTTTCTCTTTTCCAAATAGTAGACGAAGACCAATGCCCTACGAATTCCCGAGAACACTGGGACGTGACCTTTCCAACCAATGGAAACGTCTTGGCGTTCTTCGGAGTATTTTCGCCAGGTAACACTCATTATTTTGACTGCCCTTTCATTTCTAATGTAGATAGATGAATCCAAGTTTCAACAAGCACGAATTATCATGGAAAATCTTTCTTTTTTTTTGCCCGCAGTAAAAAAATACGATATTCAATAGCACTGACAACTTTCTCATTCCCAAATTTTCGTAATGTTCCGTATGCGATCGATTGAGATTCTTATCATCTCTCTCACCTTGCCTTTGTGATCAGCGCATACGATATCGTGAATTTTGTTAACCATTTCCTCAGTATCTGTTGTTTTTGATCCACAAGTTTTTATCCACAAAAAATGCTTCAATTCTTATATTGAAACCTTCGACGTGAAACAACAAACTGGAAGAGATCCACCACAAAAACCAAGTGACATTTAATCTGACTAAATCATCCCCTGATGCTGCTAAGATGGTTAGAGAAACGCGCATCGAGGCGTTAAAAAAATTATTTGGACAAAAAGTTCTGTTCACGGCATTTTCAGACTGTCAAAATAAGACTAAATGTATATCAAGTTGAGATTAATGAAGCATGAAGCAAGAGATCTGCATAAGGCATTCGACAGTGTTCCCAGGATACGAATACGACAGGCCTTACGTAATAAAGGAGTGAATGAACACCTGATAGAAGCAATCCAATCTCTGTACTCAAATTGTAGAAATTATGTCAGAACAAATAACATGAGCTCAAGCGAATTTGTAACAAATAAGGGCGTTAGACAGGGTGGTATTTTGAGCCCGCTATTGTTTATCATCCTTATCGATGAATTGACCAAGGAAGTGGAGCAAAAATATTCGAGAAGCTAAAGTAGGTGAGCATAAACTTACAACGGTTGAAATAAAGAAACTGATTTATGCGGATGATCTGGTATTACTGGGGGAAATAGAAGCGCAATTGCAGAAGTCTTTGGATGCGTGGAACAAGGCATTCACAAGAAATGATCTCAGAATAAATGTGGATAAGACAGAGGTGATGATGGTTTCAGAGTGCTTGGAGGATCTTCATATAAGGCTGAACAGCGTAAATGTAAAGCAAGTTGAATTTAACTATCTAGAGGTCACCTTGGAGCAGAAGGAAAATGGAGAGTGTGATTTAATAAACAGAATAGATAGTGCGACTAGAGCTTATTGTGTAATATACAAACCCTTTTTATGAGGAAAGGAAATCATTAAAGAGGTCAAAGTTAAAGTTTATAACTCGGTGATAGTGCCTATAGTGACTTACGGTAAGTGAATCATGGGTGTTGTCTAAACAGCAAAAGGCAGACAAAGCTACAAGTACTCGAGATGAGAGTGTTACGAAAGATTGAAAGAGTGACACTGTGAGATTGACTGAGAAATACCGAGGTGATTGAGAAAAACCAATTGCGATGGTTCGGACACCTCGTTCGGATGCCAGACTGCTAGCGTGGTGAAGAGAGAGTGTGCCATGGGTGTGTGTGTGTGTGTGTGGAGGGATAAAGAGAGGAAGACTGCGGAAAACTTGGATCAAGTCGATCGCTGAAAGATTGGCGAGGCGAAGAAAAGATATGGAAAGAAGAAATGGAGAAGATTCCATCAAGGAGGCTGATGGGTAGCCCAAAGCTCTACACCCAGTCGGGTAGAAGAGGTGAAGACTAAGTGTAAGAAGACTAAGTAAGAGTAATAAAGCATTACTAAAAAGAAAGTTATTTTTACGATGGCAGTGCCCTCTATCGGAAACGTTTCTGCCTTTGAATTCTATCCTCGTCTAATATTTTAGAAGTGATAACGATTGCAAATACTGAAAACGAAATTATTAACAGACGCATAAAAATCAGTTTTTAAATTAGGACAATCTGAAAAAATACTGTATGTGAAAACCAAAAAAAATATGTTTTTAATAGATTAAAAAATACTCTAACAGACCGGATAATAAAATAGTACTAAATAATAAAACCAGATAATTTTTCATTGTCAAATTTAAATAATAATTTTATAAGATTTTTGTTTTTTTCTAGGGATTTAAGTGAACAACATTGAAAAACTGCCATTAACTGTAAAATTTTAAAACAAAAATATTCAAAATTTATCATACATAAAAAAAATCTAATTTTGAAGTAGAAAATGTTAAACAAATTTAGGAATAGTGAAGAAAATGATACTAAGTGACCAGTTTTATGCCCAATATTGTAAATTAAATATAAAACATAATTCACACGTTTTTGAAACAGACATCTCAATTAAATTGAAATTATCATTCAGTGTAAGAGACAGCACACTAAACTGTAAGAATATTCTTTTATTATTACTCAGAAATTAGGCAGTTAATTTGTTAACTATTTGTTGCAAAAAATTGTAAATTTATCGACCATATCCATATTTTTGCATACAACCAAGTAATAAAAAACAAGCCACTAAAAACAAAATAACCGTGTCATCAAGTACAACAGTCAAGTCACAGTCATTTTTGCGGTTTCCAGGACCTCCAGTTGATGTCGGAGTCACCATGTACGTTCTCAGTATCAGCTCAGTATCAGAAGTCCAAATGGTACATAACTTTTTTTTTCACTACTATGTCCATCACACCCACCAATGGATTTTGATAACGACGATTCCACGCGCAATCAACCATTATCATCTTCATCATCATTATCATCATCCCCATTCCAAAAAAAAACGACGTGTATTATTGGTCGCTGTTAAGTCCATTGGTGGTATCGTGATCAGATTTCTTGGCGAATGGAGCCAAAACTTCAAACGCCGAGTCTGATCCGGTAAATTAAGGCATATTGTTGTATATTGAAGCAGATATATCGGTGTTTTTTTTTGAGTATATTGAAGTAACTATTCTTAATCAGCATCATTATAATTGTACGTGTGTATTGACTTTTTTTCAGTTTTTGTGTTTTATTTTATTTTCTTTTATTTATAACAAACTGAACTATACATCCGGGCTCGACGTACCGGACACTATGTATGTTTGTGAAATGCGAATGTAGTTTCCAGTCAAATTTTCAGGTGTACACTGACAAACCCAGATTAAAAACTTTCCAACATAATAGCAACGCTATTAAAAGAGAACTTGAAAATATAAATTAAATATTTAATATAAATAATAGAAAACAAACTTAAAAGAGAAAACGTTTAAATATATATACATATAATATGTGTACACTTTGTGAAAATTATTGACCTGAAAACTAACAAAATGATCTGTCGCAGTCTTGAATACTTGGACTGTGTGCATGAAGGTGCCTCTACAGAATGCCAAGTCGCTTTTGTCGTATTTTGTTTTTGAAAACACTATAATTGCATTGGTCTGGTAACTAAGGTCTCTTACTGAATGATGCTTTATCCAAACCGCCATCATAACCAGTAGAACACGCAAAATAGCCAAATTACCTTTATATTTATCCGTAAAACCGTAATTACCTTTATATTTATCAAATAGTATTACAGATCAAACAGTATGAAAACGTTTGCAAATAATTCGAATACAGTAAGCATTTGCCGGTAGGGAGATGTTTCTAAATAGTAAATATTTGTAAAAAAAAAAATAAGTTAAGTTAAAAATTGTAGTTTTTTAATATTAAATAAATTTAAGTAAATATTATAAACGCAATAACGTGCAATCAAATAACGTGTATACATGACAAAATAAGAGTTTTCCATACAAAATAATTTCAAAAATGTCCATATAATAATTATTTTGGCTATTCATTCTTTCTCTTAAATTTATTCCTTAAAATGTACAAAAACTAACAAAATATTTAGGAATATAATGTTATCGCTAAAAAAAGGTTTTTACGTCAGACTTGATGACATAAATCATAATTGATCCATAAAAAACAGTACGTAAAAAAATACTGAACGCAACACTGACAATTAAACCCACCTTTATTCCGTTAAAATCATTTAATTTACTTATATGAAATATAATTAATTATATAATCTCCCTACAACATTCGTATCCTCATAGTTCCTTTAATACACTCAAACCTTAGATATCCGACCAAGAAATTAAAAATGTAACATAAAGAAATAAAAAAAGAGATGAAAGAGAGTGAAAATCATGGGGAAAAAAACAGCACCGTTTATGCGTTGTAGTTTGAAAACATTTTCTGTTTTACTTTATTTTTTTCTGTAAGTCTATGTGTACAAAAGGGAAAGGTCAAAACCTTCGATGGGTATAAGAGGGAGCCGCAGCTCAACCTCAGCTTACAAAAAAAATCCGTTGGAAACCAAATCAAGGTTAAACAAGGTCACTTTATGACGTGACCCCTCTGGCCTGGCCTTGAATAAGATTGTCATCCTCGCAATTCCCCATTTGTACCAGTTTCTTATATCCTAACCTTTGTGCTACAAGTAAAAAATCTAATAACCACAGTTATGTACTAAATTCGTGTTGTGCTTTATATTAAAAAAGTTATAACCAAAGAATGACCTGTGTTCTTGGAACTTATAATTAATATTTGGCAAAACAGAACCATAAAAATATCGCCCTCAACTCGACATTTTACACACACTTACTTAGTACATAATTCACAAAGCTGGATAGCTTTTTTGAAATTTTGTAAATTTTGAATTATATTACTGACAATGAGTAGTATATCAGCACCTCAAAGCCAATCCCTACCAAATGATATCGATTCCTTCCACCCTCACAACTCTAAAATAATTTATTATCCATGACCGTCCAAACCAATGCCAATATATTTTTAAATATGTTGAATCTTGTGCACCTTGAGCATTAGACAATAAACTATGAAGCATGGAGCATGCTCGTCATTGTTTGAAGCTAAAATCGATTTATTTTGGAATGATGACATTATTGCTATTGCACTGGCATAATGATGGGGTGGGACTGCTTTTTAAATACTACCGTATCAATTTTATAACATGATTTTTATATTTTTTTTTACATTTCTACAATATAAAATATTTCAACATAGAGCTTTTTTTACAAATCTGATACAAATTTTCAAGTCAAATTTTGTTAAATTAAGTTAAATTATTTTGTACATTTGGTACAATACGTATTAGTGTCCGTTATTTCCCAAATTGAGTTTTTCACTTGGGTATCCTCTAAATCATTTCTTTATAGCTTAAAAACATTTTTTTTTCGGATTTCATTTATTCCTACCTAAATAACGATACTTTTCCCATTTATTTAACATGGGATTTTTGCACTTTTTAGATATTCTTTTTTTCTCGCTTATTATATTTAAAATCTTACTATATATTCTTGATTCTGCTTCTGTTATGATCGCTTTAGATGGATAAATTTTTATATTAAAGTCAAAAATTTATTTTTTAAGTATTCCGAAGTTTAAAAATGTTTTATATCATTTTTTCTAATAAGTATCTAACATTTTTAAATGTACTGACTACCCGATCGATTTTATTGATTTAAATGTTATATATTTCATGTTGCGCTCTAAATAGTAATTAAAACCAGATTTTAAATAAGAAAAAATTGATATTTTATCTTAAGGAAGTACCAGCGATACTTATGAGTCAAAATAATTAGGAAATTTTTTTGTCTTTCTAAAACTCAAAATAGAAAATAAAAATTTTATTTTATAATACTAAAACTTTATAATTATTAATAAATTATTATTGATAAGCAACGAATTGACTGTTATTAAAAAAAGAAGTGTTCGACAAATAAATAAATAGATAAATACATAAATAAATAAATAAATAAATAAATATATATATATATATATATATATATATATATATATATATATATATATATATATATATATATATATATATATATATATATATATATATTCTAAAAAATTAGACGGTGAATAATTTTCAAATTTTAAGCATAGTTCAATTACTTATCCTTTGTCACAATTACCGAATTTCAAATCTTAGAGTTGGAAACTTGTTTTCCCATAGCTTCGTTCCTTAATTTAAATCTCTAACCTCAAAATTCTCTATTATTATCAATAACACTTTCATCAAGCGTTTAATCAATTTTTTTGGTATTTAAAAACCGTTTTAGAATTACTACTGAGAGCGTAAAATGAAATATATAACATTTAAATGAACGAAAAGCATCGGGTAGTCAGTAAATTTGAAAATGTTGATAATTTATTTTTAATGGGAAAAACGGTATAAATAAATTTTAACTTTCAGACCTTTTTACTCGGAGAATTTTTTACTCCAATATAAAAATTTGTCCATCTAAAAAGATCACAACAGAACCAGAATCAAGAATACTTAGTAAGATAATCAATATTATAAGCGAGAAAAAATTAACATCTAAAATGTGGAAAAATGCCATGTTAAATGAATGGGAATAGTATCGTCATTTAGGTAGGGTTAAAGATCGTTTTTTTTTCAAACATTTTTTTAGGCTATAAAGAAATGATTTAAAGAATACCCAAGAGAAAAAAATCAATTTGGGAAATAACGGACACCCTAATACATATACCTGTAAACTAGAAACGATTTACCACTAGATACCAAATTACTTTTTCTAAGCTTCTCGACGCAAACCATGTTAGCATCATCAGGGATGATTCAATCTCCTTTAGCTGTTTGAAACACCTCCTGATGATGCTAACAAGGCTAGCGAAACGCGCCTCCCGAAGTTTAGAAAAGGTGATTTGGTGTTTAGTGGTAAAAATTTTTCGAGTTTAATGTTTCACATCAAAGGTTCCAGTAGAAGAATTGAACGTGTGTATAATCACCTGTGTATAATCTGTCTAATATCACAAATATATTTGAACACATTTATTTTTGAATTAATATAGACATTTTTTAAATTAACTTAACGTCAAATTTTGTTTACTTAAAAATGTAAAAGCTCCATGTTGAAAAACCATATATTTCTATTTTAACAACAGATTTCTTTATGCATAATTTCCATTCATATTTATTATGCCACATAAAAGGTACAAATATAAAATCAAAAGTGGTGTAATTTTTACTTGAAGGTTTTTAATATTCATGAACTTAAAGGTAAAATATTTAACTAATTTACACTTAATTTACATATCAACTATTTATGAGAGCTTTTTTCCCTATTGCAAGATTGTAGTATTAAGGACAGATTTAGAAAATATTTTGTTTCTTATCGACCTTTAAATGTTAGGTATACCCTTTAAAGTAATGTTGATTTAATATAAAATAACATATATTCTAGTTAAATATATTGATATTTAGTGTGGTTATTGAGAAATTATTGAAAAATTTTGTATACCCTATAAGAATGGAAGTTGGACATTTGATACTATATGATTTTCGAAAGTATAACAATGTCACAAATACAAGTAATGCTGTTTATTCTGGTGCCTTTGTACAGCAGAACATGTTAGGGTTGGTTTAAAAAATGTAAGAACCTTGATTTCAACATTTTCGACAGGATAAAATCTAAAATACTTGTTGTAGTTTGATAAGGATCTGTTGTCGATTAAAATTCAAGTCAGGAATTAACCACAAAGTTTAAAATTTCACAATGACTTGAAAAGTTCAATGATTTAACATACTAAACAGTGTAAAAATAAAAAATGTAGGTGCTATATTAAATTTCAACTGAAAGCAAAATGCAAGATGTAACAATGCGCAGTGTACTTTTGTCAAGGTTAGGTTTTGTCAACGTAGGAGATGAAAAGGAGATCCTATACAGCAATTATATTTACATAAGAAAACACGGTAGCTTATACAGCTTATACGCTATACACCATTTGTCTACTCCAAAACTGGGCCTTGGTCACAAAAAGTGTTACTGTCAGTATGGGGGCATTTTTCAGAAATTATTCATAAGGCTCTAACATCTAATGAAATCAAAAGTGAAAATCTATTATTCTGCAGCATTTTTTTTTTTTTTAATTTTTTAATAAAACATCCCTGAGGAAGTTTTCCAAAATTACAATCTGACCAAAGTTGATCAATGAGTAATGTTGTACAAACCTAAGTTACTACAAAAGAAAAGATGATTTTAAGAACTTACTCACTAGTATCCCTTAAATTAAATCCAATAACTTAATTACACCAATATTAACGTATACACCAGCACTATGCTCTGCTTTTTTACTAACACAAACGTTCAAACCAACTCAAAGGGTTTGGTCCTCTTAAGTCTTCTGATTTGACTTGCATTATCAAGGAGCTGGATGGCCTCGACATTGACGTGCTGAAGAAGTCGCTGCTCGTGACTCTGGGCAAATCTGCTAATGGTCTGGGTAACGGTGTCCATTTCCAAGTCCCTATGGAGGTCACTGTTTCTGAAATACCAAGGGGCATTTGCAATGTTCCTTAGTACTTTGTTTTGGAATCGCTGGATTATTTCCAAGTTGTTCTTTTTGGCACAACCCCACAGCCGGATGCCATATGTCCATACGGGCTTTAGAATTTGTTTGTACAAGAGTACTTTGTTGTAGACTGATAGAGGGGAATTTCGTCCAAGCAGCCAATACATTTTTCTAAATTTGATGTCAAGTTCTTCTTTTTTCTTTTTAACATGAGCCCTCCAGCGTAGCTTGGCATCTAATGTTATACCCAAATATTTTGCTGTATTAGCATATGGTACTTGGATATTATTTATACTAACGGGGATATGTTGATTTCTTTTGTTCGTGAAATTAATATGGGCGGATTTAGACTCATTTAATTTGATTCGCCATTGCTTAGTCCAGTTGTTAATTTTATTAACTGACGTTTGCAGGTTTATTGCCGCTTCTTCGTGGTCTACGCCTACAGCCATAATAGCAGTATCGTCAGCAAATGTTGCTATCGTGTCTGGGTCTAATTCAGGAATATCACTGGTATATAATAGGTAAAGGACTGGTCCCAATACACTACCTTGCGGTACTCCTGCTTTAATATTTTTTAGTTCAGAGTATGCATCTTCCTGTTTAACTCTGAAATATCTATCTGAGATATAAGACTTTAATAATTGCGCAAACTGTTTAGGCAAAAGCTTGTTTAATTTGTAGTTGAGGCCCTCATGCCACACTTTATCGAAGGCTTGGGCCACATCGAGAAATACGGTAGAACAATTTTTTTTTTCTTCCAGTGACTTTTCAATTATATTTGTTATCCTATGGACCTGGTCTATAGTTGAGTGGCTTTCTCTAAATCCAAACTGATGGTCTGGAATTATGTTTTTATCTTCAATGATTGGCTTCAATCTTTTAAGGAATATTTTTTCAAACAGTTTTGAAATAACAGGTAGCAAGGAGATTGGCCTGTAAGATGAAACTTCATTCGGTGGTTTTCCGGGTTTTGGGATCATTATCATTTGTGCTACTTTCCATATCTTAGGTACATACTTTAATCTAAAAGATGCATTTATAAGATATGTAAGTTTTACTATAGCTTTACGAGGAAGCTGTTTCATGACTTCTCCCGGGATTAAGTCAAACCCTGGGGCTTTTTTTGTGTTGATTCTGCAGCATGACAACAAAATACTTCATAGTGCCAGAATCACCCCAGAAAAAAAAGCAGAGTCAGGCTGGACAGTAATTCACCGCCAGTATTCTCCTTATACTACACCATCAGATTACCAGTCTTTTCAGTTTGGAACATTTTCTTCGTGAAAAAAAGATCCTACTAAAGGGCTTTTCAAATTGAGCGTTTTTTTTTATTTTTGAATAAAATACAGAATTTGCCTTGATTTCAAGAACGTTTTATTGATAACACTAGTTTACACGGTTTTTATACCTCAGCTGAAAGTTTGAAAGTAAGAGTTATCCAGAAAAAATAATTAAAAAAATCTGTCACGTCTGCTTTTAGAAATATTTATTTACTTAAAAATAAAAACTAATCATAGTATGAATAATAAAATAAGGGCAAATTTTCGCCTTCTTTTCATAGTTTTTTGAATCGGTTCCTATTATAATGGACCAACAGTAAACCCCTAACATGTTTTCATCCCAAAATCCTTGATGTCGTTTTTCGAAAATCCTTAAACCTTGGTGAAAATGTTACCGCTGTTCGTCACTCATACTTCCTAAGTATTCAGAGAAAAAACTCAAATGCGAGTGCAGGAAATTAATCTTCAATGGCATGTTCACTCCCATCTATTAAAAATTTTTCAATAAATGTGCAACAATATCTTTGTAATTTTCACTTTTTTTATTTCCCAAAAATTCTTTGACAACTATTTTGAATGACTTCCAAGCTTTTTCAATAACAGATTAAAGGCTTTCAAACTGAGGATCTTTTGATAGTTGCAAATCTCTAATAAGATGATTTAATTCGGCTTGGTTAATTAAATGTGGAGAGTTTCCTTGAAGAAATAAATCGTCAGAATCACTAGAAATCAGTTTAACTTCAACATCACTTTTATTGTCATTTTCTGGTATATTTTGACGGGAATTACCGGGACAAAGTGGATATGGAAGATTCTTCGAATGTAAAATTGGCTTAATAACAGACGGAACTTCGGCATATACAATACTAGCCTTATTTTTTTGTATTATATCCCAATGTCTTCGTAACACAAAACAGTCATTTTCATGATTACTCGGTTTCCTCCTTAACATTGTTGAACCAAATGGAAGGTATACGGTATCTCCTGATGACCACTGGAGTAAAACGATTGTAAAGCTTTCACAAAACACACGAGGAACCCACTTTTTATCTTGGTTCGCAACAGGAAATCCAAAATAATAAAGATATGCACTTTTTAACGAATCTATAAGTCTTCTTTTTTTTTGAAAATATAAACTATTCACAAACGTAGAAAAAACGATCAAAACGTGGTTTACACTTTCTATTCGACATTTTAATTCAATTTGAAACAAGATATTTGTTGTTTGAATCGAATAAATAAATATTAAACTGAAGTCACCATGTAGGGTAGTTGAAAAAAAAATTGACTGTAGAAAAAAAAATATGACGTGATAGAATATTTCTGCTAAAACTTTTAGGTTTAAGGAAGGTAGGTTAATATATTTATATACATTTCTTTCGGAGTATATAAATAATTGTTAAAATTTGTAAACTAGTGTAATTGAAGCATAATGTATGACATTTAAACACGAAAGACGATATCTGTCAAATGTCCACCTCTTTCAGTTCCACACGTTCACGTCCTTGTCAAAATTTTAGATGACATTTTGGCATAACTCTGCTTTACCTCACCAATGACTCGAATAATTTCATTCTTTAGTTCAGAAATCGAATGTCGATTATTCTTATAGACCTGGCTTTTTTTGACGTAATCAGAAAGAAAATTTCCAACAGTGTCAAATCACGTGATCTTAGTGGCCATTTAACATCACCAAACTCGTCCAAGAAATTTTTCGCTCAATAAATCAATTGTTTCATTAGCAAAGTGAGGTGTAGCGCCATCGTGTTGGAATTAAATATCCTCCAGATCAATATTATTAAAATTCAACCCACAAAAATCCAGTTATCATCTCAGGTTATCGAACACCATTCACAGTTATAGCATCACCAGCAGCATTCTGAAAAAAATACGGCCCAATAACTGATCTGAAAATCTCCACCATAATGTACACCAAACAGTGACTCGTTTAGGATGTAACGGTTTCTACATAGCCACCAATTTCAAAATCTGCTTCATCTAAAAAGATGAATTTTTGAGAAACATCATCTGTTTGTTCTTTGATGCAATCAAAGCATGCAATCAAAGCATTTGATGCAAAATGTTCTTTGATGATCCAGCGGCTTTAATGCCCATGTTATTTGGGCTTTATATGCCTGCAGAGCTAAATCCTTTCGTAAAATAGGTTATGTTGTGAATTCGCTGAAACCAATTTATTGCGAACGTCGACTAATAGAAATTTTTGGATCTTCAATAACACTTTCACGTACCAAATCAATATGCCCTTGTGAACGACCACTACTACTCAAAAATATAAATTGCTCTTCTTTTATCTTACACTGAACCAGTTTCTTTAAATTTTTGTACAATTCGATTGTAACCGTAAATATTACGTAATTTCCTAAAAACGTTTTTCACTGAACGTTCATTTTTATAAAATAATTCAACAATTTTAACGCGTTGTTGTATAGTCTACTACTCCATTTTTTGTCAGTGTTATACATTACACTTCTGAAATGAGATTAGACTTCACAACGCCATCTGGGTTTTATTCAAGAATTAAAAAAAAACGCTCAGTTTGAAAGACCCGTTAACGCTTTCAAGAACAGTTTACTTAAAAATCATCCTTTCTGAAAGTTTTTCAGAAAGATGGGTGAAGATTCTCAATAATGACGAACGGATTATATTGTTGATGAGAATTAATAAATTATTAAAATAAAATTTTATTGGGTATTAAAAAAATGTCATTACTTATGGATACACCAAATAATTTTAGTACATTTTGCATCTACATCATGAGAAATCATCGCTGTATTTTTTCCAACATTGCAATGGTTGCACATCAAAACTCTTCTATTTAATTTCACATCACATGATGAAATTACTACATGGTTAAACTAAAGATAGTTTAGTGCTTTATAGCATAAGCTTTAGCAATATATTAAATGAAGGATATAAAACTAACTTAGATATTTTCTTCACCACATTAACGCTTCAAATTTAAAAGAATCGCAAGAAAATATATTAATTCTTGTACTACTACTGTAAAATAAACTATTTTTTGATGGTTCATCTTTAATGTTGTCTTGGTCATTTTCAATTCGTTCCTTAGAATGCGATGATTATTTCAGATCAATATTTCGAAAATATATTTTGATAATGTTCTTACTTGAACTGCATATTTATAAACAAACTAAACCAGCAATTTATTCAAAACCAGTGGAACATTAAAAAATATATATTAAAAATTAAATTCTTCTTTACATTTCATCTAAATAAGCAAAAGATTAATATCTAAAAATGTCCACTATATGAAAATTGAGTTGTTCAAATACAAACTATGCTAAACTAACAGTGAGAAGTAATTACAACTTAAAATGTCCATCGACCTAATAATACCATAAAACATGATAGTGGGGAGATCCATTTTTTTGTCAACGTTTAATAACAAAGTTTAATAACGGTGAACTATTCAAGTCTAGCTTGTTATTTATCAAAATATCCAAATTTTTTCTTTTATTAATTTCTAGACTCTCTAAAAGATTTAGATTTTTAGATTTATTCCTATTATGTAACATTATAAAATTATCATTGAAAGTATGCTTTTCTAACATTAAGTGGTCAGCACAATGATAATTATTTTATTGCTTAGTATTTAGTGTTGTTTTGTACACGACCCGCACACAATTGAATAAAGATGTCATCAAACATATCGCAGTAAATAACGGATACGACCCAAAAATTTGTAAATACAATAATTAATAAAAAAAAGTTATAATAAAGCCATTGCTTTAATATACCCAGTCAATAATATCAAAAATGTAACTTTCAAAACAATTACATATTCGGAAAAAGTTACCAAATTAGTGTCGAGATATTTATCCAAAACAAACAATATAAATATTGCTTTTAAAACAAACAATAGTCTAGGACACCTCATTAAAAACAATAAAAGTTAAACAAATAAACTCTATAAATCAGAAGTTTATTTAACTGAGTGCGGGTCGTGTCCAAAAATCTATGTTGGACAAACAGGAAGATCTTTTTCTAAAAGGTAAAGTGTTAAGGTTAGAGGCGCATCAGCAACTAGGCTATTTAGCGACTGGACCTACAGCTTAACGTGGGTTCCGAACCACGGTCATCAGCTTCCGACAAACCCAGGCCAGCACCCCCTCGGTCTATGAGCCCTTGGTTATTTGCCTACCCATAAGTCTATCAGGAAACTTACCGACTGGCGAGTGACCAACGTAGAGCACTTCTCAGAAGGCATCCGGCCTTACCCAGCCTTTAACTGGCGTGACTGAGGGGTAATTCGTTGTCGGATTTTACACTCTTGCCTAGAAACAATCACAAACATTTAGGAAGTAAACAGACAGAAGAAATAAAGAAAAACAACCATCCGAACGCTGAAATCGAACCAACTACCGCTCCGATGCGGTTTCGGCACAGCAGCGGCAGACCGCTACTCTTACCGTCCACACCAACGCGACCGGCATCTTTTTCTGCTAGGCTCGATGAACATAAAAGAAGTTACACTAAACAACAAAATAATTCTCATTATGCTAACCACTGAATGTTAGAAAAGCATACTTTCGATGATAATTTTATAATCATAAACATCTAAAATATTAAATCTTTTAGAGAGCCTCGAAATTAACAAAAGAAAATATTTGGATATTTTTCTAAATGACCAGCTAGACTTGAATGGTTTACCGTTATTAAGCTTATATTGCCTCCCTAGACTTTGACAAAAAAATGGATTTCCCCACTATCATATAGTAATTACTTTTCTCACTGTTTAGCATAGTTTGTATTTGAAAAAAAAGACACTGTGTGTCGAAACACTTGTTATACATACAATTTTAAATATAGTGGAAATTTTTAGATAATAATCTTTGCTTGTTTATTTAAAATGAATTTCCATCAAGTATCGGCTACCTCAGTTAAATTTACATTTTATCGTTTAAGGAATTTTAAAACCAACGTTTCAAGTCCTATTATAGCTTATATAAAACTATTCTATATTATAAATAAATTGCAAAAATAATGAATATTATTATTAGATAATAATAATAAATACAAGCTCTATGAGAATAATGAGTTGTTCTAATGTTAGACGTACATTATGTTGGTAAGGAAAAAAGTCTGTACTACATTTCATTTCATCAGAATAAACAGCAACAGAAACTAATATTGATTGAATTGAAAAAAAATCAAAATAAAGGTCAGAAAAACAGGAAATACTGTCTGACCCGGTTATTGAAAGACACGCCCAATGTTGTCTAATGCTCGTCCCAGGAAAATATCTGGAATAGAGCCAGAATCCCGGATATTCCAGCTCGAATTTCACAAATAGAGAGATGCTCGGTGAAGCAATGAGTGTTAAATTGCAATATATATTTGTTTACTACTGTTATTTATTTAATGAAACAAAAAAAATGGATTATGCATAAAGAAACGAGGCAAATATCTTAATATGATACTTTATACTGCAAAATTCATTGATTCTATGTATATAAAATGTTTGTAATATTTATCTGAAATATACAGGGTATTTTGTAAATTAATTTGAAATATCTTCAAATAGAAACACAACTGAAAAGTGTATTTCTCTAAGCTTGAACAATAGACCTATTCTAACATCAGAATAGAAACTGTTATCTTTTTTTTTCAGAACTTTAATAATGTTGTTTATTTTCCTTCTATTAGATTTTTTCTTATCATTACTCATATATTCTCTGATAGTCCTTGATATATTCGGTTCAATTCATTAACCTTGAACATTTTTATGAACTTTTAATATTATATTTTATTTACACATGTTGGTTTATTTTCGTTAATCCTTTATAGGTATCCATCCTAATATCGGCCATTTCTTCCTTTGCAGATTCCTTTCCAATTGAATTTTATTATTATTATTATTAAATAGTGTGTTTGTTATCCTTTTCATATAATTTACTAGAGTTATAATTTTGTTCGGTTGTTATTATCAATATTAGTGGTATCAGTAACGAAAGTATTTTGGTTTTTGAGATGCTAATTTAGATAATGTACACCTGTAGGTTATTACTCGAAATATTGGCTGTTATTTTCGATGACCTTAATAAGTCTTTGGGCCAGTAACTCTATTCCTTTCCGGTACCACAATGAGTCTATGAAAATCAAAAACTCTACTCAGCCAGTTTTTACCTCTTCTTCAGTCCTGATTTTTCTTCGTCGCAAAACGTAAGACCGGAACAAGTGATAATCTATGGAATCTAATGGAGCGAGGTTGGAGTGGTATGCGGTAGGGGGAAGTTTAAAGTCGAATTTGTTAATTTTTGAGGTTGTCGGATGTGACGGTTGATCAAAGCTGGATATTTTTCAGCTTAAACAGCATGTGCCCTCTCAAGTTGAACTTAGTCGAATCTTGAATTAATGGCTCTACCGTCAGGAACCAACTCAAATTGTATTATTCCTTCAAAATTCCACCAAACCCAGAGCATGATCTTGTTTACAAATATTTCTCGCCTTGGTACCGAAAAAGCTGATTATCCGAACCTAACCAACTGTTCAGGTTATTAAGATTTTTTAATTAAACCCATTTTTCATCTTAGGTATCAATCCGTTTGATGAATCGAAAATCAGAAGAGTTTTACGTACTTCAATCTGACGCGTGAAGGAACTTCTATAGCTCTTTGGCACCATTCCCATGTCTCGCAGTTGTCGATTAACGGTACTAGCGGATACTTCTAATTCCCTTAAATGTTTCCTAGTGGCATCGAAAAACTGTAGGCCATCTGATCTTCAAGATTCATGTCTCCCTCCCGGAACATTTTGAATCAGAGCTTCTCCCTCTACTGCGCAAATTTCACGAGCGGCGTCACTCGCTGAAGCGTTGACTGTCTTAATGTAAATGCTTTAAAATTACCTTCACTCATTTTAACGTCTTTGTTAAAAACCACTGACTGAATATTTCGCAGAAGGAATGGATTAAATCTCTGAAACTATAATCCTTCATTTATAAAAAACGCAAATAATTTTGTCATACCCTAGTATTTTATTTTTCACAGTCGTTAGAATATTTTTTTTTATTAAACAATGAGTCCGGAGAACATTTTTAATAATTAATCATGTGTGGATAAAAATTCCTCTAATTATTTAATTTTATTATATTTCTTATATGTTTATAAATCGTCCTTATTCTGTCTATTTGTCTATTAGTTCTTGTTCTCAAATCATCTCATATTAATGTTTTTCATACACTAAAGCTCGGAAATATCGATATAACCGAAATTTCACCACTTTTGAAAAGAGCAAGCATGCAATATTTATATAAATATGTTTGCTATATATCAATCCTTATCCTCACTATTAGTTCTTACTCTTCATTAAAAAATACATTCCCTTCATTAAATAATATCAGACTCATATTTATATTCTTCCAATGCACTTCATCTCGAAAAGGTCGATATATAAGATATATCACGAGTTTTGGAAAGAAGCAAGAAATATTTATATAAATATGTTGGCTTTTTCAAAATAAACTTCCTCTGCAGCAATACAATGTTCAAGAACAATTTATTCAATACAGTATTCAAAACAAGATATTATTAACTTCTGCATGAATATAATTCTCTGATAATGTCAATACAGAACTTTAACATTTCGTTACATTTGTTACTAACATTCGCTTTTATTATTAATACAGAGAGTAATAGATTTATTGTAATTATCATAAAAGCATTAACCAGCCCAAATAAAAGACATATATTAGTCTCTGAAATACAATGTATATATGTATATATAAGCTAATAATTCAATAAAACATATATAAATAATTGAAATACCCTGTATGTTATAATAAGACTAATTTACAAACATTGTGAATTCAACTGAAAATAAATACTAATCACTTTTGTTCAAGGAATTGCTAGGTAACATTTCGAGGGTATCCGGTAGAAGATTGCATGTTCGGCTATGGGCGAAGTAAAACTGCACAAGTTACCGCATAATAGGCAGTGCATGTCGAGGCCTTAAAGCAGCACGAGCCGCTTCCACTGAAAATTCACAATTTGTGCAGATCGATTCGGCCAAGTGGAGTCGACCCGACCTTGGACCCGGATTTCCACGTCTTACGTGGAGGGACGTAATACTGGAAACGGCGAAATATAATTCACGCACAGCGAGTACTTGCGTGAATACGTCCTAGAGAAATTACCCCGGCATTCAAGGTAGGTTTGGAATTTACTGCTCCGATATACACCGTATATTTACAAGTGTTTTTATAAATGGTTTGATTGGAATCGTTGAGGTTTCAGATCGATTTTTTCAAAATTAATTCTGTTTTTCCAGGAAATACCAACAACGTTAATCCTGAATATTAGTGTAAAATATGGACACACTCTATCCTACTCAAATCAAGTGTCGAAACTAATCCTATTAAATATTAACAGTCAATTTATTCAAACAAATTTAATTCAAGTGTAATATATGGGGGTAGGATGAAAAGTTCGATTCTTTGTATATGAAATATTATACTACTTGACCCGGCAGACATTCTTCGGCCCTTTCCGGTAGGTGGCACGATGAGTTTAATTTTTTTTTTAATAATTAATATTAGATTCCTTTCTTTTAACAATAAATGATGAGATAATTAACGCAATAACATAGAAATAATGCCATATGTCATATTGTTTAAATATGAAGCAATTCGTTTGTTAAATACAGAATTTCTCAATAACTTCGGATTATAGCCTAGCTATGAACCATCGTCTAGACAAAACAAATATAGTGTACGGTCAAGTCGTTCAGAAATTACACGATCACTAACAGATGCACCAACGATAATATATATATATATATATATATATATATATATATATATATATATATATATATATATATATATATATATATATATATAATAATATATATATATATATATATATATATATATATATATATATATATATATATATATATATATATATATATATTGTTGATTGCTTAACCGGGAACGGGCAGAAGAAATCGATATAGTTTGGCGTTATTGCTACTCTACAATACATTAGGGAACAAGGCAGAAATATGCATATGATTGACTTTTGTACCAGGCAGCATGTCCAAGTTGCGTATGTCCTAGTAGAAGCAAGTTTCCTGATGTTCATCGGTGTTTAAGATAACAAGAGGCCGAAATAGTGGTATTAGAACGCGAAATACGGAAGAACAGGTCTTAAATGCAATTACCGAAAATCAAAATACAAGTACAAGGTTAAGTGCAGTGAATATGGGTATTTCTAACGTTACTGTGTGGAATGTTTTAAAGGACTTAAAGCACTTATAACCTTACCATATTCAGATAGTATCTGCATTGCTTCGAAGGGAATTTTTGTCCCGCTTGATATTTTTGTCATTGGTTTCTTCAACATACAGTTGATCCCAATTTTTATATTTCCGTACTATTTACTGATGAGGCTTAATTCACAAGAGAGAGAGAGAGAAAGAGAGAGTAAGAAATTTTCATAACAATTTGGGCAAAAGAGAACCGTCATGAAATTATTCAAACTTGACACCAATACCAGTTTGCCGCCAATTTGGACCATCTTTTTTACCAACGACATTAACTGGGCGATTCAGATTCGAGATTTCTCTGCGAGAATCTACCTGAATTGCTCGAATATTTCACATTAGATGTTATGAATAGATTATGGTTTATGCAAGACACTGCTCCGGCACATTTTAGTCGACAGACCCGACACATATACATTGAATGAAAAATTTTTCCGAATCGGTGGATGGGAAGTCGGTGGTCCCTAATCGGTGTCCTAAGTCGGTCGGTGTAATCCCTAAGTCGATGGTTCCTAATCGGTGATCCGGTGCCCTGCCAGCCCGATCACCAGATTGTAATCCACTTGACTATTTTCTTTGGGGATACATTAAATCATCAATCTACAACACACCTGAAATTTTAGAACGAATGTATGGCGTGCAGAGAGGTTGGTGGAAGTCATTTCGAGCATCTAATTTAAATAACCATGAAATTTTGCAATGACAGCAAAAATATCGTCAAAATAAAACTTATTTGGTTTTGAATACAGTCAACATAATAAACAAACATACTGTCAACAATCTATATATTATATCGGGGTGAAATTCACGGAGAATTAGTAGAAATTAAGCTACTTTTCATAAATGCAATCTCTTTTGCCGCCATCTATCCGAAAAGAGTCTGACTCTTCCCTCTATTAAGAGATATAAATATGCATCTTTTTTTATATCTGAAAAAACATTTTGTAATTTACCGCAAGTTTAATCTGATCGTGTTAACATTGCCCATGAAAACGAATGGAAAAAGCAATATGAGACTTCTTACAGTGAATCATCGTAACGTTAAATCCATAGACAACTTCCAAAGCAATCCTAATTTTCTATTGAACATTTTTTGTCATTTGTTTGTCAACATCCTTTTATTTGATATGATATCATGAAACACTTTGTAAGCGGTAGTATGTTAAATATGTAAAATCAATGTATTTTATTTCCGGAAGAGGTACATATTAAATTCTTTTATTTCGTATCGGATCATGGAGTTTCAACCAAGCTCTTCGTTATTTCTTTATCGTCAACTGTCTTTAGTAATTGTCTCCAGTTTTATTCTATTATCCCATTGCTCTCTTCATTGCTCATTTCTATGTATTTATCCAGCTTTGTTTCGATAATTTGTCGTAGTTGTTTTTTAATATCATTTTGGCCTTTCTTTGTACATGTTCCATCCGTTTTCGTTTTTTGATAACGTTTACAATACACTCAAAACTATTTATCATATTTATTCGGTAGCCTTCAAAGAAATTATTTGTTGTTTTATGGAAAATACTTTTCATGCATTTTCACACTTTATGTTGCAATATGGATATTGTTGTTCACTGAATATTTCTAGTGCCGAGAAAGATCTTTGTGGAAAGACTTTTATGCTTTTTTTTATAAACATAATTTTAAAATCCTTGTTTTGTGTATTCATCGTAGAGATGCTTTTAAATTTCAAGAGGGTCCGCTGCAAATGTATAGAATTGTCACTTAGTGGCTGGTGATCCTGTTTTTGATATTTTCTTATCTTTACCGATAATTAATATGCATTTGATACTTTTCATTGGTTCATTCGTAGTTCATGTCTTTTCAATTATTTTATAACATTGTAATTTAATCTTATAATATTTTATTTATAAGCCTAATATGACTTTTCTCTGGGAATGGTATGTCGAGAATCCAGAGGCATCATATTTTTTCTCTATAGTTTTATGATCATCGGAACCAACCAGATATAACATGCTTTCGTCACTAAACTTAACTGATTTGAAAAAAAAATAACGGAAAAATTACGTATATTTTAACGAAGTAGTCTTTTTTGAAATCTCTTTTACTTATTTTTCTGACTGATTACAGAATAAAAAGTTTGAATAGGGATAAGCAAATTGAGGAATTTAATGATTATGTGATCCAGTCTTTAGAGAAGAAAACGTGTAGGTATAAAATCCTGATGAACGATTTTAATGCTAAAATTGGAGAAGCAAGAACTAGTGAAAACGCAACTGGTCCTTAAGGAAGTGGTTAGGGCAACAACAGAGGTGACAAATTGGGTAATTTTTCTGAAGGATAACATGTTTATATTACGAATAATTTATATTAAGAATAATAATATTAAGATAAAAATTAGCAGAAAATGAACATAGAGTCCCTTTTAGACCCACAAATCAAACTGATTATATCATGTCAAAAAACAATACAATATCTTACAACTATATTGCCCTTAACCATTTTAATGTTCAAACTGATCACCGAATGGTTCGAGTAAAGGTAAGAGGATAAACTGTCGAAGAGGACTCAAAAGAATGGTAAGATCAAAGAATTGAGTTGTAAAATTAATTCTGGGATGCTACTGGAAAGAGGCAGCGATTTTGAGATTGCTTTGTTGAACTATTTTGCTATGTTGCAAGACTCGGAAGAATAAATGACAGATATCCCAGTTGAGAAAGTAACAAAGGCTATATCATCAATGAAAAAGGCAAGGCTCTAGGAACGGACAGTGCAACTGTTGAAATGCTAAAAGCTGGTGGTCCGCCTTTACATAAAACACTGGAAAAACTATATTTAAATTGTCTCAGAGAACAAAAAAGTGCCTTATGGAAAAAACGCAGAAGTGGTTTTTTAAAAAGGAACAGGGACAATTTGAAAACCTATTGTCCAATAAGCCTCCTATAAGTAATGTTGAAAGTTTCCACCAAGATAATATCTAAAAGAACATTAAGAAAACTGCATGACATACAACGAAGCGAACAAGCAAGATTCACACATCCAGTTGTACAGCAGGCACTAGAAAGCAGGCCATAATTAATGCATATAAGACTAGAATAGAAGACCCAGAAGAGCTGAAAATGCACATATAAGAGCTGCAATGCCTGGAGAATAATTTTGCTTGAAAACTTACCTGAAAAAGAGTTGGGTAATGTTCAATAATTTTGCCAAAGTAAGAAGAATTTCTATTTCAGGAAGCTCCTGCCAATTACGATATACAGAACTGAAAACTGGACACTCACGTCGCACTCAGTTCTAAAATTTCGGGTAGCACATAGGTGAATTAAAAGATCTATATTTGGCATTACAAGAGGGGGTAGAAATGAATCTATATATGGACCAAAGAGCAAACGAAAGTATGTGATATCATTGAAAGGGTAAAGCAAATGACGTGCAAATGGGTAGGCCATATAGCGAGGAGATGGGACGACAGGTGGACCACGACAATAATATTTCAGTATTGCCTTGGTCAATTAATAATTAAGGCCGAAAGCAAGATGGACTGATGTCATCAAGTATGTTGGACCCGAATAGTAGAGCTCAGGACAGCACGAGTTGGAAGTATGCTGAAGAGGCCTTCATTCTTGAATGTATGGACATCGGCTGTGGACAGTGTATGAACGTATATTTATATAACATATATACAGCCTGTCGAATTTAAGATGAAGATACCCCCATATCTTCGCCATTTTAAGAAATACAGGTTTGAATTTTTGCACAATCATAGAGATTGACATTTTTTAAGATACTCAACGGAAATCCTTTCTGAACTTTAAACTCAGTCTACTACGGATTCATAAACAGGGTCAATTCTCGATATTTTGCTTGGCGCTAGAGATATCGAAAAAAGTTATTAGCAAAAGTTGTTTATAATGTTATTTTAACCCCACATACCGAGTTTCACTATTTTGGTCTATACACAAAATTATTACAAGTTTACTTTTTTAATTTGATAAGTAGTGTGCCATGGAAAGTAAAAACTTGACACATTGTCAATAGTGTCATGTATTCAAATATTTCAGTAAAATAAATAGCACTTACAAAGGAATGATTATTCTTAGGGGAACACAATTTTCGGTAATTGATTAAATTTAGTAAAGTAAAGTAAAGTGTTTGGGTTAGAGGCGCATCAGCAACTAGGCTATTTAACGACTGGACCTACAGCTTAACGTGGGTTCCGAACCACGGTCATCAGCTTCCGACAAACCCAGGCCAGCACCCCCCTCGGGCTATAAACCCTTGGTTATGTGCCTACCCATAAGTCTATCAGGAAACCTACCGACTGGCGAGTGACCAACGTAGAACACTTCTCAGAAGGCATCCGGCCTTACCCAGCCTTTAACTGGCGTGACTGAGGGGTAATTCGTAGTCGGATTTTACACTCTTGCCTATAAACAATCACAAACATTTAGGAAAGATAAACGGACAGAAGAAAGAAAAATAACCATCCGAGCGCTGGAATCGAACCAGGTACCGCTCCAGCGCGGATTCGGCAAAGCAGACGCTCTTACCGCCGCACCAACGCGACCGGCATTAAATTTAGTATGCCACAATAATTTTCATAATATAAATAATTAACTATCAAATGTGATCTCTCTCAACTAGCCCTCCATCTATTCGAATACATTTTTCGATGCTTTTACGATCCTGTTTGGCAACTCGTCTAAATTCTGGGATGCTGATTTTCTCACAGGCTTGCCTTATTCTGGCACAAAGTTCATCTCGATTTTTCGACCTTGTTTTATAAACTTTATATTTGACCATTCCCCAAAAATAAAAATCGAGGGGTGTAATATCAGGAGACCTCGTGGCCGTAGGTCAAAAGGACTATTTCTTCCTATCCAGTGCATAGGAAATTTTTGGTTCAACGACTGATAAACAATTCTTGAATTGTGGATAGATGCACCATCTAGCTGCAAGTAACATATATATCCTGTCGCACATTAAGAGGAAGATTTTCAATTGCATCCCAAAATTCCCCATCGAAGAAGTTAACTAAACGCTCAGCATTCAATGATTCATTAAAGAAAGAAGGACCAATTATTCGGTTTTCTACAATCCCACACCAGACATCGATCTTCTGGGAATATTGGCCTTTACAATTTATAAACCAGTAAACCAACCGATACAAACCCATTAGTGGTGAATGTAGCCTCAACAGTAAACATAATCTTTTTTAGGAAAATTCTATCATTTAAATAATTACCTTGGGCTCAATAACAATAGTCTAATCTTCTATTATCATCGCCTTCTTTCAATGTATATAAGAACTTCGGTTTATAGGGCTGGATTTTGTGACGAACGAAACACCTTCTGATTTTATCCTTGCTAATATTCAGTTGAGACGATAAATCTCAAAGGCTCATGCATGGATTTGCTCGATTTATCGCCAATATATCGTTATTCTCAGGATGCGGGTGTATTCGACTAAGTTGACCTTTTTGATGGATTTTAATAACACTGCCAGTGTCATTGAAAAGAGCATTTACAGCGGCTGCTTTTCCATGAGTAATGGGAGCACGCTGGCGATGTCTCATGTTAAATTCTGCAGCAACTTCTCTGCTACTACTAGCAAAATCACTAAACAAGCATTTACAGCGGCTGCTTTTCCATGAGTAATGGGAGCACGTTGGGGATGTCTCATGTTAAGTTCTGCAGCAACTGCTCTGTTACCACTAGCAAAATCACTAAACAAGCATTTACAGCGACTGCTTTTCCATGAGTAATGGGAGCACGTTGGGGATGTCTCATGTTAAATTCTGCAGCAACTTCTCTGCTACTACTAGCAAAATCACTAAACAAGCATTTACAGCGGCTGCTTTTCCATGAGTAATGGGAGCACGTTGGGGATGTCTCATGTTAAATTCTGCAGCAACTTCTCTGCTACTACTAGCAAAATCACTAAACAAGCATTTACAGCGGCTGCTTTTCCATGAGTAATGGGAGCACGTTGGGGATGTCTCATGTTAAGTTCTGCAGCAACTTCTCTGCTACTACTAGCAAAATCACTAAACAAGCATTTACAGCGGCTGCTTTTCCATGAGTAATGGGAGCACGTTGGGGATGTCTCATGTTAAATTCTGCAGCAACTTCTCTGCTACTACTAGCAAAATCACTAAACAAGCATTTACAGCGGCTGCTTTTCCATGAGTAATGGGAGCACGTTGGGGATGTCTCATGTTAAATTCTGAAGCAACTTCTCTGCTACTACTAGCAAAATCACTAAACAAGCATTTACAGCGGCTGCTTTTCCATGAGTAATGGGAGCACGTTGGGGGTGTCTCATGTTAACTTCTGCAGCAACTTCTCTGCTACTACTAGCAAAATCATCAAACAACCGGATTATTTCGATTTTATTTCTTAGAGACCATGGCATTTTAATTCTGTGACCACTGACTAGAACTGGATGCAATAAACTAAAAGTTTAATCTGACTGACATTTAACAGTAAAGTCAAATCACTACTGCCCATGACATATTAATTACCAAATTAAAAAATAAACTTGTAATAATTTTGAGTACAGACCAAAATAATCAAAAATGCGAATTTTGTCATGAAACTCGATATGTGGGGTTAAAATAATATTTTGAACAACTTTTTCTAATAACTTTTTTTCGATATCTCTAACGCGAAGCAAAATATCGAGAATTGACAGTTTGTGAATTCGTAGTAGATTCACAAAGATTTACCACTAAACACCGAATCACTTTTATTCTTTCTCGATCGTTCTCTACGCACGTTTCGCTAACCATGTTAGCATCATCAGGAGATTATTTAATATTATTCTAAAACTAAACTATGTTCTATTTATATGAGAACCCTAATTGCTAACCTACTACCTAGGAAGCCTACTACCTATTTTTTTTAGGTTTTTCGTCAAGATCTAAAACTCAAAAAATATCACAAATATCTGTTCTTATTTAAATAATCATTGATGATCAATCAATCATCAATTGTAAAAACAAAAAATCAAACAGAGACAAATTTCTCAGTGATTCTTTTCTGTAATAAATTTGCCTAACGAACAAAATTTTAAAAATATAAAAATGTTCTAAAAAAATATTCAAATTTTTAACGTTAACGTTTCGGAGGGTCCTCTCCCCCCGTTTTCAAAACTAATCTAAAAAAATAAATTATATTAACTTGTAATATATAAAGTAAAGAGTGAAAGTAAATATATTTTTTGTGTATGTCAACGATATTTAAAGTAAAGTAAAGTGTTTGGGTTAGAGGCGCATCAGCAACTAGGCTATTTAGCGACTGGACCTACAGCTTAACGTGGGTTCCGAACCACGGTTATCAGCTTCCGACAAACCCAGGCCAGCACCCCCCTAGGGCTATAAACCCTTGGTTATGTGCCTGCCCATAAGTATATATATATATATATATATATATATATATATATATATATATATATATATATATATATATATATATATATAGATATATATATATATATATATATATATATATATATATATATATATATATATATATATATATATATATAAATACATATATATATATATGTATATATATATATATATATATATATATATATATATATATATATATATATATATATATATATATATATATAGATATATATATTTCTTTAGAATCGGGAACCATATTGAATTTAAATCTACCGAATAGCATAGCAGTACAGTTATTTTTATTTAAATTAATTATAGCGGTTTCTTTTTAATCTTCTGTATTTTGTTACCGATTATTTAATACCGTTTTCGAATTATTCCAAATGATTTTATGTCCCGATTCCCATGCGTGTTGACAAATTCTAGATTTATTAAAATCCTCCGAAACGTTAATGTTAAAAGTTTGTATATTTTTTTAGAACATTTTTATATTTTTAAAATTTTGTTCGTTAGGCAAATTTATTACAGAAAAGAATCACTGAGAAATTTGTCTCCGTTTGGTTTTTTGTTTTTACCCAATGGTTCTTTATTTAAATAAGAACAGATATGTTTGATATTTTTTTAAATTTAGATCGTGGCGAAAAACTTAAAAAAAAATATGTGAACACGCCACAATCATTCAGACATTAGTTTTAGAATTAAATTAAATCAACTCATGAAGGTTACAATAGAAAAATTGATTCGTGATAGGCTTTCCTACATATACATACAGATTTGAATTTTTACACAGTCATGCAGGTTAAAGGCTCACATTACTTAAGCCTATCACGAATCATTTTTTCTACTGGAACCCTCGGTATGAAACACTAAACTCAAAGAGATTTACCACTAAACACGAATATTTTTTTTTTAAAGTTCTTCGCTAACCATATAATGTGTCAGATCTACGCTGTAGTAAAACACAATGGTAAGAGGGGGACATTGTGAGTTTGCAGTTTATGCTAGAGAACCATGTCAAGCCTTAAATGTACACAGTGGCAAAGAATATAATTAAAAATAGTATTTTATGGAATTGCAATTTGCTTCAAATGTTGTGTTAAAAATTAATTGTCTTGTGCAAATCCTTGAAAATGTTCTTTATTGGAATTGAAACGAACGAACAAACGAATGATACAAAGATATATACTGAGAAAAAGTGATTGAAAACTTACCTCGGATCAACCTTCAACGTTTTCGATTAAGGAAAACATCACCGAAGGAAACGATCATGGAAAACCTTATCTCATTCTGATCAACCTTCAACGTTTTCGATTGATGAAAACATCACCAAAGTGAATAATTATGGAAAATTATCATGGACTGGAAATAGTTATCAATAAACAACATTTTCTGGAAGTTATGAGGCATTTGAGAGAAAATAAATGATCCTAGGAACAGGCCAGATGTTTTGAAAAAAGAGTTTTTGGATTTTGCATTAGGATAATGGCAATTCCACACAACCATTCATATACGAGCCGTGCAAATAAAATATTGAGACTAGTGGCATAGCGATCGATTTGACAATACTGTTGGCTTCTCGTTTCGAGGGGTGGCAAGATGGTTCGACACAGTTTAAAGCAATTTTTTTCGATAAACCAATGATGTAAGTTAAGGTATTCGGAGAACACCGAGACTGGATTGAAGTTGAATCTCACAGTGAAATGCCTTGAAAAAGTGATGAAAATGTAAATAGGATCCGACATCTTGTGCGTTTTGATTGTTGGTTGGCGGTCAAAATAATGGGAGAAGAGTTTAATTTGACTCAAATAACCGTTTATTCGTCTGCGTGAAATTGTTATTGGACCAAAATGACAATAAAAAGAGAAACATTTCGTGTCTTTTTGAAGCAGATTGAAAATTACTCTTATTTTCTGAAACGTGTCATTATTTATGACGAGTCTTGGATTTTTGAATATGATCCGGAAGGACACAGTCACAAATGGTTCACTCCAACCTCAAAATGGCAAAAAAATCCTGAATGGGTAAATCAAAGATTAAATACATGCTGATTTGCTCATTTTGATAGCCAAGGGATCGCCCATAAGGAATTTGTGCTTCAAGACCAAACGATAAACCAACATTTTTATTGGGCCCCTTATTCAACAGACTTGAAATTGATTGAAAAGGCACTATTTTGAGACATTTTAGAACATTGGAAAAGCCGTTACGGACCAACTGAAGGTAATTTCAATATTTGTATTCTAGCACTGCCATAAAGAGTGGACAAACCCTTTCCAGAGCTACATGGCTTTACAAGACAACTACTTTGAAAAAAACAATGCAGAATTGTAATTTCGATTAAAAAAATGATAACAAATCAGTCTCATTATTTTGTTTACACACCACGTATTTACTAGATAAAGTCCAGTGTGATATTTGTTCCCCCAACTCAAATTTCTACTTCGTGAATGATATTTTGGGTCTATTAAAGCCATAAAAGAAACCTTCTAGAAGGAGTTGAAGACCATATTAACAAGTGTTTCGACGACTGGATTAGTCGGACATAAGTAAACAGCTGCAAATGATACCTATTTTGAAGGCATTAAAAGAAATCTTGATAATTAATCTAAAATATTATGTATTTTATTGATCAATTTCCGATATATATTTGACATAATCAGTGGCGTACCTAGGGTGAGGCAAGTGGGGCACGTATGCTGGGCGCCATTCAAATGTATTCAAAAAAGCCCCGCGATTCCCGCGTGTGATGAGCTTTCGCGAAGGAGCAAGAGGGAATGAGTGGTGCGACAATGGACACCGCACCGCGCGGCGTAGGTAGATGGCTTAATGCTTTTACTCGCTCGGCTATCGGCTCATATGACTGACGTGATGCAGTTGTGTATCTTCAGTTAGCGTACCGTCAGTTGTGTATCAATCGCAAATTGCGAACGATCTTTCTGTAAGCTAAAACTAATATTTTCGTATTTGAGGGCTACAATGAGTCAAAAAAGGTTTGGAATTAATTTTTTTTGGAAAAATTAGGAATTAATTTTCGTTCTAAAACAGAAAATAAAAATATTTTGTAAGATTTATTACTGTTTTAATTAGTGTATCGGTTTATTTTATATTGAGACAATTTACGGAGGGGCGCAACTTCGATGCTCGCTCTAGGCGCCATTTCCGATTGGTACGCCTCTGGGCATGATGATTTTAGGTTAATACGAATAACAACAAAATTAACATTTATGATCTATGTTTTATTTTCGGCTTTTTTCAGCACCATTGAATTAAATTAAAACAATTCATTGATGGAGTAGTTAATTTTCAACTAGTTTATTTTGAATGTAAAAAATTAAAGAGAATACATGCCCTGTTGTGACATTCAGTTATTATCCACATATGTTGCATTGTTTTATTGGGCTGGCCATAATCCCATACAGGAGAATAATTAATTACCAACTTGCTACTTGCTCATCATATGTGAGCAGCGACCATGGTTCGTGTGTTGACGATTGAGTTTAGTCCAAGTCTTCCTCGGGAGATCGAAACCAAGGACGTAATATTACTAAGCACTAGTACTACAAATGATGCGCATAGTGATGTTCTATTTGGCGCATGGACAGTCTATTTTGTTTACATGAACACTATTAAGTCAAACAGGAGATCTGTACTGGCAGTAGCAACCAGTAGAATAGACCAGGCCCAGCGCCGAAATGCGAAGTGAACGTGCTGATACTCTCTATGTCGTACCCGCCCGTTTTTGAATGATATTGTTGTAGCTTTTCAGTTTACCAGAAACATTTGTGAAGTGGTTTTAAGAAGTCAAGGATCGGTCTAGTAATGCCAGGCTACTTTGGGTATGCGTTAAATGGCAGTACAGTTGCATTAAAGACCACTCTAATCACGTGGTTCGTCATTTTGTTGTTCAGATTTTTTAAAAAATTCATCTAGGGTGGTTCGGTCATGAGTTCATCATTTTTATGTCTGGAATATATCGATGTTACGTAGCTAGGGTTAAGTTATCTGCATAAAAAAATTCTGGATTCCATTTGTGGGAAGTCAGGTATGTACAATCAATTCTTCTATTGGAACCTTTGGTGTGATGCACTAAACTTGAAGAGATTTACCACTAAACACCAAAACACTTTTTTGAACTGCTCGACGCACGTTTCGCTAACCATGTTAGCATCATCATATATGATGATGCCAGGAGCCACAGTGTTGGGTGGCTTATCTGAAAAATGATTCATTCGACCGTTCTTTTTTGACAATACTGTAACTGATGCTGTTTACCTTAATTTGCCACAGGAAGCAGTAATCCCAGACATTCGTCAAGCTTTTGAGGGTGAGAACTTTTATGTTCAACAAGATGGTGCAACTCCACATTATTATCATGACGTAAGGGCTTATTTTGACGAGACTCTACCAATCAGATGGATCGGACGAAGATGCTGGGGTGAATACCCTGCACATTCACCTGACTTTCCGCCGCTCGGCTTATTTTTATGGGCATACATTAAAGACAAAGTTTATAAGACAAAACCGGCAACAATCAATACAATACAAATCAATACAAATGGAAATGATTTTCGATGTTTGTGATTCGATTGCTTCTCCTTATCAGCAATACCTGCGCCATGATGGCAGGCAGTTTGAAAACTGGCGTTCGTCAAAATAAAGGCGGTTCCTTTAGTTTTTTTTTGAAACCCGAAAGTAAACTGTATGAAAATAAATACAGATTTTAGAACCAGTTAAAGTGTGTATAAATTTTTTTTGGAACACTCTGTATATGCAGAACAAGGTCACTTCGCTACGTGGTGTCATATACCACCATTAAGTCCATAAATATTGCCGATGTTTTGGTTTTATTTTGTATCGATATGATTTCGTATGTACAACGTCTGCCCATTCGAAACTGAGCTTACTCCATACTTAAATGACCCTCTCGAGCAATAGCAATACCCTTAATTATATGTGGTATGTGAATATTATTCGCTCTAAAGCTACAGGTCTGTGAAATTATAAACAGTAAATAATCAGATTTAAATTCGTAAACTAAATAAAAACTTTTCTCATTTAACAAATGTTTTAACCAAAATATCTTCAAAATCAAGACTACAAGCTGGAGATCGCATGCCGATAGATAAAATGACAGTTAACATTTCACGCTTGTTTTATCGTAATTCTTAGGCAGCCTACTAAATGTGCTTCAATAATTCCTCTCTGGTATTTGAAACTTGCAAAAACTTGTATGAGCAACAAAGAAGAAGCACCAAACAGCTACTAAGAAAGAAAAATAGAAAATATTAGGAAGACGTTCTACAACAACGATAGGGAAATAGGAATATTTTCGTATTTACTTTTTTAAGGTTCTATCTAATAATTATATATTATGTTAGCCCCCTATTACTACGATATCATCTGCGAATATCAGTTTTCACAATTGCATTAATTTCATTTTCCAATATCCTGACTTTAACGTTTTCATTTCTTTTTTCGCTTCTTTTATCACTCCGTTTAGCACTATTGAAAATAAATCTCAAAACAATTAATTGTTCATTGTTTATTCTTCTTACATTTCTGTTATATTTATACTTTAATATTTCTATTCTTTATTATTTCTATGGTCCTATTTATTTCTCGTTTTTCCAGCAAACGCTTTCTCTATAAAAGTCTATAAACATGCATGTTTCTATTTTTATTTATGAGTATTTCGCTGACTTGCCTGATAATGAATATTATGTCTGGTGTACTTCTTCACGTTCAAAATCTACATTAAGTTTCCTTCATCGTTTCTTCTGTTTTATTGCCTATCGTTATTTCTAATTCATAATCTTAATTTCTAATATTCTGGCCAATATCTTCGCTCGTACACTCGACAACGTTATTCCTTTGTAATTTTCGCAGTTTGTTTTATCTCCTCCCGTATATATTAGCAATATAATTCCCGGATTCCACTCTTTTGGTATTTCTTTTCTTTGTAAGTCAAATTTATGCTCCCAAAATTACGGAACACCCTGTATTAAAACTTTTAGTTTATTTCTTCATTTTAGGTGCTTCTTAAAAAAAATTAAAATAAATTATGCATAAGCAACGTTAAAACTTTAACAGTAACACTATCACTGTCGCCTATTCATGACACAAGCCCACGAGCAATTCGTCTTTCGCCGTTCGTGTTTCCTCCAACTGTAAGAGTTTTTTTGAACGGTTCTTAAGCTTGAAAAAAACGTACGGACTCATCGGAGCAAAAACTCAGCTTTCAGCCTCGGGCCCGCAAAATGCTTAAAAGACACTCTGGCCCGCTTATCTCTTATATATCCGATGCGGAAGCGAAGGCAAAGACTCTATCCAACATTGATCTAGCGTTGGGAATTGAATGCGGACACTGTTAATGCTATTTTAATGCAAAATAGATGGCAGATAATTATCAGGAATTAAATGGAGCGTGAAATCATGACGTAACATTTTACGACCGTAGAAAAAGAACTTCTAACTGGCTGACAATTGGTTAGTGTAAAACGACATTTTTCATTTGGGGTACTAATAACCTGACTGTAAATCTTTTCTTTAAAAATTAATTTTATATTAAAGGATTATGCAAGAAAAATGCCATAACTTTAAAATGATAACTATAGTGATAATTCAATATTTTTTATTTTGTCTTGAAAAAGAAATTAGTGTCCCTCAGCTTCGTTGGGTGGAATGCATTTTGAAGACCCACTTTTCGTTTACTCTTTCACATCGCGTCGTATATTGTCACAGGGGTCTGAATGTTTCGTTTAAGGTTAACAATTGTTCGGGTTTATTTTTGTAAACCAGAGAGATTTAACATAACCCCACAAAAAATAATCTAATGGCGAGAGATCGCACGATCTTGCTGGGCAGTTTACATTACCGCAGTCACTTCCTGTTCGAAAAGCTGTTCCAAAATAAATTCTCCCACGAACCGACGTAGCTTTACTCCTGACGGGATAAATACCCCTGGTTCTAATTTTGGTGAAAACACATTTTCTTCTATCCTGTGTAAAGCTGAACCTACCATTAAAGACGTTATCAAACTAGTCTCTGAATTGTACAGTACGATTCAGCAACAGAATAACACAATCCAGACCCTTCTGAGAGAGTTGACTGATCTAAAAAATAACTCTAACAGAATTGATGTATTTGGGAATCAAATCGAACTGTTAAATAACAATTTAGATATCTTAAAGCCTAACAATGATTCTTATCAGACCCTGATTCCAGGCTCCGAAGAATTGCTAAATGAACCATCCGACCGCGAAAGACGCAAATCAAACTTTATCTGAGAGCGATAGGTCACTTGTGGAAAGCGTCATTCAAACCACGTGCGATCTTGTAATTGATTCCAGCAAAATCAAAATACATCGTCTTGGTAAATTTACAGATGGAAAAAAGATGTTGCCACGCTTGTTCTTAAGAGCGTTAGAAATCTAGCCAATGGTGCTATGTTTCGTGGCATATCAGTTCAGTCTGATAAAATTAACGCCCAAATCAATCACTACAAATTAGTTAAAGACGAACTTGTCCAAATCCTTTGAATGTTCTTGCTTCAGTTGTCACAACATTCTGTGAGTCTTCATATATGCTCTGTATTATTTGTAATAAAGTTTTTGATACACTTTTTTGTCTTAGACTATACTAAATCCTCTGTCTAGGTCACATGTTTTCTCTAAGTCCACTGTACATCAAAACATTTTACAATTACCTCCTATAGTCTGTCTATAATTTGCTGAATCCTATTCAGCCCTAGGTGCTGGCGGGTATTCTGAATCTTGGTTTTCTTGAAATGTTTCTTCAATTTCCTCTCTTAATCTTGCTTCTAGGATTCTTTTGTATAGTTTTCCAACCACTAATAACAGTGCAATTAATTACTCGATAATTAATCCAACAAGGGACATGGTTTTAAGGAACATGAACTTTGCAATAAATCAATTGTCTGGCGAGATATGTAACAAGTTTTATTAAACAAAAACCTTGTTTATATCCACATTTATCAGTTTTAAATTCGTATACTCCTGCAGTATTTACAATTAACAGTAACTCGATTTCCATCATCCAATTCACAATTTCACTCCTTCACTCAAAAAACCGAGTCAAGTAGTGACTTTGTTAGGATGCAGAGGTAATTTCTGAATCACTTGAAGATTTTTATCAGGCCAAATCCTGTAGTGCATGTTTTAACAGACCCTTTAAGTGTGATCGTCAGAAACAATTATTGTTCCTTTCCCAAAGTGGAAATCGCCTCTCATTTGCTCTTGAGCCCAATTCGCAAATGTTCTACGCAGATGATAATCAGTTGGCTTTAGCCATGCAACGAATATCATGATTCCAAAGTCTCCGTCCAAGTAGTCGTGTGAGAAAGGTTGAGTTCTTCAGAACGACGTGGAACAGGTAAATTCGAATCTTCTCATACACTCGTCTTACTGCAGCGATGTTATCCAATGATTGAGTGATATGACGACGCATAGCTACTGATTCAGTTCAGATAAACCGTTCGATTGGTGGATTATGTTGACCATAAATTTCACGTAACGGTTTCACGAACTGAAGGCGCATTTTGGGGTCGCAAAAACTTATTGGAGTCTACCATCACCAATAATTTTTACGCGTTGTTTCCATGGTGAATTGACACAATATACTGGATACAATATGAGTGAGATTTATATTTCAAACAGTGTTGCCACAGTTACGTTTCAAAGTTCTGACATTCTTTTTGGAGAAACTCTTTACATTACTCTAGTGATTCTGAAAGAAATTATTAATTAGCTATTTCGAAATTTAAACAAATTCCAACTAAATATTATCAACCACTGAAAGATATTTCTGTTGTTTGGTTTTATTTTCCTAGTCGAGTTTTGTGGCCTAAATTTGTGTATTCCGCTTAATATCTATTCAGTTTGGTTTTGTTTAGGATCATTTTTAATCCAATTTTTTCAGATTCTACTCTTAATACTTTTGCCACAATTACTTATGATAATAATAATACCATCGCCATACTTGATTAATTGATCTTGTGTAGTTACATTTTATGAAATGTTTACTTGAAATTGCAGATTCAATATTCAATTGTACAATGGTAGAGTGAAAAGTCACGACACTTTTTATACAAAATCTTTTTTTTTTTAATCTAAAATGGATATATTTTTCAACTTAGATTCATTTTTTATTGTACAATCTGTTTACACAACAAAAAACAATCAGTACATTTGAGGTAGGAGCTCCTTTTAGCTCGATACAGATCGCCCAATAAAGTCCAATGGCAATGATCTCTTCACTTGTACTTCGTTCAACTCAACCGTTTCTTAATATTTTGAAAGAGAAAGGAGTCGGAGTGGACCAAATCCGGAGAATAGGATAGATGCATTGAAGATTGATCAGTTTTGCTATTATAATGATAGATCAAGAGGCGAGTGCATTGTTGGGGAGAAACAGCACAAAACTGTTCGTGAAATTTCACCAATTATACAGTATAATACACTCCTATGATTGCCTTTCCCTTTTCCCAATAGTCCGGCCGATAGGCCGATGGAAGCGTCTTCACAATCGGTAATTATAAGTTACCGGGACTGATCAAATCGTACTAACTTCAGGACAAACACTGTTATACCTGGTAAATTGGTTTTAATTATATTAATTATATTTTATCATGTTTAATTATAACTCTAACAGCTATATATTACTTTAAAATAATAACATTAAAATAATTGATATTTAATCTTTCTCGCACACTGTTTTCACTATTTCTTTATTTCTGGTGTGTAATAATGAATCAAAATTTAGACAACAGACATAAGTTCCTATAGAAACTCCTTCGAATTGCGCTTATACATGCAAAAACACCATAGTTGTGAACAGTATTTCTCTGAATTGATGGTCTAGTTTTGAGGTAACAGCTAATAATAATAATAATAATATAAAATTCCTTTCCGGTTCCACCAAATGTATAACATAACCTTCCACGGATCTAAATTGGTTTTTCGTCTGGTTGAAAGGTCATCTCCGCCCTTATACCATGATCTCTTACACTTAATTATTATACATAATCCATTTTTCATCACCTATAACCATCCGCTTTAAAAGCAGATCGATCTCTTTGCGCTTCAATCGCAAGCAGAAATGGTCTATCAAATTTTTCTTCGTTAACACTTATAGCATCCATACATCGATCTTCTTTACCATTGCAACTTGAAGGAATTGCCTTGACACTATTGACTGGTTGATACTAAGAATTCTTCTGATTTTTCTTAAAACATTATGGACCGAACGGCATCCTCACCATTTTCAGTTAATCTTTTTTAGGAAATAAGAAAATATAATATGTCCCTTATATTTTGCCTTTTTTAATTTCTATAAATAAAAATCAATTGCCACATGTACGCGGAGCATCACTTGAGAACGGCTCGACCGATATGGCTGATTAATTTTTTGTTGCGTCAGGACAAGGTTTGTATGAAAGAAAATTTTTGGAAAATCCACGGGAAGTCGGACATTTTTATATGAAAAACATATTTGTTAAATTTTATTGTTTTGGCGTCTTATGTGAAATGAGGCACAGTTTGAGAAGTTTGCTGTCCCATGTTTTCTTAAAAAAAAAAAAGAGAAGTGCATGGCTTAAAGGTCTTGCTACCAAGCCATTCAAAAAAGAAGTGTGACATTTTGCGAATGGATTTCATTATATTTCATTTCAACTAAAACTAAGATCTAGGGTAACGCTAAGCTAGGGTAACGATAAACAATATTTTTGGTTTTCTGATTAGGTGTATCCACTTGCGTTACGCTAGATGTTAATATTAGTTTGAATTACTTTAAATTGGTTTGATTATATAGCGAATGGAATAGTTAAAAATATTGTTCGTTTATGAAAATTATTAATTAAAAAATGTATATAATTTATCATCAATTTATACTAATAAAAGTAATAGAATCTTATCAATATGAGTAATCTTTCATTTGTCCACAATTTTCTACAACGCTTCATAGATTCTACATTACATACAGACCATCCCTTTTTAGTTATATAGAGGTCAATACATATACACTGGAAGAACAACGTCCGCAGGATTATACTAGTGTACTAGTGGTTAATACAATATGTGTATATATATATATATATATATATATATATATATATATATATATATATATATATATATATATATATATAGATAGATAGATAGCTTGTGAAATTTATTACTGAATAAGAAGACTTCTTATATCGGAAAAGTGCTGCTATTTAAATTAGGAATAAATGGAGGATGATGACCTTGTGACGGGAAGATCGGAAGAACCAGTTAAAGCATCAGAGATGATTGCGCCTGTGATTGCCTGTGATTGTGCCAGTGATTGTTGCAAAGCAAATATTAAAACAATACAATTCGATATAATCTGCATAACAAACAGATCAGATGTGCGATCTCTTCTCCATTGGAACATACTTTTTTCGTGTTCATAATCATGAACTTAGATTTTTATGCCTGAATAAAATGAACAATGGTCGAATGTCATCAAGTCTTTAAAAATGTCTTTATCAGATAATTATTTCAAAACCAGCTAGTTTATTGGATGATATTTGATTTTGCTGAAGTTCCATATTCTTCATTTAGCAAGTTTCATATTTCTAATAACAGTTTCAATATAACAATGTATTTTAGTTAGCAAAGTAGTTTGGCTCTTTGCTGCCAAGAAAATGATGGCGGAACACAGATGTCTCTAAAGAAGCTCAGGAGCTGACACAAACGTAGACGTAGAAATAGACGTCGAGGTAGCAATAGAAATAGTTATAGGCGTCGACTTAGAAGCAGAAATAGACATGGACTTAGAAGCAGAATAGACCTTGTACAATGGAACAACACATGGAATTACAAAAAGAGCCTTGAGGTAAAGAAAACTTACTAATGAAGAAGGGAGCACGCCACACTGCCAGTCGCCGACAGACAGATCACCAAATTACCGGTTTGTCAGAGGCAGTGTTAGTCGTACCGAGACAAATGACAAGGTCGAAAAAGGGATTTTGAAAGGTATAGGGATGGCGGAATCTGCACAATGGACGACGTGTTTCCCGAAATGGATAAGAGAGGTCAGGTCAGAAAATAATCAGAAAATGAGTAAGGTCCGCCGGAGATTGGGAATCGACAAATACGATGGAGAAAATTTGTAACGGGGGTGAAAACTCAAACGTTACAGTACTTCAAGAACTCCCGTATAAAGCAATAAAATATCTCACAGCCTTATATAGTGTCCCATTATAGAGAGGTTAGCTTCCTTGTCAGTAGAAAACATCAGAAATTATTTTAATTCCAAATCCTGGAAAGTCACCAGATGATGTCACCATCCCAATAAGCATCTAATACCTATGATGTTGAAACTTTTGGAAAAATGAATTAGTGACAGATTACAACCAGTTCAAAAAATACCCAACTAATTCCAAACTACCAGTTTGGCTTCAGGCCATCGGGTAACATAGAATGTTAGATGTGATCTGGAAAGAAAGATTCTGTTCTGCAGCATTCCTGGATATCTCACAGGCATTTGATATAGTATGGCAGACAGGTTTCTTGTATCAAATAAAACAAATGCTACTCTTTAATTACTTTATCATTGTGAAATCCTACCTCCTATACATTTTTAAATGTATCTATCAAATACCAAGATTAAAAAACTAGTTCTGGGAGCATAAAATAAGGCGTTCCATAAGGGAGCGTTCTTGCTCCTTTATTACACTTTCTATACAGGGTGTCCCATGATTTATCCGCCATAGAGCAACTAGTGATAGTAGAGATCAAAATAAGAGGATTTAGCCAATAAAAGTGTTGGCAGATGATAGACAGTAGATACGGAGTGTTGAAAGTGAAACAAAATTTTAGAAAAATTGTGATAATTTAAAAACGGTTGAACATATTAGGTTCAAAATCGGGGTAATTGGATTTTCAAAGGCGACAAATCCGTATTTGGTACTAGCTTGAGCCTAGTTCATATAAGCCGCTTGCTACCTACTTTGCGAGGAATTAACTAATATTTTTTACTATGTAAAGCTGGGAATATTTTGACTTTAAAATAGAGAAGAGTCATAATTTCCACGTAAAAAAGGTACCCTTTGTCAATATCTCACACCATTTGCGAGATATTCGTGTTCGAATATTCCATTGTATATCTTGTCGATTGCTGAAAAATATGCAATTCACAAAGTGTGCTTTGAATGTTGGGTACAAATTATTACGGCTCGATGAGAACTGTCATTGTTTTCTATCTGTATCACGTAGGTGAAAACAAGTTTCTCTAATCTTAAGTTGGTATTAAATAATTTGTAAAAAAGCCCGGACTTAACCAGTTTCCTAATCGTGATTTAAGGAATATGCACAAGTAAATTATAATAGTTGCGCTGCAGTTAGAAGGTACGAAAAGCTCCACCAAACCAGAACCTACCTAGATCGACAAATTTTTCAAAGAATTTTCAATCATTTAGGGAAACAGGTTCGTTTTATTACAACAATCCTGGTTGACGACCGAAACGTATAACGGTAGAACTAGAAGAGGACATTTTGATTAATGTCACGAAAAATCCCGAACTAAGCACTAGGCGTTTGGAGGCATCTACAGAAATTAGCAAATATACCGTTTCAAGAGTTCTCCATAAAGAAAAATTGTTTCCCTACCATTTTTCACCTGTTCAAAATTTATTGCCATAAGATTTACTGACTAGATTAGAATTTTGCCAAACTGTAAAGTGTTAGGGTTAGAGGCGCACCAGCAACTAGGCTATTTAGCGACTGGACTTACAGCTTAACGTGGGTTCCGAACCACGGTCATCAGCTTCCGACAAACCCAGGCCAGCACCCCCTCGGGCTATAAACCCTTGGTTATGTGCCTATCCATAAGTCTATCAGGAAACCTACCGACTGGCGAGTGACCAACGTAGAACACTTCTCAGAAGGCATCCGGCCTTACCCAGCCTTTAACTGGCGTGACTGAGGGGTAATTCATAGTCGGATTTTACACTCTTGTCTAGAAACAATCACAAACATTTAGGAAAGATAAACGGACCGAAGAAAGAAAAATAACCATCCGAGCGCTGGAATCGAACCAGCTATCGCTCTGTCAAACTGTACTACATAAAAAAAAACGAAGACCTCATGTTCCTGAAAAAGATATTGTTTAGTGACGAGGCAACTTTTACCAGACGCGGAACTTTTAACTGGCGAAATAATCATTATTACGCCCTGGAAAATCAACATCCACCAAGAGATCGACATTTCCAGCACGAATTTTCAATTATATTTTTTAATCGACCCATTTAAATTTCCGTAAAGACTGTACTGAGGTAAACGGTGGACATACTCAACACCTATTGAAGTAAATTTCAAAATTTTATGTCATGTTATTTTAAATAAAATCGCTTGTATTTTCGACATCTTAATGTTTTTATTTCATCGTATTCAAGGCACACTTTGTGAATTGCAGATTTTTCAGCCATCGACAAGATGTGTAATGGAATATTCGAACACGAATATCTCGCAGACGGCGTGAGATATCGATATTGACCAAGGGAACCTTTTTTACGTGGGAATTATGGCTTTTCTCTATTTTGAAGTAAAAATATTCCCAGCTTCGAAATTATTCCCAGCCCAGCGAGTTAATGCCTCACAAAGTAGGTAGCAATCGTCCTCTAGGAACTAGGCTCAAACTAGTACCAAATTCGGATTTGTCACCTTTAAAAACTCAACTTCTTCAACTATTTTTAAATTATCTCAGTTTTCGAAAATTTAGTTTCATTTTCAACACCCTGTATCTTTTTAATAACTAACATTTGCCCACACATTTATTGACGAAATCCTCTTATTTTGATCTCTACCATCCCCAGTTGCTTTATGGCAGATTAGTTATGGAATACCCTGTATTCACATACTCCAGAACCATCTTAATAATATCGCATAATGGCTGGATAAGTGGCGTATAAAAGCCAATCAACTGAAACATGTATCGATCACATTCTCTAATCGCAGAGGTACTGCCCAACAGTTTTCTTGAATAACAATCAACTACCTCATTACGATGAACTCAAATATTTACTATATACTCGAAAAAGCAACTAGGCCTCACACTAAAACAATTATACTGGAGAATCGGCAGAAAATCCAACCTATTCTTAAACAACAAAGTTCTGGTGTACAAAAACATCCTCAAACCCGCATGCATATACAGTATACAATTATGGGGAACTACGTCAAACTCAAATATTGAAATCTTGGAAAGATTACCAACGCTCCATGGTTTGTTCCAAATCACATCATCGCCCGGGACGTAGGAATGAAGACAGTAAAACTAGAAATTAAAGACTTCTCAGTTAAATGCAGTGAAAGACCGAGCATTCATTCAAACAATCTTATGATAAACTCCAATGCACAGCTTTAAGCGTTATAATCCCTATGAACTGATGAACAGGTTTTAATAAATATTTCAATTAGTAATTCTTTTTGCTAAACCTAATTATATCATGAAAAATTAGTGAGTTCGTGCAAGCTATTAAAACTGTCAAAAAACAATGAAGATTTTTTGGGATTGGATCACGAACAGTTTCATACAGTAGTACTGTTACGAACCACCGGATGGCGTGAGCTGATTTCAATGAAATCCGAGTTGGCAGGTATATATGGTCAGAACCCTGGACAATACTTAAGTTAAACTCAGAGATTTACCACTAAACACCGAATAACTTTTTTTTAAGTTCTCGACGCACTTTTCGCTAACCATGTTAGCATCATCAGGACATGATTTAATCGAATTCTAAAACTAAACTATGTTCTATTTATATGAGATCCCTAATTGCTAACCTACTACCTAGGAAGCATACGACCTACCTAATGAAGCGTGTTAAAAAAGGATACAAAAAAAAGGAAAAGAAAGGACAAAAGAAAGAAAAAAATGAACCGTGAAGTTTACTGAGCCTAACATTAATTATCTAAAAAGTTGAACGGAATCCAGGTTCATGATTTTCTTGCATTTTTCTATTCGAATGCTTTCATATGCATCCAAAGCCCTATTGTTATTTACACTTTTAAGCAGTCTTAAATTACTATTGTTTATATTGTGGTCATGTTCGATTGCATGCTGGGCAACAAAAAAGAACAGATTGTCTACATTAGATATGGGAGAAATAAAATATCATATGTAAAATCATGAAATACTTAAGTTGGTTTCGACCTTCCAACTCGAGCTTCGCTGAGGACAACTTAAAGCCAGAAAGCGGTCTCGACAAACGCTTGTTGATGTTTTATGGCGACTATAGGATTGGACAATTTTTACATGGAGCACTGGAAAAATGTTCCTCATTTTTTGAATATTTTTAATTATATTATAAACGGGACGTTTCTTAATGCCACATTTGTCAATCAAACCATTAGTTCTAATGTTCTTATTGCAAATTGTAAATAAATTGGGATTCAAAAAATAGAAAATATCACATACACTTGGTAAAGTTAATACTATTTACACTAGTAACGCGATTCTTTCATATTTCCGGAATACCTCATGTGGGAAAACCCCATGAAATTATAACTAAAAGCAGTTTACTAAGTTTTTAAATGATACACTGTGATAGTGTTATATAGCATGTAACAAACAAATCATTTATTAAAACACTTCAAAAGAGCAGGAAAATATTCCAAACCTACACTAAAACACTAAAATATATATTATCCATTTATTAAAATTAATTTATTTTGCAGGTATTCACTTGGCCGTTCGATTTACAGCGAAAGTTTGCATGTGCACGTTGTGTTTGTGCTTGTTTTTAGGTGTACAGTTAACCGTTAAATAGTTACACTAAAATAAATAGCTGACAATACCCATGTACACGTACTGATGAAAATGTTTTTGTTTAGGATTTCACGTTGGACTTCTATTTCCGACAATTCTGGACTGATCCACGACTAGCATTCCGTAAAAGGCCACAGGTAAAATCATTTTTTATAATTTTATCAAAATTATTTAGACTAAAAATTCCACAATTAATGAATATTGTTTTTATGCATCTCAAAAATATTCGGACGCGCGCAAACAAAAAAATAATTCTGGATCAATCATATTGATCTGGTTAAGATAATCTTCGAATTTTGTTTACTATAAATAGTAATTGACAGACTGGTGTCGAAGGAACATCTTTAAATGGGTCATATACCAAATTAAAAAAAAACACTAGTTCTGAAAATAGTCACTTTGTGCTATTTCATTATGAAAAGGGAAATACCTAATAAAAATTGGGCAAATGCTTTAGTTAAGTAAAAGTACGGTTGGAGATAACGTACCAGGCCACAAAAATGAGGACAGAATTTTTCCTGGCAACAAACAGGCCTCGTCCGAAATTATTAAATGAAAGAGACCAAAGCTTCATTTTAAAAGAAGTGTAAAAACCCTAAAATTAGTGCATAAAAACATTAAAATTAGTGATAGTCACTAATTAAACCTAAGTAACTAAGCTAAAACCTAAAACTACACCTAAGCTCAAAGCATTGAGATTCCATTGGTGGAAATGTATTCTCAAAAAGTAGTCAGCATCGAAACAATTCGCCGTTGTATAAGAAAACATGGATATCATGGACATGTGGCCCGGAAAAAGATATGGATAATTAAGAGATATATTAAAACTCGACTGGAATTTGCTAAGTACGTTTTGAAGCCTGAAAATTATTGGAACGACGTTATTTTCTGTGAAGAGTCAAAAATGTTGAATTTCAAAGTCAATGTCACTCCATATTTTCTTATACAACGGCATATTGTTTCGGTACTGACTACTTTATGAGAATAGTTTTCCACCAATCTTTTGAGCTTAGGTGCACTAATTTTAAGGTTTTTATGTACGTCTTTGAAAATAAAGCGTTGGTTGACCCTGTTTATTTAATAATCTCAGACAGCCTGTTTGCTTCATCGAAAAAATTCTGTCCTCATTTTTGTAGCGTTGCACGATATCTCGAACCGTACTTTTACTTAACTGAGGCATTTGCACAATTTTTCGGTAGGAATTTTGCCTTTCATAACGAAATAACACTAATTGCATATTTTCAGAAACAATGTTTTTTTTTTTGGTATACGACCCATTTTAAGGTCATTGTCAAACACAAAGGTCATTGGCAAACTGGTGTCCCTTGGACACCAGTTTGCCAATTACTATTTGTAGTAAACAAAATTCGCAGATCACCTCAACTAGATTAATATGATTGATCCAGATTTTTTTTTCTTTGTGCGTCCGAATATTTTCGATGTATATAAAAGCAATATTTGTTCTTTTCTTATTTATTAAAAAACCATGATTTTTATTAAAAAAATAATTAAAGCCATGATTTCGGAACTTCGTTATATAAAAAGTTAAAAGGACGGTAAAATTTACGGAAAGAAAATATTTAATTTTAATTAAAGGAAATAAAATTAAAAGGAAATAAAAAGAAGAATTCGAACGGATTGGGCATTTCATCCTGAAGGCCAAGAAGAACCAAAATATTCAACTCATGTATACTCTCTATGTTGACATATGAAGCTCAGGCAAACTGATCAAGACACAGAAAGCTATGTAGCGAAGAATGCTGGCAAACAAAAAAAACTGGCGATCATATAAAGGTCAAAGAAACACAGGTCGATCACAAATTAGACGGGTGGATGACATAAAGAGACACGGAGGAATGGCATGAGAAATACGCACAGCTCAGATAAAGATGTAGAGAACTGGAAGATACCTTACATATATCCGAATGTAACCTGGATAAATAAATAGGATGATGATGATAATGATATATAGCGACGTCGATCGCGATCTAGATCTGCTTGGCTGACCAGATTAAACTAAGCCAGTTCAACATTCCATATTTCGAGCAAAATCATAAAAATATTTTGCCTTAAATAACTGTTTCAATAATTTTCTATTTACATTTTATATACAAGGTAGTGTACATTTTATGTGTGACTACAGTTCTTGGACGATCTTTGAGTAAACCGTTTTAATTATGGTGCAATTTTGATGACCTTCAGTTGTAGTTCATATTGACAGAACATTAATAAAGTTCAATGAAAGGAAATTAATAAAAATCAGTTTATCCAAAAACTTTTTTCGATAATTGATAATGTATTCCCTATATTCAACCAAAAACAAAATTTACATTAGCCGACCGCGGTGGTCTGATGGGTTAGTTGCCCGCCTGGCAATCCAATGGTCCCGGGTTCAAATCCTGGTGCGGGCATGGATGTTTGTGTATGTGTTTGTCGGTGTTGCTAAGTCACTAAATAACGCCTTTGAGCGTTAACGTGACTTAAATTTAAAAAAAAAACAAAAAACAAAAAAATTACATTAATCTCGAAGAGATTTACTACTAAACACCAAATCATTTTTTTCGACGCGCGTTTCACTAACCATGTAAGCATCATCAGGACTAATTTAATCCCCTCAAAGAAAATTTTAAAAAATATTTGGTATTGAATTTTGTATGTAAATCTGTTATAATTTAGTGTTCCATGTTAAAGATTGAAATAAAAGAATTGAACATTTACATTATAAAGTTCAAATAAATCAACCGCATACCTTATTAGAAAATCTATCGATCTACCGTATATCCATGTGAACACTAACATTATTTGCGCTACAAGTCTCAATCGCGACAGCTACGCACTGACCGAATGATGTCTAGTTGAACTGACTTATTTAAAAAGAAAAATAAGAATATCGATAAACAATTTTTTGTTAGAAAAAAAGCCTCGCAGCCAGAAGGCTAAGTACGGTCGAATTGTTAAAATTGTTATCTTTTAAATAATACGAAAATAATATTTGGCGGGCGTGCATATTATATACAGGGCATACTAAAATGTATGTCCTTGCGTTGAAATTTCGAAATAGGATTTTTTAGATTTCTTCTTAAAATAAAAACAATTTATGCAAAACATAGGGAAGAAAATTATTTAATTTAATGGCAAATAATAATATAATAAATGTTACTTTCTTCTACATAAAAATAGTAATACTAATATGTTTCGACTTGTATATGGAAAATACGAACGTAATAAGTCTAAACATTTTGTTCAGGTTTTGGAAAATAAAAATAGCTGTTTTCCGTGAAAATAGTGTTTAGTGTAGTAGGAAAAGTTTTATAGAAATAATCGTAAAGTTATCTGAGTATCCATCTGGCTGCTACTTTAGCATACTATATACAGTGTTGGGTAAAAGTATTGGCGCAGCATATTGTTTTTATAATAAAAAAGCGTGTGTGTCCTTATGTACGCACGTAACTATTTATTTGGGGTAATTAATAAAAAATTTTTTTTGGATTCAAACAAATTTTAACTGAGCAAACAACCAATAGGCGAAAGTAAATACTACAAATAAACAAATCTTGACGAATGGCGAAGGTACCTTAATTTTAAAAAGAAAATAAATTATGTGTTACATCGGCGCGCGCAACTTCATCCCCCGCTAAAAATTCACTCTGATATGTTTTCCCAAAAGCGCCATAAGAAGTATAACTTCAAAAATGTATATTTTTAAAATACAAACGTGAAAGAAATCAATCAAATGATTATTTTATACCTCCAACCAAAATCTAATTTTTTCACAGAAAAAAAAGCGTGTGTGTACTTATGTCCGCACGTAAGAATTTATACTTCTTTGGCGTAATTAATAAAATATTTTTAGACATTCAAAGAAATATTAACTGAGCAAACGACCAATAGACGAAAGTAAATACTACAAATAAACAAGTCTTGACGAATGGCCAAGGTGTCTTAATTTAAAAAAGAAAATAAATTATGTGTTACATCGACGCGCGCAACTTCATCCCTCGCTAAAAATTCACTCTGATATGTTTTCCCAAACGCGCCATAAGAAATATCACTTCAAAAATTTATATTTTCAAAATACAAACGTGAAAAAAATCAATCAAATGATTATTTTATACCTCCAACCAAAATCTAAATTTTTTGCAGAAAAAAAAGCGTGTGTGTACTTATGTCCGCACGTAAGAATTTATACTTCTTTGGCGTAATTAATAAAATATTTTTAGACATTCAAAGAAATTTTAACTGAGCAAACGACCAATAGACGAAAGTAAATACTACAAATAAACAAGTCTTGACGAATGGCGAAGGTGTCTTAATTTTAAAAAGAAAATAAATTATGTGTTACATCGGCGCGCGCAACTTCATCCCCCGCTAAAAATTCACTCTGATATGTTTTCCCAAAAGCGCCATAAGAAGTATAACTTCAAAAATGTATATTTTTAAAATACAAACGTTAAAAAAATCAATCAAATGATTACTTTATACCTCCAACCAAAATCTAATTTTTTCACAGAAAAAAAAGCGTGTGTGTACTTATGTCCGCACGTAAGAATTTATACTTCTTTGGCGTAATTAATAAAATATTTTTAGACATTCAAAGAAATTTTAACTGAGCAAACGACCAATAGACGAAAGTAAATACTACAAATAAACAAGTCTTGACGAATGGCGAAGGTGTCTTAATTTAAAAAAGAAAATAAATTATGTGTTACATCGACGCGCGCAACTTCATCCCTCGCTAAAAATTCACTCTGATATGTTTTCCCAAACGCGCCATAAGAAATATAACTTCAAAAATTTATATTTTCAAAATACTAACGTGAAAAAAATCAATCAAATGATTATTTTATACCTCCAACCAAAATCTAATTTTTTCACAGAAAAAAAAGCGTGTGTGTACTTATGTCCGCACGTAAGAATTTATACTTCTTTGGCGTAATTAATAAAATATTTTTAGACATTCAAAGAAATTTTAACTGAGCAAACGCCCAATAAACGAAAGTAAATACTACAAATAAACAAGTCTTGACGAATGGCGAAGGTGTCTTAATTTAAAAAAGAAAATAAATTATGTGTTACATCGACGCGCGCAACTTCATCCCTCGCTAAAAATTCACTCTGATATGTTTTCCCAAACGCGCCATAAGAAATATAACTTCAAAAATTTATATTTTCAAAATACAAACGTGAAAAAAATCAATCAAATGATTATTTTATACCTCCAACCAAAATCTAAATTTTTTGCAGAAAAAAAAGCGTGTGTGTACTTATGTCCGCACGTAAGAATTTATACTTCTTTGGCGTAATTAATAAAATATTTTTATACATTCAAAGACATTTTAACTGAGCAAACGACCAATAGACGAAAGTAAATACTACAAATAAACAAGTCTTGACGAATGGCGAAGGTGTCTTAATTTAAAAAAGAAAATAAATTATGTGTTACATCGACGCGCGCAACTTCATCCCTCGCTAAAAATTCACTCTGATATGTTTTCCCAAACGCGCCATAAGAAATATAACTTCAAAAATTTATATTTTCAAAATACAAACGTGAAAAAAATCAATCAAATGATTATTTTATACCTCCAACCAAAATCTAATTTTTTCACAGAAAAAAAAGCGTGTGTGTACTTATGTCCGCACGTAAGAATTTATACTTCTTTGGCGTAATTGATAAAATATTTTTAGACATTCAAAGAAATTTTAACTGAGCAAACGACCAATAGACGAAAGTAAATACTACAAATAAACAAGTCTTGACGAATGGCGAAGGTGTCTTGATTTAAAAAAGAAAATAAATTATGTGTTACATCGACGCGCGCAACTTCATCCCTCGCTAAAAATTCATTCTGATATGTTTTCCCGAACGCGCCATAAGAAATATAACTTCAAAAATTTATATTTTCAAAATACAAACGTGAAAAAAATCAGTCAAATGATTATTTTATACCTCCAACCAAAATCTAAATTTTTTGCAGAAAAAAAAGCGTGTGTGTACTTATGTACACACGTAGGCAGTTATACTTCTTTGGCGAAATTAATAACATAATTTTTTTATGCCTTCAAATAAATTTTAACAGAACAAACGACCGATAGACAAAAGTAAAGTAAATACTACAAAAAAAGGTGAATAAAGAAATATTTAAATTAAAAACAAATGCAGTAACGAGGCCCGTTTACAAGACCGAAATGAACAATCATAATAATAAATTGTATTATATCGGCGCGCGTAACTTCGACCCACGCTAAAAATATACTCTGACCAGTGTTCCCAAACGCGCCAAAAGAAGTATTACGAAGAAGTATAATAAAGAAGTATAGATAAAATAAATTTAAAATGAATATAATGTCAAAAATTAAATAGACAAAAGTATTGACACCCTTAAATGTTTATCAAATATTTTAAAGCAAGATGGTGATAAAAACTTGTTTCTACCTATGAAAAAGAATTTATTGGGGTCGAATATTACTATCGCGTAGCCTTCTGATATGCGCATTGGTCAAAGTATCTAGAAAATAAATAATTTTAAATAAAATGGGACCTAAGGCACAGGAAAAAACAGTGGCTGAAAGAAAAATAATAGTTAATCAGCATCGTGACGGTAAATCATATTCTGAATTGCGAACGTAGTGAGAAAAAATCGTTATACTGTTCGTAATGTTATTAAAAGGTTTAACAATAGCGATGACCTTCAATAACAATGACAATTATCAAAATATGCTACGAACAGGGCAACATCTAAACTTATAGAATTGGAAAGAAAAAAAAATAGACAAATTAAAAAGGATCCTCATCCCTCAGCGTCAGAAATTACTTCAATGATTAGAACAGCATAATAAAGATATTAGTACTAAAACCGTACTGAGAGTTCTACATCGTGCTCCAGAAAGAAACTGTACATTAACAACAGTTTGCGGACCAGTATGTTGATAAAACTAATGAGTTCTGGGAGATAGTAATATTTTCAGACGAAAGTAAATACAATATCTTTCATTCAGATAGACGATAGACGATAGACGATAGACGATTGAGTTAAAGAATTTGCATCAAAGTGTTAAGTATGGCGGTGGAAGTGTCCTAGTGTGGGATGTATGGCTGCAGAAGGCGTTCTTGTCTTTATTCATGAAATAATGAACAAAACCATTTATTTAAATATTAAAAAAATCTACGGCAAAGTGCTGAAAAGCTGAATATTGCTAACAGTAATTTTCAACAAGACAACGATCCTAAGCATATAGCTTATGTAGTAAAACAGTGGATATATTATTAGTAAGCCCTATGTAAGCATTATCAGGACTGATTTAATATTCCCAAAGATAATAGAAAAAAAATATTTGGTATTTAATTTTGTATGTAAATCTGTTATAATTTAGTGTTCCACATTAAAGATTCAATAAAAGAATTGAACATTTAAATGATAAAGTTAAATCAACCACATACCTTATTAGAAACTTTATCAATCTACCGTATATCAATGTGAACACTAACACTATTTGCAATGCAAGTCTCGATCGCGATAGCTACACACTGACCGAACGATGTCTTTAGTTGAACTGACTCATTTAACAAGAAAAGTAAGATTATCGATAAACAATTTTTTGTTAGAAAAAAAGCCTCGCAGCCAGAGGGCTAAGTCCTGACGAATTGTTAAAATTGTTATCTTTTAAATAATACGAAAATAAAATTTAGCGTTCGTGCATCTTATATACAGGGTACACTAAAATTTATGTGCCTGCGTTGAAATTTCGAAATAAGATTTTTTAGATTTCTTCGTAAAATAAAAATAATGTATGCAAATATAGGGAAGAAAATTGTTTAGTTTAATGGCAAATTAAATGGTATTGTCTTCTATATAAAAAAGTAGCACTAATAGGTTTCGACTTGTATTTGGACTCTTTTGGACTGTTTTCCGCGAAAATAGTGTTTAGTGTAGTAGGAAAATTTTTATAGAAAATCGTAAAGTTCCATTATTCCATAAAAACGGAACAACCATTCGTTGTTCCGTTTTTAACAACTAATTTATTTATAAATGTACAGTAAATTCTACTTGATGAAAAAATAACTGTTACAAAATAAAAAGTAGCTTCTAACAAAACAACGAAAGGGGAAATTCTGTGGAGTCCTCGTGTGATGTTCCTGAGTCTTCAAACATCTTCAATCGTTATGGCCAACTGACAATAGTGGACGCCTCGAATCGTAACGCACTTGTCTTTGTAATGGCTAACGGAAACTTGACTCTCGGAGGCACTGGCACACTGGACTCGAACACTAACAACTGACTTTCGCATGATAGATAATAGTTGAATTCTGATTATGTCTTGTGGTCCTCTGTATATATAGTCCTGTTTGGATTGCGAGAAATGCACAAGAATTTTATCGGTTTACTGAAAAAGATTGGTATTTAACTCAATATGCATTATCAATATTTGACATTCCACGATAAGGTATTATTCTATATATAACTCTGTATTATTTTTTTTTACACATTTCTGAGGTCAATCCTTTTTTCGTCGGATTGTTCTAAGGACAACTAAGGGCCGGTTCTACAATGCAAGAATAGCTTAGTATAGCTTATACCTGGTATATTCTTGCATTGTAGAACCGGCCCTAAGTGTCAAGTCGAAAGGGTACGATAATTGCTGTTGTGCCAAGTATAACCGCACTCTGCATCCAGTTTGAAGTTGAAGTCTATGTGAAGTTCGTTTAAGTGCAACAGTGATAGTTTATGCTCTCTTTATACTCTTATGCTCTCTTTATACTTATACTCTTTTCATATGCCAAATATCTCGAATTTCAGCAGCTAATTCTTGGTATTTTTGCACTTTTTGTTTATATGCCTTATTCAGATTTTCGTCTAGAGGAATAGAGAAATCGATTATATGATATATCTTGTTTTCCTTATTCACAACCAGCATGTCTGGCCTGTTGGCACCACACTATAAGATTTTTATTTTGGTGTTCTCAATAACGGGTGGCGGTTGATAAATATCAACCGCCACCCGTTATAAATATAAGCAGGCAAATCTTGGTTTACTGACCGTCTCTCTGAGCTATCTTTAAGTGGATAACTTTCCCTATATTGTCATGTCAGCTTAAGTAAATAGTTGGGTGCAAGCCGAAATGAGATGTTGAACAGTTTCTTTTTCTTTGTTGCTTAGTCGGCATTTGGTTGTATTTAGGAGTTTTTTCGGGATATGCTTCTTGTAATACCTAGTAGGAACCACTTGATCTTGGATCACCATTATGGCTTTCTCTGTTTCGGGGAACAGATATCCAGATATGTGTTGCTGGATTTTCACCTCTTCGTTTTTGTAGATAGCCATAGTTTTTATATATAGCATCATACGCCATTAAATTTTTGAAGAACGGGAGATCTTTAGACCGAAAATATTTTATTAACCCGTCTATTTCTTTTTGCTGTGCTTCCTCGAAGCTGACAATTCCTCTGCCGCCAAATGCTCTGTCAGGAGACAAATATAGCCTTTCAGTAGCAGAGTTTGGAAGTTAACAATCGATGCTTAGTTAACGTAGTGCGGAGCTTGCGATCCAGGGCTTTGACTTCTATTGAGGATCAGTTTAAAATTCCGAAGGTATAGGTCATTATTAATTTAAATATGTTCTTAAAGTGTTGTTGGTCCTGTTAAAATACTCATTTTGATCTCTTGATTATTTATTATTTCATCAATATTGAGGTCTTGTTGGAATTCTAAGTATTTATAGGTTTCATGTCGGCGTAGGGCTGGAACATTAGTAATTAATGTAAGTTTTTGAGATTGGATTTTTCCCTTTTTCACATGTAATATCGCACACTTTTCTATCCCCACTTTCGTTTTGATAGCCTGGCAAATGACTTCACTAATTCTAGCTGGCTTCTAAGTTGATGTTTATTTTTTGCATATAGTTTCAAGTCATCGACATAGAAGAGATGCGACAGCACAACTCGCTTGCCGATGTTGTAACCGTTACCACTACTGTTCAACGTATGACTCAAGAGATTGTGTGAAACCAGAGGGGTTCAAACTGTCCCCTTGAAATAATCCTCTTCTAGTAGCAGTCTCAGCAGTCCTGTATCCAGTAAAACACAGACTGGGTCTTTAGCTTCCCATTATATGATTGAGAAGATTGATTATTCGGATATCGGATATATATATATATATCTCTAAGTCAAGAATTGGCCAAGGAGACAATGATTTTTTGATAATTTACCCATGTTAGAGATAATTTTCTATGATTAGATTTAATTTGCTTGGTGATAATTGTGTCAATAATCAGTAATTCTACCCCAGGTGATGTCCAATTCTTACGTTTTTTTAAAATCATCCAAAGATCGCTAATTGTAATATTACCCAAGTCCAATGGTGTTACAAACTGATGTTCTATTTTCTCTTCTTCAATCCAATACGCAGTATCGTCGAATTTCACACTATTAGACCGTATGTCTGACCAGTACTTTGTCATGTTTTTTACCAGGAATGGCGGTCTTTGACATAAATTTGTCTTCGCTGAGGTTTCTATAGAATTGCCTTTGAGCTCGATTAAACTGAGAGTTTTCTTGATATATTTTTACTCGTACCCCGTAACTCCTTAGTCTGTTTCCTAATGCTGTAATTTTCTGTTTCAAAGTTTCAAGGTAATGGATAAGGTTCTGTCGGAATGTTTGATTGCTCATCTTTATTTTAACTTTTCTCGCAATCTGAATGCATGAAGGCAGTTATGCAATAGGCACACCTTATCCCTTATTTCAACAATCTTATTTTCCAATCTTCTTTGCCAAGGAGGGCCCTGTTGTTTTTGCAGTGGGCGCTGTATCAGGCATCAGCCACTGGTTAGTAAATATCTTGGAAATCACGACTGCAGCGCAGTACACAACATGACAGGTTTCCAATAAATCATCACTACGCTCAATTATTCCCCTTATGTTAATATTTACAGATGCAACTGCGTTCTTAACTTCCCTGGTAAGTTGAAGTTTGGAAAGTATGTATACCTCTATACTTAGCATCATATTCCGTAAAAAGTGATATAGTTTCACGATTGTCTTCCTCTTCAAGATCATTCTCTGCCACCTGGTCAGTAATTGGTTGTACTGATGAATTTAGGCTGGTTCGGACAATAAATGATTTCCTCCGAATTTCTCTTTTGATATTATCGAGTTCTGCATCTGACAGCTCTTTCCTTTTAAAAATCGAGGGTACTTGATCTGGGAGTATTTGTTCGGATAATTTACTCTCAGGATATTTGTCTTTCCATATTGTTTGCAGCCGATCTCTATATCGTCTTGGTCATTTTTATTTCCGTTGCCATTGAGCGTAAAAGCTCAATATTGAGTCTTCTAGTCCAGCGCATGCATCCATATTCCTGGTTTTTTTGAGCGGAGCTTCGATTTTTTGGGGAGTCCAAGCTATTTTCTTGGATATTCTTTTGGGTTTTAGGTACCGGAGCGGGGGACTTGTAGATATACTAGTATTTCGTCGGGTAGTGCCACTCGCTCCACTGCTACTGACTAGGCGCTCAACCGTCCCGCTGGCAATAGAAGCACCTCCTTTGCCAGTATCAAAGGCTTGACAGGAACCATCTAATACATCCGTCAGGGTGGTTAACCCTTAGGAGGGCTAACTTATTAATTATTATTGATGCATTACTTACTATTCATGTATTCATGTATTATTATTATTAATTAAATATTATATTATTCATTAATTTATTATAATTATAATTATAATTAATTATAAGTAGTTAATTACCACATAGGAATTAACTGCGTGTAAGCCACCAACATGAAGAAAAATCAAAAAAGAAACTTTCTCTTTTTGATTAAATAACTGATTCATCTTAACAACTGAATTAAAACATTATTTTCATACACATTCAAATACAACAGCTTTCAAATAACACACTGACAAGCACGACCTTTGCAAACCTTTTTTTCCCTCCTCCCCCTTTCAGCAAAAGAACCTCCTTTCAAACAACAGAATTTTATTTAATTTCCAAGGCCTACTATTGCTGTTAGATTCTTTTAGTTCCTACTGACTTCAGTGTAGATAATTGCAGTAAAACGCTCGGTGAGCTGTTTCACTCAGATCTTTTGTCAGTACAGCCATGAATGAGCAACAGATTCCACCGTCCGTTACGCAACGAGTTATAATAAAGTTTTTAACCAAGTTTATAATAAAATTTTAACCATTAAACCATCCAACATATTAACTCGGTTGTAGGTTCAGTATGGGGACGACACCCTATCTAAAATCCGATTGTTTGGTTGGGCTCAGAAGTTTACGAATGGGCGAGAAACTGTGGTAAATGTAAGTCATAATCGACGTCCCAGGTCAAGTGTTACTGCTGACAACATTGGTGCAGTTCGCGACCTTATCGAAGGTGACCGGCGGCTCACTATTCATGAAATCGCTTTAAAGGTGGGCATTAACTTTGGAAGGCCTCAAACAATCATCAGAAATTATCTTGGTATCAACAAAATCTGTGCCCGATGGGTTCGATTTTGACGATGGAACAACCCTTGAACACCCTCTATACAGTCCAGATTTATCACCATGTGAGTATTTTTTGTTTGAGCCCTTGAAAGATGCATTTGGAGGCGTACGATTCGACTACGATCAAGATGTTGAGGACTTCATGTGCAATTGGTTGATGACCCAAACTCAAAATTTCTATGAACAAGGAATTCACAAGTTTCCAACCTGTTGGAAAAAATGTTTAGAGCGATTAGGAGACTATCTCGAAAAATGATCAATAGTTTTTCTTTGTATTATTTTATAAATAATAAATATGTATAAAGCAATTCCGGTTTATATTTGATTCACACACGTATTACACAATGTTTTCTGGTCAATATTACCAATAACTATTAAATGAGACTATTTTTTTATTAGCCAAATATCGCCTTCTTTAACACAATGAAAAGTTTGATGAAAAATATGCAGGTAGAAGTAAGAACAATGTAACAAAGACAAATCGGGAAAATATTTCATAAAAACCAAATGAGAGATATGATCCTTCTATCAGGAAACAAGATCTCGAGAGTCTTCGCAACCATATATTTCGATATTTTGCTATTATGGAATAAAGCGAATTTCGTGTTTTTTAATCTACTCTTTAGGAGGAAAAATCATTGTGCAAACCGAAGAAAAGTTGAATTTTTTTTTGAGAACTCAAAAACACAGCGTTTTACCCGACAAAACATATTCTGAATAAAGCGAAGACGCTTTCATCCGCCGGAAAGGTTATGACCACTGTTATGCTATGCTACCACATGACCAAAATATCACAGGAGAATATTTTACAGCATGGTCAATGTTCAAGAAGAGAGAAAAGAGAGATTTTTTGGAATTAAGGTCGCATCGATATCGGGATCATTTAATGACCAATAACTTTATTTTAAGTTTAGTACTAATGCTAGAGAAACAAGAATTAGAAGAAGGAGAGATATCACAGATTACGGTATCACAGAGGAGTTATATTACAGGTGTAGTACTTATTACAGCTGTTTGGATTAGTTTGCATATGCTAAAATCACAGGTATTGGGGCAATTATTGCCTTGAATGACTACATCTTGGTGAAGTACTTGATTTCTTTCAGAAAGGCGAATGCGTTAAACATATTGGCGTAGCAAAGGTTTTGAGTAAGGTCCTGATTTAAGCCAAAGAAAGATCTGGTGGGGGATAATGCGGTAGAATCGGTGAGGATGTGTTTAACAGATAGGAGCTCATTGCAAAATTCGCAGAGAGGAGGGCCTTCTCGTTTTAAAGAAATTCGTGGGAAAATCTGCAATGTCCAATCATGAGCCACAATCAGTTAGATATAGTTTTTCTATTTATTAAACATTCTGGGAGAGGTTGGGAAAATAACGGTTTAATGACTTTTAGTTTCTTAGGGGTAGTAGGATCATCCCAATAGGATTGCATTAACGATGGAGTTTAATTTTTAGCGAAAGAGAGATGATCTTTCGCATGAAAGTTGCGCATTTAAGGGAGATCGTGCTGAGTTGCGTGTTTTGCAAGCCGATCTGCTTCACTGCTCATTGCCCTTGATGTTCCTGTGATCAGGACACCAGACGAAACGAAGAGAAGAATCCTGACCAACGATGTGTTCTACAAGGTCTGTAATTAGTGCAATAACTGGGCGAGAAATAAAGCGATTTTGGATTCCTGCAGTCAGGGAATATGATTCATGAATTTTTGGGATTTGACTTGATATAAGTGAAGGATCTTTCGATGGCCACTAGTTCAACAGTAAGGACGCTTGTTTAAATCCTGAGGAGGTTCTATCATATACAAAGGTGCAACCGACTCATTGGTCCGATTTGGACCCATCTGTGTAAATTGATTGGCATGCAGGAGTAAGATGTGTTGTTATCATATCTTAGTAGGAAGAAGTCTATTGGATGGGCTGTAGTAACCAAGGAGAAGAAAAAGTAGTACGAAATAGAAGTGGAGCGTGAAATTGCATGTTAGACACGTCTGTTAATTGCTGGAAGAGGTATCTTGGGCCAAGGGCCAGACTGTGAGTAGACGGGAATGGAAGGATTGGTGGGGGTTAAGAAAAAGACTGTTGACCAGGAATGAATAGTCCATGCCAGAGATCCGAGCCGTACTTTAAGAGAAGATAGCCCCTTCCGATGCTTAATGGGTCTAAAACCATTATGCTGTGTAGACTGTTAATTGGACTAGTGGGGAATGCATCAGTTATAAGTCTTAAGCATGTGTTTTGGATGATGTCTAGGGAGCGCAGGTAGGACAGATAGGGGACCTAGCGAAGATTATGCTGCCATAGTCTAATTTGGCTCTGATTATGGTTTTGTATAGTTTGAGGAGACAGTGGTGATCCGAACCTCAAGTATTGTTTGAGAGCATCGTTAATATTACCAGGTCCTAAGCACATTTAGCCTTCAAAGAATGAATATGGTCCATCCAAGAGAGTCTGTAATCGAACGTGAGACCAAGGAACTTGTGAGCTAGAACTCTAGGGATGATCTAGTTTAGTAGAGTAATGTATGTAACCTGGGGTAATTACATCTTCTGCAGAAATGAACAACTGAGGATTTTTCGGAAGTTCAGGAAGAGTTGATTAAAAAACGCCTTTATTTGGCAAAGACAAAATTACTATTTGACTAGGACAATGCACTATTAGTCAATTTGCACTGCAAATTGATGCCGCATCGATTCCATTCTCAGGACTCCTTTCCTTCAAATCCTTTCTTTTTCCAAAAATATCAAATTAAACCAAATAAATATATAATAAATCAAATAAATATATCATTTCGAAAGCTATTCTGCAGAGATCGACAAATTATAATTTTTGGAAGGCATAAAAAAGTTGGAAAATCATTGGGAAAAAAGTATCGAGTGAAAAAGAATTTTCGATGGAAAATAAATCGATTTTCGATTAATAAAAATTCATTTGACTGTCACCGACACTGACTTTTGACAATACTTTCGTATAGGACAACTTGTTCGGCGTTTTGTTAAGTTTTAGAATGTAATATTTAACTTCATTATTTCCATCTATATTACATTCCATGAATTAATTGGATTTATCACAAATGCCCTTTCCACGAAATGTCCTTAATTAGTCGCTTCCTTTATATATTCTTCTATTTATTCATTTATATTTATATTTATATATTTATCCACTATAGGCTGCATAATTTAAAATTAATTTAATTTATACAGGGTGTCTCACAAAACCAAGTATAGATTTGTTTTTTTATCGAACACCCTATATGTTCATCCATTTTTGCATTCTGCTATTGATTCTTGATTTCGTGAAAAATCTCCTATACCTAAACCCAATGGTGTTACCGATATCCGCATTGTTTACATTTTTTTTGGGGGTTTTTCCCCCCGATCTAAAACTCAAAAAAATATTTAATCTTATGTAAATAAAGAATCACTAAGTAAAAAACAAAAAACCAAATGGAGATAAATTTCTCAGTGATTCTTTTTCTTTAATAAATTTGCCTAACGAACAAAATTTTTAAACAATGCAAAAATTTTCTAAAATAAATACAAACTTTTGAACTTAATGTTTCGAGAGGTCTTCTCTTCCCATTTTCAAAACGAACCTTAAAAATAAATTATATTCATTTCTATATATAATGAAAAGATAGGAAGTAAATATATTTTGTCTATGTCAATGATTCTTACATTGAAAATAATAGTTTTTAATGACAGTGACACTGTCAAAAATAAATATAGGTGAGGTTTACTGTGTGATTATTGTGTATTGAAATACTTAAACGTTTTAACTGATAATTAATTCTTTAGAATCGGGAACCATATTAAATTTAAGTCTACCGAAGGCATAGCCAGTTATTTTTATTTAAATTAATCACAGCGATTTCTTTTAATATTCTGTACTTTGTTACCGATTCTTTTAATACCGTTTTGGAATTATTCAAATTGATTTTGTCCCTATTCCCATGCGTGTTGACAAATTCTAGATTTATTAAAATCGTCCTTTCTAAGAAGGTTTTTATGTTCTTTTATTCTGACATCTAACGATCTAGATGTCTCGCCTACATAGAATTTACCACATTGGTAAGGAATTTTATAAACCACATTTTCGGTATTCTGTTATGTGCTGTTTGGTTTGGATTTTGTTAATAAATATCTAAGAGTATTTTTTGTTGTCATTTTTCTTATGTTGTACTTATTCCTACTCTTTTAATTGTGTCAGAAATACCACGGATGTAAGGAATTGTGAGGTTTATTGTTTGAGAGTTATATTATTGTTATTAATAACTTGTCTGTTTTGTCTGATATCAAAAGTTTTAAAAGATTTATCTATGAATTTTTTTGGGTAATTGTTTTTTATTAAAATGTCTTTGATGTGATTTGTTTCTTTTTGTAGTGTATCACTGTTTGTTGGTATAAACAAGTTTTGCTCCGTCATATAAACTTTTAATCACTTCTATCTTGACTGATTTTGAGTGATTGGAAAAGAAATTGAGAAAGCTATCTGTTTTTGTAGGTTTTCTGTAAACTGTTGTTTTCTAAAAAAGAAAAAAATATATGAACACGCCATACAATCACACACAATCATTCAGACATTACTTAAAATTTGTTTACATTATACAGGGTGTTCGAGATAACCGAGATAAATGAAAAACAGTCAAAACATCATATCTCAGTTTTTTTTAAATGGAATGTCCAATATTTTTTCATTTTGCAATATTCCCAAGGCAAAATACTTTTTTTCTTCTTAAACATATCCTATACCTATCTGTCATAATTTTCGAGATTTTTACATTTTTGTTTTTGATATTTCATTTTTAATAACGTTATAAAATGGTAAACAAAAATTGTAACAAAAGTTGGACAAAACAAGGTATAAATCTTGGCCTAAAAACAAAAAATGACCTCAGTTTTTTTATCACCCATATTATTTTTGTTAGAAAGTATTGTTGCATTGGAACACTTTTTTTTTAGATGGACGTAGCCTTATTATTATTCATAATCTCATATTAGAATGATTCCCTTATTAATGTCCAGCAATAGTTATTAAGAAAAATAGGGCTGCATTTGCTTTAATAGCGCTTTTCAATTACAGAAATGTCTTGGTGGAAGGAATGTGTTCATGATCTTGAAGAAAATTCCATCTTTTCAATGATTTTGATTTTCTGTGGTTTTGAGCGTTCTAAATGTCGAACTTAATCATTAAGCTTAGGTTGTGAAATCAGATCCGGCCCTGTTGAACAATTTAAAGTATCAATTAAAGGATTGATTTGAATTTTCTGTAGAAATTCTATAGGAGTAGTTGAAGAAACAGCGAATTCGGGCGAATAGTGCTTCACTCATAGTGTCATGTTTTGAACATGGTCTTTCGGATATATTGTTTTCAACCAACCTGTTTATAATATTAAACTGGTTTTACAATATAAAAGGTCTTTCAAATTGAGCCTTTTTTTAATTCTCGAATAAGATACATAATTTGAGTTGATTTCAAAAACTTTTTGTTGATAATTGAAGCATAGTATATGATATTTAAGCTCGAAAGACAATATCTGCCAAATGACCACCTCTTGCAGCACCACAGACATCCAGTCTTTTCTCAATTTTTTGGATAACATTTTGGCATAATAGTGGGTCTATCTCATCAATGATTCGAATTTCATTCTTTAGTTCAGGAATCGATTGTAGATTGTTCTTATAGACCTGGCTTTTCATATAACCCCAAAGAAAATAATCCAACGGTGTCATATCACATGATCTTAGTGACCAGTTAACATCACCATTTCTTGTAATAATTTTTTATTCTCAATAAATAAATTGTTTCATTTGCAGAGTGAGTGATCTCACGATATCGAACACCATTCACAGTTACAGCTTCACCAGCAGCATTCTAAAAGAAATACGGCCCAATTACCCCTCCAGCTTACCAGACATAATCAGTGCCATCGTTTGTAGGTTAATTTATTCCGTAACTGCATAAAACTACAAACAATTTCCATTAAGAAACGATTGACTCGATCCATTACCCATCATAAACTCGCTGACACGTTGTATAATCTTGAGACGACAAATATAATCATTTCAGTAACACATGTTCTATAACGAGAACTACCCTCTATATAATCAAGAATCTCTAAGAATCTACCCTCGATATAATCTTTTGTAGTTTATATATCGTTTGTAGTGAGCTTCTGAAACTTTATCAACTTCAGTGCTTGCAGAAATAATCAGTACCATAGTTTGTAGGTTATTTTTTTCTGTAACTACATAAAACTACGGTCAATTTCCATTATGAAACGATTGAGTCGATACGCCACATATGATAGACTCGGCGATAGAAGTACTATCGTTTCAGTAGCAGTATCATGTTCTATAAAATTTGAAAATTGAGAGAAGTATCTACATTCGATATAATCGTTTATAGTCTATAAATTGCTAATAATCATTCAATGAAACTCTTGTTGAAAGGTGTTGTTACACTTTTGAAGATTGTGTTACTTCCCTAAAGAATCAACTGAATTTCGCGGTTATTTTTCTATGCTGTCCACAATTTTGAATGGAAACAGCTGCCCTATAAAACATGTATAGTTTATGCTTTAGTGTTCCTTGCTTTAGGAAGCTTTATAGCCCTATTTACTGACATGTATATATGTATGTATATGTATATATATATATATATATATATATATATATATATATATATATATATATATATATATATATTATATCTATCTATATATATATATATATATATATATATATATATATATATATATATATATATATATATATATATATATATATATATATCTATCTATATATATATATATATATATATATATATATATATATATATATATATATATATATATATATATATATATATATAAATATATATATATATATATTTATATATATATTTATATATATATATATATATATATATATATATATATATATATATATATATATAAATATATATATTTATATATATATATTTATATATATATATATATATATATATATATATATATATATATATATATATATATATATATCAACCCGTATTAATCCACTGAAGGATGAACGCCTCTTCAGGATGCTTCCAACTCTCGCGGTCCTGAGCTCTCCTCTACCATTCGATCCAATATACTTAATAATGTCATCAGTCCATCGTGTTTTCGGTCTTCTCCGTGGACGTTTGCGATCAAGCGGTATCCAGTCCAGGACTGCCCTAGTCCATCTTTCGTCCCACCGCCTCGTTACATTTCCCGCCCACTTCCATTTCAATTGCTTTATTCTTCCAATGATGTCACTCACTTTCGTTTGCTCTCTGATCCATGTGCAGGTCTTTCTATCCCGTCTAGTAATGCCAAGCATATCTTTCCATTCCCCTCTGTGCAACTCGAAGTTTTTGAACTGACTGTGATGTGAGTGTCCAGGTTTCAAGTTTTCATCAAATACTACTCTTTTCAGGCAAAGTGGTAGTTTGCTCTTAAACACTATGTTGAGCCTGCTAAATGCCTGCCAGCCACATTTAACGCGTTGTTCCACCTCCCGGACGGTATCTCCTTCCACTGAAACCCTCTGCCCAAGATATATAGAAATATTAGAAATTATTTTGTCCTCAGCAAATTTATTGAACATTACCTGACTATTCTTCTGGTTTATTTTCAAAACCAAATGGTTCCCCAGACATTTGCAGCTCTTGTACGTGTTTTTACAGCTCCTCTGGGTCTTGTAAAAGAAGAACGATATCATCTGCGAATCTAAGATGATTTAAACAAGCACCATTAATCCTTATTCCATCTTGTTCCCAATCCAGATTACGGAACACTCCTTCCAGGCAGGTTGAGCAAAGAAGAGGCGATATTGCGTCACCATGCCGTACGCCCCGCTCTACATTTATTCCAACCTCAAGATCGTCAAGGTGGACTGTCGCTATAGCTTCGTCATATATCGATTCTAATATACTTACATAGGCTTTCTCTACACTTTGATTAAGCAATGCATCCATTATGGCCCGCTTTGAGATTGAATCAAATGCTTTTTCATAATCGATAAAAACCAAGCACAGTGGCATAGTGTATTCGTTGTGTCTTTCTATGACCTGCTGTAGTACCTGGATGTGATCTATTGTACTGAATCCACTTCAGAATCCTGCTTGCTCCCTTGGTTGTGCGTCATTACGTTTTCTTAGTATTCTTTTGGATATTATCTTGGTGAAAACTTTGTATATAAATATATATATATATATATATATATATATATATATATATATATATATATATATATATATATATATATATATATATATATATATCTACTAGTTCAAGAAGCTACAAACGGTTTAATTTTTTATGCTTTAACGCTTCAACTAACCTTTCTGGGTTAGGGTCGTTTTTTCGAAAAAAAATGTTTCTTGTGACTACAATAAACTACAAATAATTTAGAAGTAATTTCATTCCCATTTTTCATATTATTATCAATATTTACTGCCTTGAACAATATCTAATGTTTTTCCTGCATAATTACTGACACTACAAAAAAATGAACTATACTACATTTATTAGCATGGTTTGTAGGCAAAAATAAGTAAAAAAAATCGAGTATTCTTTAATACGGGTTTCAGCGTGATGGAGCTCAAAACAGTGACTCGTTTAGGATGTAAAGAATTTTCATAAATCAATCGTGGATTTCCCCCAAATGCGGCAATTTTGTTTATTAACATAACCACCAATAGTGACGCATCTTGAATCTATGCGTATGAGCCCGAAAGTAAATAGCAGTCGACTGTATCTTTCAAAATGAACCAAACCAAACAAAAGTTGTTCGCGCAAGATGCACTTCGAAGAAAATGGTCGCCTATTATTTTTTTTCGATAAATGGGCACGTGGCTATAGTGCTTACAGTGGCTACAGTAGAACGGTCAATTCTAAAAGGTACACAACCATTTGTTTGGCAGAATTCTTCGAAGAAATAAAAAAATAAACAACCATCAACGCAGGATCATTCTTCACTATGACACCGTGAACTCTCACACATCGGACCGAACAACTCAATACTTGACCGGTCAAAATATCGAATTGGTGGATCATCCGCTGCACAGTCCTGATTTGGCACCCTATGATTTCTTTTTGTTGCCGTCCGTAAAGAATAAACTACGTGGTCAACTATTTTCGAAGCTAGAAGGAGTGGTTAATGTGTTCAAAATGCATGTTGTGGAGATATCTCAATCGGAATGGAAAAAGTATTATGAAAATTAGTTCAAACGAATGCAAAAGAATCATCGATCATCGCGAAGAATATTTTGAAAAACAATATAACTATTTGTAAATTGGTTTGATAAATATGTTTTTATTTATTATTCTGGATACATAAATAGCAACCGTCGTATATATGAATGAATATTCTATATCTGATTTTTGTACTTTACATATGGTTACTACGCATCAGCATCTAAGGCTATTTAGTGACTAGACCTACACAGCTTAACGTGGGTTCCGAACCACGGTCACCAGCTACCGACAAACCCAGACCCGCATCCCCCTCAGGCTATCAACCCTTGGTTATGTGCCTACCCATAAGTCTATCAAGAAACCTACCGACTGGCGAGTGACTAACGTAGAACACTTCTCAGAAGGCATTCGGCCTTATCCAGCCTTTAACTGGCGTGACTGAGGGATAATTCGTTGTCGGATTTTACATTCTGGCCTAGAAACAATCACAGACATTTAGGTGTGGATATGTATGGGCGTGTGTGTGAGTATATAATTGTCTGTATAGGATAGTAAGTAAGACGGACAGTAGAATTAAAGAAAAACACCCATCCGAGCGCTGGAATCGAACCAGCTATCTTTGGACTGCTAGGCAGGCGACTGATCCACCAGACCACCGCGGCCGGCTATTTTAAAGAATTACGTAGTACAGAGTACAGAATACAGTGGTTTTAAATTCTATATTTTGATGTAATTTTATTCATTGCAATGTATACTCTACTAGAATTTAATTATATTTATTTGCAATTTCAGGTAGAAATGTTATCTGTTGGTTCGGAATTTATCACAAACATATGGGTGCCTGACACGTTTTTCGTTAACGAAAAAACGTCTTCTTTCCACAAAGCTACTACATCTAACGAATTTATCAGAATACATCATTCCGGTAGTATCACCAGGAGTATTCGGTAAGTAATTTTGCTCAATATCAATGTATTTTTTATGTAAAACAATATAAACAAAATCATCTTATATAGTGATTCAGATTTTACTGAAATATAGGCAGTGCAGCAAAATAATTTCTGCTCCATCTTTTGGATGTAATAATTTCCAACATATTATTGATTGATCGATAATTTTTGTTTAAATGGTTGTAACTAAAGAGTTTTCCAATAAGAGTGTTAGAACTTTTAAATATAATAATGGCAATACTGTTTGAAATGTAATGTCTCTCAAAGACTCTGTTCAGAACATTGTATCAATTCACTATGGAAAGATACACAATTTAACAGCGCGTAACAATAGGAAATTGTAAAGTGACCCCTACTTTGGGAAGAACATAATCTTTTTCGACAAAGCGCACTTCCGGCTTAATGGAGTTATTCAGGATTACCTTGTGAATATCTAGAAACAATGGAATACCTAGAAAACTATAACTAACTAAATATTATCCATAAAGCCAACTCACGTAGAAAACAAAACCGTTTTGATATAAGCGCTTCAAAGAATATTTTCAAACTGTCAATATCCCCGAAGCGCAATTATATATAAAATTTAAAATGAGAGATATCAGATGAGGTTACGCGAACAAGACCTAAATATGAAACAAAAATAGTCAAAGAAACAAGCCCCCTGGTACGGTACAAATACGCCTGCAAATTGTTTTGATCATTTTGATGATGATAAACTTTAGTAGTCTATGATTCATCCAAGGGAGAAAAAGAAAAGCAAATTCTCAACTGTTTTTCATCCGTAAATATTTACATATGTAACAGGTATTTCGGTAAATAATGTCGATTTATTCTCAAATTTTGTGCATTTATTTCCATAATAAACCAAATTACCTGAATAAAAGTATTGGCCATAGTTAGCTATTACTTTTTCCCATCTTTCTGCCAAATAATGGATATCGCGCCAAATAATGGATATCGCGCCAAAAGAACTTTTGGTTTTTTGAAGCCAACCATTCATCAAGCCGAATTTTCACTTCTTCGTAAGTGTTGTAAGTGTTCTAAGTGCTGTAAGTGTTCTTCTGAAACTCCGTGCTGCATCGATCGAAATAGGTGGTAGTCCGAAGTTGGGTGAAGGTTTAACGTTTTCCAAATAATTTTTTACACATTTTTACAACATGGGGCCGAGCATTATCATGTTGAAAAAATATTTAATCATGCCTTTGGTATTATTTTGATCATTTTTCCTTCAATACTCGGTTCAGTTTTATCAATTGTACCAAACATTCTACTCTAGCTGGTCATTTAGCAAAATATCCAAATTTTGCCTTTTATTAATTTCTAGGCTCTCTAGGATTTATTATCGTTATATCATTTTAAAATTACCATTGAAAGTATGATTTTCTAACCACTTAATGTTAGAAAAACATGGATTCGTTACGACACACGAAAAACGAAAGTCAAACAGTCAAAACAGTGGGTTTTATTCGACGAATGTGATCCGAAGAAGGCGAATACCCTTACATCGGTCGAAAAGCTTATAGAAAAATATTAAGTTGCATTATTGGTCATATTTCATAAAGAATTGATGAAAAAATCCACTGTTTTGGAGAAGAAAGTTGCAACAATGAAATTGGTCAATTTGTTCTACAAATTGATGAAGCAACCATATTATTCTCCGGACTTATGCCTCTCCGACTTATCTGTCGTTCCAAACATGATTTCCACTGGTTCTAAACTACCAGTGGAAACAGTGGACCTATAAGCTTACAAGTAACCATGACTCGTACAAGTAATAACAATGATACCCCAGGTGGTAACCAATCCACCCGTCGACAAACGTCAACCGGGTGTTCAGATTGTGGGGAACCTGGACTTTCACGATCTACAAAAAGTCGGAGCTTTCCGCTAAATTTCCTCTCAAAACATACATATATTCACCACCTTCAACATCAACACGCTGATCTAACCAGGAAAACTTCACAACCTAACTTCAGAACTTGACTGGCAAACAATACTTGTGCTTGCCCTACAAGAAACACCCATCACGGATGAGACACGGTGGACTACGGAAACTATCGCATATTCAAAAGCAGGACAGACAAACGAGTCGCCAGGGGCGCTCCGCTTCTAGGCATGGTCTTTGTGGTATACAAAGAGATAGTTAACTCTATTAAGGAAATCACCTCCATAAACAATAGACTAATGACAATGCGCATACAGTGCGCCAATAAAAAATACACCATGATCAACGAACATGCCCTCACAAACGGGGACAACAAGAAAAACCCCAAGTCTACAGAGAAATTATGGGCAATACTATGACTATGACTATGACGTCAAAATTTTACTGGGCGATTTTAACGCACAAATCGGTAGAGAAAAAATCCACCAGAAAACCGTAGGCAAATTTATCGGTCACAAATTTACCAAAAAGAACGGCACAAGACTCATCAAACTATGCCAACAGAATAACCTGAAGATCATGTCAACATCCCTAAGAAAATCTCCACGAAAACAGAAGACATGGAGATCGCCGATACAACAGATTGGAGAACTTCAGATAGACCACGTGGCGATCTCATACCTGCAACAAAAAGAGATCCAAGATGTCCAAGTCCGCTGGGGCGCGAACATTGGCTCAGGCCACTACCTAACACGAATCAAAGTCAAGTTCACCCCAAGGATAATTCATCACAAGAAAGCACATCTACAGAAATTCGACACGAAAAATATCAAGGAATCCAACATAAGAGAGGAATGAGAAAAGGAACGGGCAGATTCTTAGGAAAAAATCCACAAAAAAATTACACAAAAAGCACAGGAACTGATCCCATTGAAAAATAACACAAAACACCCTTGGTGGGACTTAGAATGCGCAAGTGCATTGCAGCGACGCAAACGAGCATTTCTGGAATACAACACTAAAAAATCCCCAGAAAGTCAACAGCTTTTAGACGTGACTAGAAATCAGACCGCAAAGATTATCAGGCAAACTAAGAGGAAGTACATGAAGCAACAAGACAACGTGTACAACTCGACTCTATAGAGGAGAATATCCGCAATTACAACACGAGAGACTTTTATAGGACTTTCGCAAGAGAAATCCATGGATACACACCACAAAATCTTTGCTTCAGAAAGCGGAATGAGAGATTAGCGCTAACCAATCAAGAGTATTGTCAGAAGCTGGCACACTATTTCTCTCAAAATTAGATGTCCAAAATTTGAACACCAAATACGGCACAATAAATAGGGTCACTCACTTCAAATACCTGGGCGAGATTCTCGAACCTACAGGAGGAGAGAAGATAGCACAGAAGGCTCGATTACAGAAAATGAAGAGAGCATACGGCAAGACACACAATATCTACAATAAGAAATGTATGTCCACACACGCAAAAATAAGACACTACAATACAATAATCAAACTACAGAGTAAGGATATAAGGATAAGGCGGACATAAGAAAAAGAAGGTTGAAATTCTATGGACATATAAGTAGAGTCCCACCGACAAGACTCACCAACCGAATTCTTACATACATACACGGAGTCAAGTAAACAGTACCATGGATCGCACAAATCAGAGCTGATCTGGGAAAGGCACAAATTGGCCCCACAGAGATTGAGGATAGGATAACGTACAGAAACAAAATACATATGTGAAACGTTACATCAGAGAGCGAAGTTTCGAGGAGATCGGGACAAAGTTGACGGAGGAAGGAAAAAGAATCCACAGAGAAAGAGGTGAGGTGTGGAGGATCAGAAAGAACACTCGAAAAAGATAATCAAGTCAATAAGAAGTAGAAAAACAAAGTCACAACCAAAAATAACAAAACTCGATACATCAGGTGCTTATAATTAAACAAACAACATAAAAGACAAAATTCTAACTCATATTCTAACTCCTTGAATGTGTGTCGGATAATCTGGTTTGGAGCACCACTGTTGAGCTAGTTGTTTTGTCTTACTTATAAATGTCTTATGCACATACTTCACGATCCGTTCTGATGCTATTTAGAGTTTTTCATGTGTGCCTTGGTACATTGAGGTCTTGAGGTTACCATCAACCCTCCCCCCCCCAACTAACGAGTCCAATGACATGATAACAACTATTTCGTTTGGGGCATTCTCAATCCAAAGATTGTACCATTTGAAATAAATATTAAAATTGTTGGCAAAATATTTTTTTTAAATGATTGTGGATGGCTTTCTAGAACCTAGTCTATTCAGAGCTAAGTGTCGGATATCGTCATTGATGGGCAATATAGGATTATTCAATGTTTGTCCTAACTCAGCCACTGATAGTTTTCACTGTTACACTCAGCTATATATCTAACATCCGGGTAAAAGGGCTATTCAGCCAGATGAGGGCGTAATAGCTGCTTAGAACACAAGGCCAAGAGCAGAAGTGCGGAGCGTGTCAGCAGAAGCACCCCAGAAGTACCACATAGATAATATTGATCCACATCCTCACTTTCTGAGGTGTTCTCAAGATGGTTTTTAAAGGACAAGGTCCTATCCAGAGTTTCCCCCAGATATTTGGGGTAGCGATTATAAGGAAGCACGACCTTGTTTAGGCGGACTCCTAGTTCATAATTTTTTCCTCTGTTTGCTATTGTTATCATCCAAAATAGTGCAGAAAGCCCTATCTGAAAGGATGCACCTCATGATTTTCAACATAGTTTGGTAGAGAATCCCCTTGCCTAGTTTATAGAGAAGTCCCTCTTTCCAAACCGTATCGTACGCTGCTGTCAAATCTACAAATATCACAGAGGATTTTTCTCTGTTCTGAAAACCGGCTTCTATATGCGTGGTAAGACTTAGAACCTGGCCTACACAACTCCGATTCGGACTGAAACCTGCTTGTTCAAGAGGGATAGTTTCTAAGATTTGCGTACCAATTCTGTTCAGAATAAGCCATTCCAGTAGTTTCTAACGAGAAGTGCAATTGGTCGATAGATAACTTTCCGCTCTGTTAGTTGGTTTGTTCGGCTTAAGTATAGCCACTACTTTGATCATCTTAAAGGCTTTCAGCAAGACTTCACGAAGGAATGAAACTTAGTAAACTATCTTTGCGCTCTCCTACGCACAAAAAATTGTGGGTGCACTCCATCAAAAGCAGACGCCTTTGCTATCTTAACGTTTCTAAGCGCATTCTGCACATCTTCCAAAGTAAACTCACGAGAGTATTCCGATGTTTTTAAGTTCCCTTTTTACTTCACGGGTGTGTTGTTTATCTCGTGAGGCTCTAGACAGTGAGACAATTCTAGATCCGGAGTTACTAATCAAACATGAAAAAATGTCCGACTGGAAAAATATTCACATCAAATGAAAAGATAATCATCTTTGAAACAGAGCACAATTTTGCAGAGTTCGAAAAGTCGGGAGGGTTTTTTTCGGGAGGCAAAAAAAAAATTAAAAATAGTTGGACAGAGTGTTATCGCGTTGAAAAATAAATTAATTTTTTACCAAAAAAAAGCAATATTTCATCTGATATACTAAAAAATTAATAGAAATGTGATTTTAGTTGTGGATTAAACATTTTCTTACTAGTCTCAGGCAATTGTCTCCCTTCAGTACTCATTTGTTTTATTCAACAATGGTAACTTTTGAAATAGTGTTATTAAACGCTAAAATTTAATATTTTAAATGAAATATAAGGGTTATTCGAAAAATTCTCGGTGTAACCTAGAGATTGAGAGATATGACTATGATATTTGACAAGTATGATTCAGTAGATGGCGATCTGAAAAATTTCAGATGCGTGCCAGTAAACAAGTCATAACATTTTTTGAAAAGGGGATAAAATTGAAGTTCGAGCTGCTCTAAAGTACATTGTATCAGATACCTTAACCTACATGGATATACAAAAAGATTTAAATAGAACTGAACGATTCTTCGTCCTCATGTTCGATGGAAAAATGTAAATCCTTGAAGACGCTACAGATTACCGTACAAATTACCGTGATCAAGTTTTCAAAAATATTCAAAATGAGTTAAATGATTGCCGACTGAAGATGCTGGTACGTCTGCTACATGCTACTTGATGTTTTGACTATGAAAAAGCTTACAGCTTGTATTTTTTTAACAGTCGAGCAAAAAAATATTCGAATCAACACTTTTGAAGAGTATTTGAACTTATTTAAACGCGATTACCTATCACGTACCAGAGATGAAGCAGTAATCCAAACAGTGGTTTCAACAGTCGGTGAAGGTACTCCAAAGTAAGCCAAAACGATTTCATCTTCAGGAATAGTTTTTTGTGATTCTCGTAGTATTCACTACTGGACCAATTGAAGGGTACCAACGCGTGATATTTCTCCGAGAGGGGTCGTCGTTAAACAAACTAAATTTGCACGCATCCAGTGTCAAAATTATTCAGCATAGTCTGGCAAATCATCATGGAACGTTTACCATCAGAGAAACACTTGCAAATTTCAAAATTTGTTATCAAAATTAGTGTTTCCAGCGCAAAACTTATAGAGTATTTTATGGTGCACATAATCACCCCGCCGAGGGATGCGTTCGCCGAATTATTGACAGATTCCGAACACATTTCACGCTGCTCGATATTAAAACAAAACCAAGATAAAAAAACTGTGCGTTCCGAAGAAAATATCGCCGCTGTTTTCTGGTAGTGTTGATGTTGATGAAGATCCAAATTCGATCCATCAATTCGGTTCCGTTCGCAGGAAGTTGGGCTTATTTAATTCCGAATTTGAATGTTATTGACCTGGAGGAGGTGTGATTCCAACAAGAAGGCAACAACAACGCAACAATCGATTTATCGAGGAAACAATTCGGTGAGAAAATTATTTCTAAGAACGGACCTGAAAATAGGCCACCAAGTTCATGTGATTTAACGCCTTTAGATTATTTCCTTATGGGTTATGCTAAATCTTTGATCTATGCCGATAAACCAGCAATAATTGACTCCTTGGAAGCCAACTTAACTCGGACAATTGCGGGCATAAGACCCCAATTACTTAGAAAAGTATTGGATTGACAGAATACGCATTGTCAGAAGAAGCCGCGAAGGGCATTCGCCCGAAATTATTTTCAAATATTATTTCACATAAAATAAATAGTTTCAAGGCATTTGCTTTGGTTGTTGTTATATTTAAATATTAAATTCGGACGCACTAAAAAAAATCACCCTATATTTTAGCTAAACGTCCATATCTGGCTCAAAAATTGCTCTTTTACGTCTGGTGTTGTTGCTGCAAAACTTCATGACCTACGCTTCGAAGTGCTTTCACATGGACCGCATTTGGCTCAACAATTATTTTCTTTTCGTAAACCTAAATAAATGGGTCACTAGACAAAGATCCACTTCACATGATGAAGTCATAACAGAAACAAAAAAAGCTTCTTTTACAGAATTAGACAAATTCCATTATATCGAGGATGTTACAAAGTTGGAATGTCGTTGATCTAAATGTACTGAAATTCAAGGTAACGACGTTTAAACAATTCGAATAAATAGTGTGTGTGCTTTGCCAGATCGAGAAATTTTCGAACGACCGTCGTAAAAATGGTTGTCTAATCCAATAAAATAAATATTTTGCAATGTCTAAAAAAATAAATAAACCCCTCACACGAATAGCGTTCACAATTTGTACAAGCATATCACTAACAATATGATATAATTACATTTGCAAATTTACTGATAATAGCGCTGTAAAACACCAGAGCAACCATCCAAAGCAACGTGCTGATCGCCATTTAAGCCTGACTAAATCATAAAGCAGCGTCACAAACAAATAATCCAAGTCGATTAGTTTTGTAATTTGCTGAAAACTGCTCCCTATAAAACAGGGACATTTTATTGCAATGGCATCACGAGCTGGCTGCCTAATTTAGGATATGCTAATATTATGGTCTAGATGATTTTATTATCCTCTAAACCCACAAAGACGGAACATAAAAAAGAACAGGACATTTGCCTAGATTATAAATAAACAATTTCAGAAATCTTGTGTATTACACTAGTTCATCGTTTCTCAACCTCGGGGTCGCGTTCAGGAATATGGAGGGTCGCAATCTATTCAAAAAATAAAACCTGTATACGAAACATCCTTTTATTAAAGTATTTTTAATTTAAAAACAAATGTTAGAAAATTAAATATTACCAGGTAATCAGAATATAAAAAAATAAACTTATATTGGATTCTTCTATTCTTCTTCTGGAAATTATTCTATTGGAACCTTCGGTGTGAAACACTAAACTCAAAGAGATTTACCACTAAACACCGAATCACATTTTAAAGTTTTCCACGTACGTTTCGCTAACCATGTTAGCATCATTACGAGATGATTTAATCGCCATAAATCATGAACCGGTAAAAAGGACCTATTCCGTTCAGTCAACTTTTTAAATTATTAATGTAAGGGTCAGTAAACTTTATGATTCATGTTTTTCTTTGATTTGTTCTTTTTTACCCTTTTTTTTTCTTTTTTAACACGCTTCATTAGGTAGGTAGTACGCTTCCTAGGTAGTAGCTCACCTAATTAGGGCTCTCATAAAAATAGAATATAGTTAAATTTTAGAAAAATTAAATGATGCTAACAATGGTTAGGGAAACGTGCGTCGAGAACTTTAAAAAAGGTAGATAGATTTTGTTTTTCACTTAAAGGTTTTTCCATACATGAATCATCATTGCAAACACATAAGCAAATTATTTCCTGTGTTAATAGGCGATTTCTAAATTTAGTTTTTAGAGTCGGCATAGTCGAGAAGCTTTTTTCGCATATCTCAGAAGTAGCGAAGGGATCAATGCCTTCAAAGATTACGTTCCGTCGTTCTAGACTTCCGTATTCACATAGTCGTGTAAGCCAAAACTTATCTAAATCTTGAGTTAAGAATTCTAGTTGTATATTGTCGATCGATATTTCAATAAGTTGGTTGTGAATCTCAATAGGTAATTCGGCAGCTGCAACATTTTCATTAAACTAATTGAGAACCCATCTTTTCGGCAAATCCTCGTTGTTATTTGGAAAATGTTGCGTTTTGAAAATGAAAAGTATGAAAATATATGCGTTTTCATGCTCTCCAACACGCAATCAATAACAAAATTCTCTAAATCGATATATTTATCAGAGAGGGGTCGCCGTCAAACAAACGGAGTTTGCATATCCCTAGTGTCAAAATTATTCAGTATATAAAGCAGGGCCCACATCAATACAAATTTGCGTTGTGCGGGCTGTATTTGTTGTATGTGGTGTCTCTGCCCGGCAATGTAGGCGCTCTGACACACAAAGTCACAGACAAATATTTTTGCCGCACAGCACGCACACGAACCATCTGCCCATTGTCCACTAGATAATTCAAACAAATTGTTCCAGTAAATTCAATACACACGCAAAATTTTATTGGTGTGGACTCAGCTTTACGGATGCGTCTGTTCTGACAGCCACGGAATGCAAAAAACCGTCTCCAGTACCAAAGATCAAAATTTGCTTTTTAATGGTCCCTCCTTCAACCGTATATAGTAATGTTGAAAAAAAAAGTTTTTATTATCTGATTCTTTGTGTTCTGTGTTATGTCCCTATCTGTCCAGATCTTTCCATCTCTCCATTTCGCATCTTCTTCTGATCTCAAGAATATTATTGCCTTCATTCGATATTAAAGCCCCAAGATAAACGAATTGGCTCACTACCTTAAATTGCCCTATTTGGCTGATGTATGTCACTGTTTTGACGGTCGCTAATCATTATTTTCGTGTTCTCATCGATTATTTCTAGCCCGAAACGATGGCTTTGATTATTTATTTTTTTGATAATAAACGTCAGTTCTTCGGCTGATCTTGCAAGAAGTATATTGTCATCGGCATATCTTAAGTTAGATATTTTAATGCCGCCAATACTGACACCAACCGTCCAATTCTCGAGAACTACGCATGATATATTCACCATATATGTTAAATAGAATTGTTCCTTTACTGACGCTTAGTTCATTGGACGTTCGATCTACAATTTTCACCACTGCTCTGTTTGTTTCGTATAAGCAACAACCGATCAAGTGATCAGTACTCCCTTTTTCTGCAGAATTTGCCATAATTTCCCCTATTTTAAGCTGTCAAATGCCTTCCAATAATCAAGGAAACAGATATATGCAGGATGGTTAACTTCTCTGGCTTTTTTATTATTTATCGAATGTTAAATATCTGTTCTCGTGTAGAGGTATACATATTTTTTGTATAAATGTATGAATGCTGAGATCGACCAATCTTCTGGTCACAATCCGGTGTCCCACACTTTCCGGCAGATGTTGTTAAACATGTCTACCCCTACTTCTCCCACTGCTTTAATTAGTTACGCGGTGACTCCATCCATACCTAGGACTTTAGTTTTTTAGACTGAATATAGAATTTTTTATTGCTGTTTTTAATATTCACGTGATGAAAAATTAAATATGCTGGGATTATACCCATCTTAGAAGAATTTGCTGCAGTAGTCTTTCCAGTGGGCTAAAATGGAATATTTGTTATTTTTTCGCCTAGTGCATTCTGTATTATCCATGTATGTGATTTATATTTGCATGTTACTTTTTTAAACCTTTTTATAGATGTGTTTGGTGTTATTTCAATTAGAATATGACTAAAGTTCTCGACAATTTTTTTTTGATGTGATCATTTTTATCTTTCCTCCAGGTTCTCTAGGTTTCTCAATTTAACGAAAAATATTTAAAGCCATGTTCCTATGAGAATATATTTGGTCTGACCTGGATAAATCTTGATATAAATAAGGTTTTCTTTCAACAAGACGGTGCGGTGTGATTTCACACAAATCTCGCCGGAAAATCGATTTATTTGAAGAAAGGTTTCGTGGACGCGTTATTTTGCTAAACTGGCCACCAAGATCATTTAGTTTCACGCCCTTCGATTATGTTATGATTATCAGTTATGTTAAATATTTGGTTTGCAGAAATAAACCCTGAATAATTTTTGAATTTAAACGAAACATTCGGGCCACCCTTAAAATATACCATGCGATCTGTGTGAAAGAGTAAGTGAAAATTGGGTCTCCAGAATACTTTCCACCGGACGGAAAGAAAGCGAGAGTCAAAAGAGTAAAGAGTGATAAGTCAAATACTTTTCTGATAGATGGCGGTACCATTACTCTAAAAATTTCAAGTCGATTTAATTTTCTTTTGACAATACTACTTTACTCTTTCTTTACTATTACTTTCTCTTTCCAAACCTGATGAAAAAGTAAAAAATCTGGAAGTCATTTCTTTTATACAAATCTGACTTTTCACTTTACCCTCGTATAGTCGTTATTTTGTATTCATGAAATACGAGGGTTGACCAATAAGTCCCGTGTTTGAAATAAAGACGTAATTTTTTTCACAAATTTATTTTTATTTTTCAACGTAGTCTCCTTTTAGGTCTATACACTTTTCCAAGTATTTCTCCAACTTTTTTAAACGGTCTAAAAAATACTATTTTTCAAACTCTCCAAAATACGCTTCTGTCTTGGCGATAACCTCCTCATTTGAGCTGATTTTTTTTCCTGCGAGCCATCTTTTCAAGTTAAGGGACAGAAAAAAGTCGTTGGGTGCCAGATTGGGCGAGTAAGGTGGGTGCGGAAGCAATTCGTAACGCAGTTCGTGCAATTTGGCCGCGAAAATTAAAGATGAATGTGCCGGGGCGTTATCGTGATGGAAGAGCACTTCTTTCTTAGCCAAATGGGGCCGTGTTTCCTCCTAGTACTGCCCTGAGGCATCCATGAGGATTATTCATGTGAAGTCCCAAAGAATCGTCGCCATAATCTTTACGGATGATGGAACCGTTTTTCCTCTCTTCGGAGCAGATTCACCCGGAAAAATCCATAGTTTTGATTACCGCACAGAGATAGATTAGGCCGTGGTTTAAAAAATACATTACGTGGTCGTCATAACATTATCGTGTTATGATCTCGGAGATTCAGTGGAGAGGGTCTGGTCACTTTGCAACTAAAAATGGTAACACAATATTTATTCAACTCACGACAATTTGAGCCGAAACGGTGTGGTATTTGTATTGAATAAATATGCAAGTAAATATGTAACTGATTATGATCCTGTCAACAATACGATTATAGCAATAAAAATTAATTGCAATCCATTCACTTTGAATTTCATACAGGCCTAAGTTCCAAAAGTCGATCAACTGAAGGCGAAGTAGGTAGAATTAGGTGAAAGTAGGCGGAATTTTATGGAAATCTTGAAGAAACCATCCTTAAATTTCCAAGTCGCAAAATTATAATTATACTTGGATAGTTCAACGCCAATAGAAACCAAATTGACTTCATAATGGTCAACAAAAGATTCCAAAACTCGATAACATCCGCAAAAACGTATCCAGGAGCTGACATCGCCTCGGATCATAATCTACTACTAGCAACGGTCAAACTGAGACTCAAGAGAGCGACCAATCAACCACAGAGACCCAGGCGCCCAGACATGAATCTATTGAAAGATACAACAATTATCGAAAGGGTGAAACAAGAAATAAACAACAACTTAGCTACACTTCAAGTATGTCCAGCCGAAACAATAAACAACAAATGGGAAAGCATAAAAAGTATAATAACAACAACAATAAACAACAATGTAAAGTCTCAGAACAACAGAACAAAGAACAAAAAATGGATGAATAACGAAATCTTGGAGCTAATGGCAGAGAGACGGAAACTAAAAAACAGAGATGAACTGGAATACAAAAAACTGAATATAACGATCAAGGAAAGAATAAAAGAAGCAAAGTCAGAGTACCTGCATGAACAATGCACCGAGATAGAAAACTTAGGCGCAAAGCATGATACACTGAACATGCACAAGAAAATCAAAGAAGCAGCTGGCGTATTCAAAAGTAATGGGAGAACGCTACTTGCAGACAAGCAAGGCAACATGGTCTGGGATCCCACAACTCGTTTAAAAACATGGGAAACCTATATAGAAACACTTTTTGAGGACACAAGTAGAAGGGATATAGCAACGAACAACGACATAACTGGGCCTTATATCACTCGAGAAGAAGTGATCACAGCCATAAAGCGACTAAAGAATGGAAAGTCCCCTGGTCCGGATAACACCTATATAGAAGTTATAAAACTTATAGACGAAGAACATCTAGACACAATAATACAATTGTTTAACCAAATATATGATTCTGGATCAATCCCAGAGGAATGGTTAACCTCGACGTTTATACCTATTCCTAAGAGTACACGGGCAAAAAAATGTGACGAACATCGCTTAATCAGTATAATGAGCCATTTCCTAAAGATCTTTCTGAAAATAATACATGAAAGGGTATATAGGAAAATTGAGGAACACATAGGAAACACTCAATTCGGCTTCAGAAGCGGTTTTGGTACAAGAGAAGCCTTGTTCAGTATACAGGTACTCATACAAAGAGCAAGAGATGTGAACACGGACGTATACGCATGTTTTATTGACTTTTCGAAAGCATTCGATAAGGTCAAACACGATAAACTGTTAAGTATCCTGGAAAGAATCGGAATAGATGGACCTGATAGGCGTATAATAGCCAACTTGTACTGGCGCCAAAATGCAACGATCAGAACAGAAAACCTAACTTCGTCTCAAATAAACATCCAAAAAGGAGTTAGACAGGGGTGCATTCTGTCACCCATGCTCACCCATGCTCGTTAACATATATTCAGAGGAACTGTTCAAGGAGGCACTCGAGGGAACAGACGAGGGACTAATTGTTAACGGAGTAAACATCAATAACATCCGCTACGCCGATGATTCTACACTACTAGCAAAGACTGCAGAAGAACTGCAAATACTAATCAATAGAATAACAGAAAAGAGCAAAGAATACGGTCTAAGTCTCAATATAGAGAAAACAAAAGTTATGATTATCAGCAAACAGAACATAATCGCTGATTTCTACTTGCATGACAGGAAACTAGAGCAGGTACAAAACATTACATATCTGGGATGCAACCTGAACGCAGATTGGGACCACGCTAGAGAAATAAAAATCAGAATTGAAAAAGCACGAAATGTATTTAACAGAATGAGAGGTGTATTATGCAATCTAAAACTAAACATCAGACTACGAATTAGGACTCTCCGATGCTATGTTTTCTCAATATTATACTATGGGGTGGAGGCATGGACCTTGACAGAGAACACTGTAAAACGACTTGAAGCATTTGAATTCTGGTGCTACCGCCGTATACTTCGAATCTCCTGGACACACCACGTTACCAATGAAAAGGTTCTGGAGCGGCTGAACAAGAGAAGAGATGTAATTGTCACCGTAAAGAAACGAAAAGCATCTTATTTTGGACATGTCATGAGAGGAGGAAAATACTCTTTACTACAAGTTATACTACAAGGAAAAGTAGAGGGAATGAGAGGACCTGGTCGAAGAAGGATATCATGGCTGAAGAACTTGAGGCAATGGACAGGAATGACATCAACCGAACTATTTAGATCAGCGGCCAACAGGATTAGATGGGCCATGGTAATTGCCAACGTCCAATGAGGATATAGTACCCCCAAGAAGAAGAAGTTCAACGCCAAAAAACAGGTGAAACATTGTTTGATAGTCATATCATGAACATTGTCGACAAATACGGAATGGAAAGGAGAAATGATAGAAAAGAAAGATATAAATTTCGGCATAGAACACCAATTGGCAATCGCAAACACTTTATTTCAACACCATATTCGTCGTGTGTACACATGACAGTCTCCGGATGCCAAGTACAGAAATCAAATTGTTTATATTCTAATAAGGCCTCGATGGCGATCGCCAATACAGAATGCTGAATGTGGAAGTGGCCATCGACTACTCTATTCTAGATTCCGAGTCTTGGCATCGAACACGAACCATTATTACTGAGTCCGTAGATGAAACAAACACAATACAAACATGCGGACTTTAGAAACACCAACATTGGATTACTGATACCATCGTTGACTTGATCAAATCATCAATCAAATCACACTCAGAAATTTTTTTATAAAATCAGCATATCTATATAATTAATATTAACATATTTATATAGCGTTCGTCACTAAAAGTAATACGATTATCATCATCATTTTCAAAATAATAAAGCCATATCACTCCTTCAGTTCAAAAACTCTTCCAAAATGTGAGTATGTGAGGATAAAGAGGTAATTCCAGAATCACTTGAGGAATATTATTGGTCCAAATCCTACAGTTATATTTGTTCACAAATCCATTAAGTATGTTCTACTCGTTTTTGAATCGTGAAATTTTTCCATGACGAATTACACAATGTACTAAACATGTCAATCTACAAGTAACATTTACATTTCAAACAGTGTTGCCGCTAGTTCGTCTACTTTTGAGTTCCGACACTCTTGCTGGAAAACTATATCACCAATGAGTAAATTTTATTATCTAATTATCGAAATATTATGGTATAAAACAACCAAGCCGGCCATAAGAAACAAACTTGCCACGCACTGCTTATTCTTGTTTAGGCGTATTTTCCCATAATTATCCGAAAAGTCTTGACTATAAATCCGGAACCTTTTATTACGGTCGTGTCCCGAGTTTGCTGCTGAATTTACATGATAATATTATCTCTTAGGCGATTCTATTATGCCCGTACACCACAAAAGTGTACGTAAAAAAAGGGAGAAAGTCATTCAACTTGATTGAAAATAGAACTTTTGGAAGTTTTATAGCCCATTCTAGGCAAGCAGAAGATGGGAGATTTTTAGAATTTTAAAAATAGTTTTTTAAAAATACAAATTTTTACAGTTCTGTGTTTCAACCTTTTATTTACACGCTAGATTGATCGTCTGGGAAATTAAAAGTTTTTGAACGCCGTAAGGGTGTTGACAGTTGTAAGTAAATTATATACAAGATGTATGAATAAAATAATGAACGTTACGATCGATCTGGCAATACTGTTAGGTTCCCCTTTGGAGAAAAGGCAGATATACAAGGTGATTCACGGTGGATGGTACATTAGACGTTTACGGAGAACTACTTGCGGTAATGATTTCAAATTTTTGGTAGATATGTAAATGATCGTGAACTATATTTTCTGCGTTGCAGTGTTGCCAGATCCACTCGAAGCTGATTCTAACTTTTTTTTGTGGATTTTTTAAGTGGAATACCCTATATGTTATTGCATTTCTAGATTATTGAGAAGCATTTTCCGATTCGGAAATAAAAAATATTTTTTAAGTAATTTCGCAACAAACATCCATGAATAAAAAAATATTTTTTTTACAACCAGCATAGCTAGATATCTGTATTTTTGATTACCGTTCCTTAATAGGTTGCTTCATAACAATATGACATGAGAATTAATTTATTTTTCATGGGACAGCTTGTATTTTTATTTTTAAATGGGACAGCTTGTATTTTATAGTGGAGCACAAAAAAGAAATAAATTTGCTATTTAAAAGTGTTAAGTTATGATATATTTATTTCTAACGGTTTTTGGCTTATACACAAAAAACCAAAATAATGCAAATAAAGCAGGTTAACGGTTTATTTTATTTTAGTAAACTATAAACGAAATTAAGATTAGAAACATAATACTATGTAAAAAATTATTTTTATAGCAAATCTTCCAAACTCTGACCGTTTACCTCCAACCGCTTCACTTCCGTGACGGTTCTTCTTATCTCAATAGCATTTAAGGTTGTGAATGCTTGATTCACTCGATGTTCTAACTCTTCTCTGGTGTTTTATAGGTAATATCTTTTACAGTACCCCAAAAAATAGAAATCAAAAGGAGTTAAATCGGATGATCTCGGAAGCCGATTCCACGGACCCAAACGTCTAAACTACCTGTCTTGGAATAGTTTATAGAGGTGTCTGCTTACTTCTTCTGTATGGTGTGCCGGAGCACCATCAACTTGGTACCATCTGCTTCGATACACTTCCAGTGGGAGCTATTCTATCAGATCCCCTACTACTCTTGTTACGATTTCTAGAAAATTGCGTGAAGTTAACTGTTCATCGTAAATAAAGTATCGAATTCCATGATTAAACAAAAAACATTAAAACTAAATTTCTCTTGGTATGTGGAATCTCTGGTAAAATGAGGATTTTTATTGGCCAAGAAGTAACAATTTCGTCTGTTAAAAACTCCCTCTCTCAAAAATTTGGGCTCATCAGTTCAAATTATTTTTTGTAAAAAATGTGGATTTTCTGGAAACAAACTAATACATTCTCACAAAATTCCACTCTTTGAGCGAAGGGCGCATGCCGTATTTTGTTCAGTAATCTTTGTTTTGGATATGTAACTCTACTTCAGCTCTTCTAATAGAAGATTATGGATACGCTTGGAAAAAAACCAGAATGCTAATCTCGTTATCCTCATCAAATCTTACTAGCTTGGTCAAATTCTGGGGTGTCTTCAAAAAACCAAAATTTATAAAAATTGTTTGAATCCGTCTGAATTTTCTTTTATCCATTCTTGATAAATTAGGATTCGTTGCGTTAAACTGTCTGCAGGTGTGGTCCATAATTTTCTCACACTATCTGTATAAAATAAATAAATTCATGATCACCGCATTCCACTAGTTAATTCCTTCCATTCTTTACTGAGACAATGGCTTACTTAAATACGTTAATAATGAATTATCAAACTAATGTCAAATGCATACATTTTCATAATATTTGGTTAGAAGTAATGTTACCCTAGTCGGCCGTGGCCCACTATTAAAATAAACCATTATCTTTACATTAATTGCATTATTTTGGTTTTTTGCTTATAAGTCGAAAACCGCTAAAAACAGGTATATCATCACTTAACACTTTCAGATACAGAATTAATTTCTCTTTTGTTCTCCACTATAAAATACAGAGTGTTGCATTTAAAATTCCATTAAACTTATTTAATATTATATTAATTTTTAATATATTATAAAATTATTACATAACATTAATTTTTAAGTTCTATCAAAAGCGTACTATTTCGTAAACGCCCTGTATGTGATAAATTAATTCTGGTGTCATATTATCATAATGAAACCTATTAAGGAACCATATTCAAAAATTCAGGTATCTAGCTATGCTGATTGTAAAAAAAAAATTATATTCAGAGATGTTTCTTGCCAAATTTCTTAATATTCGGACAATAAAAACGGATGAACGACTGCAAGAATTGTTATCGAGCCTGACAGCATACATTGGTACAACATAGGGCTATGTGAAACACGAAGATCTAATTAAACTGGAAACAACTGGTCAACAGCTGAATAAAAAGTTTAAGTTTCAAATCGTCCAAGCTTATGCACCAACTATAAGCTATGGTTATGAAGAAATAAAGGTATTTTCTAATGATGTGGCCCAGCTTCTAGACAACGAGAAGTGCAGGTATAAAATCCTGATGGGTGACTTTAATGCTAGAACTGGAAAAGCAACAATTGGTGGAAATGCAACTGACCCATATGGAAGTGCTGAGCGGAACAATAGAAAGAACAGATTGGTTGATTTTGCGGAAGGAAAAGAACTGTATATTATCAACTGATTTTATAAGAAAAAATCAGCAGAACCTTATCGTTTTAATGTTGGAAGTGACCATAGAATGCTACGAGTAAGGGTTAGGATAGACTGTCGAAGAGAACGTACCAGAATGGTAAGGTCGAAGAAGGGCAAAGTGAATTCTGGAAAACTGCTTCAGAGAGGCAGCGATTTTGAGATGGCATTGTTGAACCGCTTTGCTGTGTTGCAAAACCCAGAGGAGATGGAAATAACAGATCAGTATGAAAAAATCATTGACAATGTGAAATGGCTGCTGCAATAGCACCAGCAGAAAAAAGTTTCAAACAATCAAAAAACTCCAATGAGACCATTGAAAAAACGACATATAATAAGGAATGCAGTGAGTCTTTTTGGCAGAGTCGAGTACGTTGAGCTTTCCAAAATTATACGAAAACGTACTCGAGAGGAAACGCGTCGATTCAACATGCAGCAGGTTTAAAAAACACTAGAAAAAAAACAAGGGAATAAACAAAGCTAAACACAAGCTGAGAAATAAAAGAACACAAATGTTTGCCTTAATGCCTGAGGATGGCACAGCGCGCAGAGAACGGACGGAAATGTTAGAGATTATCAGATGATTTATTCAAACTTATATGAAGATCAGAACCAGTCAAAGAGATCAAGAAGAAGCAGATAGAAAAGCAAATGCCATGAAGGATGGAAAGGCTCCAGGAAAAGACAGTATAACGGTTGAAATGTTAAAAGCTGGTGGTCGAACTTTACATAAAATACTGCCAAAATTATACTCAAAATGTCTCAAACAACAAAAACTATCCAATGTATGGAAAAATGCTGAAGTTATTATTCTTCACAAGAAGGGAGCACAGGAAGATTTAAAAAACTACCACTCATTAAGCCTCCTTTCAGTAATGTACAAAGTTTTCACCAAGATAATATCTAAAAGAATATTAAGAACTCAATAACGAACACTGAATAACGCACAACCAAGAGAGCAGGCAGGATTCAGAAGTGAATTCAGTACAATGGATTATATCCAGGTAGTCCAACAGACCTTAGAAATGCACAATGAATATATCGTGCCATTGTGCTTGGCTTTTATTGACTATAACAAGGCATTTGACTCAATATCAAAGCAAGCCATAATGGATCCATAGCTTAACCAAACGATAGAGAGCGTATGTGAACCTACTCAGATACATTTATAGTGAAGCTACGACAGTTCACATGAATGACCTTGAACTTAAAAATAGAACAGAGTGTACGGAATGGTGACTCAATATCTCCTGTTCTTTTCTCAGCCTGCATTGAAGTGGTATTCCGTAATCTAGATTGGTAACAATATGGAATACAAATCAATGGTGAGCACTTAAACCACCTTCTATTTGGAGATGATATACAAGAGCTGCAAAGGAGAGGAGAGCCAATGCCACCATATTTGCTGTTAATGCAGCGATTTCAGAACGGATGTTATCTCTGAGTTGCTGAATGGTTTGGGGTTTATTTGTGTAAACTTTGCCCATCACAGCTACCCATAAAAAATAATCTGGAGCCCTCAAATCAATTTTACATGAAAATTAACAATTTGATGTAAGCAGTTTATAATGGCATCACATGGCAACAATTTCAATCTTATGCGGAAACATGCGCAAGTCACTTTTCAAAATTGGGCGTAAACATCGTGTAGAAGTTTCTAATTTTACGCCACTACCTCGACTCAGCTTTTCTCAAAATTCCACACTTTACTCCACACAAATATTTTCACGGCTTCATACTGTTCTTGGACTCTGATTTGGGGTCTATCCCCAATTGTTCCGAATTCTTACAAAATTGTTTTTATAAACGGTAAATTGCCATTTAATGAGGCGCCAAACGATTAGGATATTTTCGCCTAAATTCACGTTAATTTCAGTTACAACTGAATTATTTTTTAATGTAAATTACAATTTCACTGCTTTCTTTTAGTGTGTATTTATCCATAACAAAACTTGGCCATCTGTATTACACAACCATATTTCGCAGGGCAATCACTTTAATACTGAAGAAAGAATATTTATTTGTATTAACCTACTAGATTCTTTTGTTACGTACTAGTATATGCGAACGGATACAAATCTAAAGCTTCAAAAAATAATAATGTTTTCAATAAAATTTAATTTATTTTTTCTTTTACAGATTGACAATTACTGCTTCATGTCCAATGAACTTACAATACTTTCCTATGGACAGACAACTTTGTCATATAGAAATTGAAAGTTGTAAGTAGAACAGTTTTTTTTAATTCACATTATTATTTATTTTTATTTTTTAACAAAGTCAAATTCAAATTATTTTTGTGGTGTGTTTTAATCCTTCAATTGAATTTCTGAATACGTTCTTTAACTTATAAGTATAGATAATTTCGTGGGAAATTTAATGGAAGGAAATGCACAATCAGAAAAGCTGTAACATTATGTGACAACAAAATGTGTATAAAAAGACCTGCATAATATTAGAGCTGAAAAATCTGAAATCTTTGTCTATCAAAAATACTTGTACATGTGCTTTCTTGTATTTGTCAGCCTAGAAATGCAAAAGCACATGTCATGTTTTTGTATTATTCTTGCTTTCAGCTATTAAAAAAAAAAGGAAATTTCAAAATAGTAAACAAATTAAATTGAGAATAAGTAAAATACAAGACACCCAATATTAGTATAATTAAATTAATTTTCAGAGGGTTAATATTAATCAAATAAATGAAACACAGATCTAATAAAAAAGGTAAAGTGTTAGGGTTAGAGGCGCATCAGCAACTAGGCTATTTAGCGACTGGACCTACAGCTTAACGTGGATTCCGAACCACGGTCATCAGCTTCCGACAAACCCAGGCCAGCACCCCCCTCGGGCTATCAACCCTTAGTTATGTGCCTACCGACTGGCGAGTGACCGACGTAGAGCACTTCTCACCAGCCTTTAACTGGCGTGACTGAGGGGTAATTCGTAGTCGGATTTTACACTCTTGCCTAGAAACAATCACAAACATTTAGGAAGTAAACAGACAGAAAAAAAGAAAGAAAAACAACCATCCGAGCGCTGGAATCCAACCAACTACCGTTCCAGTGCGGTTTCGGCACAGCCGTGGCAGGCCCCTGCTCTTACCGTCCGCACCAACACGACCGGCGAAACACAGATCTGATTATTCAAAAAGTTACACTTTCCCTGGTTATCGAAATAGTGATAACATTGATACAATACGACCAGAACAACAATTCAACATGTTAAATTGGTCAGATTACTGATATTTCCAATATCCCTACCTATAATACAATTTTAAACCATCAAAGCATCGAATTTACAGCATATTGAAACATTTAAAATTATGAGTCTGACACTATATGATATATATGAATATATGAATATTTTGGATTGAAGAATGACCAATATATATTGGTCAATATTCGGTATATTGGTCAGTATCAATATTAAAAGAAATGGGGTCAATGATAGACATTCTCCAGTTTGCTGGAGAATATAGAGTTGGATCTTATAATACTCTGACCATACAACTCAAAGATAGAGACAGTAAAAAAAAATAGCCCTGGTCTCCTGTTTTTATCTAAAAGATTTAAAATTATGTTACAAGCAGTTATTAACATAAAGGATGTTATAGAAAGCAAAGAATGATATCATAATTGGAATGTTTTCCAAGTAGCTGAATAATCAGTGAGAGAGACGAAAGTGGGAGAAAATCCAGAGGAAAAAATACGGAAGAATTAGAACAAAGGTGAATGCAAAAGAAAAATAGAATTAGCAGACAAAAGACTATAAAAAGAGATAAAATCCAACCGAAATTATTAAGAGATTATAATTTCGCACGTATAGAAGGCTAGCAACGTCTACTATATTAGCTACAGGCCGCAATAAGACCATGACGACCCATCCATCGTGGACAGTTGTTGATTGGCAATTCCAAAATGTGCTAGTGCACCATCCAATTGAAACAGCATGTCTCTTCCCCTGATTAGGGAAACATCCTCTAAAAGTGTTGTACAGTATAAAGAATTGTAGGTTATTGTCCGCATTTAATATCATAGGAAGAACGTAGGAGCCACAAGCCTGGCTTGTTGTATTCAATTACCTTTTCAGTAATTTGTTTTATCATAAATACTACGTCTGTACATGATCTACTGCGAAGAACTGGGAAGGCCCTGTTGTTCATCTGCTATAAAAACTTTTTAGTATATTTGTTGGAACACAATTCTTGTTGTCAGTTTCAGCAAATCGATTCATTTGTAGCTTTCCGGTTCTGTTTTATCATCTTTTTTGAACATCAGGATTAGTATAGCCTTCCATTTCATGGGTACTATTATAAAGAAATGTTTGCTATCCCATCTTTGGCTCCAGCATTTGTATTTATCAGCTATTTTTGTGCTTTCTCTATTTCCGATATTATTATTATTCCTTCTTCCTTGGTTGTAATCTCTGCTGACTATCTCGATGTAAATTGTTCTTATCAAGGTAAATCACTTCAGGTATTCATTTTCAGGAATATCTTATTCTTCTTCCTGTGGTGCTACAACTCAGCAGTTGTTCTTCAACATATTTTCTTACATTCTCCTGCCACGGTGTAATTGGCCCACATCTTTTTCTGTTACATTTTATTCGATGTTTCATGATTCTCCTTGGTATTCGGTTTGTGTCGTTCGCCACGTGTCCCGTTCATCTTGGTCCTTGAACTCTCACACAGTCTACATCTTTGTAGAATTTCTTGAGTTCGAAGTTGTACCTAATCCAATAAATTTTACTGATGATTTTCCTTTATCTTTCATAAACATCAAAAATTATTCTGAGTACTCTTCTTTCGGTGCTAGCAGTATGAGATTCCCTCCCATCCCCCTATATATATATATATATATATATATATATATATATATATATATATACATATATATAAAGTCACCTGCGCCTAGCAAATGCTGACAACGTGGTTCTATTAACAAGAAGCAAAATTGATTTAAAAAAATGACAGAACTAGCCAATATGTGAGACCAAAGAACAAACACTCTAGAGGTTACGAACCATAAATATACAAGCAAGCAATGTAATAATGAGCTTCAGAGAAACGAAAAGTTATATGTATTTGGGATCTCTGAGGAATAATAGGTCTGAGAAAGAAGCAGATGTGCTTAGTGAGTACACAGACATCTACGATGAAAGGTAAGAACCAAATTATTCAAAACAGTGGGTAGAACGACAATATTACGAAAAATATATGGAAGCAAAAATATAAATGAAAGATTGGAGTGACGTACAAATTGGAAAATTTATAAACTCTGCAAAGAATCAACGATTGAGCAGGTAATAATGTCGACAAGATTGTACTGGCTAGATCGCATTGATCGCACGGACCTTACAAGTACGATGAGAGCAATACGATGAAAACAAATGCAAGGAGAAATAGGGAAGGGGAGACCAATGAGAAGATGGATGGATGGACAGTAAAGGTAGACATAAGAAAGAAAAAACTGGAAAAACGGACGGAGGTTGCAAGAGATAGACATAAAATATAACAATTGCAACGTTATAGGTTTATATTGGCCTGCAAGAAGCTGATGTTTTCACTTCTCAAATATATATATATATATATATATATATATATATATATATATATATATATATATATATATATATATATACACACATATATATATATATATATATATATATATATATATATATATATATATATATATATATATATATATATATATATACATATATATATACATACATACATACATATATATATATGTATATATATATATATATATATATATATATATATATATATATATATATATATATAACTGAGTTAATAAATAAGTTAATAAATATATAACTGAGTTAATAAAACTCATTTTTGAGAACCACTTATTCGACATAGCTAATATCGAAATAAAATATTTATTGTATAGTAATATTTGGACGTCTTGTATAAATATGAGCTATCTGCTAATTATATAAATTTTTACGGCCTTTTAAGCTTTTACATTTTTTTCATTACAATCAAGCACTTTTTTTGGTTAATTTTTACACACAAGCAAAAGCACTCACAGATAGTTATTGATACCAAAAAAAGTAATTAAAGTTATTATATATATATTTCTTAGGGAAACAAATATAAAAACACAAAAGAGGCGTATATATGTTTTCCTAAACATAGAGTGATTTTATATACCTTAGTTTTTTTTGAATGTACAGATTTTGTTTTCATTATTTTTTATTTTCAACACAATTTTTTTCCTGTTTTATTAAACACTAATGATTATTTCGAAATCATACAGTAAAGATATTCGTTAATGATTATTTTCTTTAAAAAAATTTCGTGTTTGTTTAATTTTTATTTTATTTGAACTGTTGATCTGTATGTTTGTTATGTAAGTTTTATATAACCACCAAATATTTACATCATCACAATATAGTTTTAAATTAATGAAAAATGATTGTTAATTATTATATAGTATAATATGAGGTTTAATAAATTCAGTCTAACAAGCAACTCTAACTATACCGTAAGATGAATACGTTTGATAATATTTAAACAAATAATATTATTGAACTTTATTTACTACATATTTAAGTAACAATAATTTCGTTAGAAATCTAAACACATTTTCAACCCAACAAAAAGTATGAGAACAAAAGGAAATTATGAAAAAAAAAGTTACTACTAAAGTATCAAGCACAAAGTATAACAAACTGAAGACTATTTGTCAGAATCTAAAGAATGGATAATATTAAACGAATCATGAATATATACATGAATTTGCTCTATGACTATGATTATTATTATTTAAAATATTATAATGTTTCTTTTATTATTCCTATAAATACAGCAATCTTCATAAATAATATGTACAAATTTACTCAGTAATTCAGCTATACTTATAACCTACTGCCCCTTTTATTGTTGTTTAATTAGATTATGATTTAGACGTGTCGGTTACCATGACTATTTAGTATCTATCTTCACCAATATTTCTTAATGCTCCATTAAAAAAATTATTAATCGGGTAGACTATATATAAATATTCTATATCCGAACCAGGATACCAACTCGATACTATTGGGTTGCCAGATGGGTGACTATCCCGCCTAATTTCTGAAATTGATGACTAGTCAAACCTATACAGAAGTTCTAAAGGTTGAAACCTTTTCAGTCTTCGTAATAATAATTTCAGATAGCATCACTTGGCTAGCAAACGTATTAGGGTGCACTGTTAGCCTTTTATTATAACTGTTTATTGTACAATTTTATTTAGAAATATCTGGAGAATTTCAAGGTTCTAGTCTGCTGCTTATCCCCATAGTTGAATGTCGTGTCCAAACTGGCTTTATATATGAACCTTGAAATTCTCCAAAGATTTCTAAATAAAGTTACACAATAAAAGGTTACAATAAAAGACTAAAAGTGCACCCTAACGCACTAAATATAAGCTAGCCAACTGATATACTATGCACATTATATAGAACTACCCCAAATACCAATCACGATTAAACCCTATCGTATAAAAAATATCTTGAAAATAAATCTGCCAAGATAAAAACAAGAAATAATATCATCCAAAAACTGTGTGGTACAATCTGGGAGGCTCCAATGGAAACTTTAATCTCTCGTGCTCGTTTTCGCAGCTGCAGAATATTATGTGGCTGAACAGTTGTCATACCAACCAAATTGATGCGCAACTTAATAATACTATGCGCATAACTGGAACAATCAAACCAAAACCAATTCTTCCTATTTACTTCTTTACTAAGTTATATCTACTCACCTACGATTCGTAGAACTGATGCCCTCCTTAGAAAATACCGCATTATACTACCAATTCATTACGATATACCTATCCTACGACAAAATAGGCTTCGATCAAAAAACGTGCCTTTGTGGACCAACCGCCACTGTGTATATATATATATATATATATATATATATATATATATATATATATATATATATATATATATTATATAATTATTTTTTTTATTTATTGGGTTTTTCGGTCAATAATTAATTTTTAATTTTTTTATTAACGTTTCGGTTCAAACAAAGAACCATCCTCAGAATAAATCTACAATACATATAACTTTTATAAAAAACACAAACTTACATTTAAAAACATACCAATATTTAAATAAGCAATTAATTTTTAAATTTTTTTAAATAATACGTGATAATTTTTTTAAAATTTTTTAAATGACATGTTTGACTTTGACATAATTAACAATTCTTTCACCTTTAAATTTTAGTTTTTTATTATAACCTAATTGTTTTGAATTTGTTATGTGGAATATTAGATGCAAAAATAAAAAATTATGAAAATTTATTATTTAATAATGTTATTATATATACAACTTAAATTATCTGTATCATTTCTGAAATTAATGGTATTATGTGTGTTTTTTTATATAAATCATTTCTTTTATATTTCATTTTTTATATTGTTTTTCAAAATCTAGAATTTTTATGTCGTTAAAATTAAAGTTGTGTTCATTAACTATAGCATGCCTTGAAAGGGCAGTTACGTTTGTTTCAAAGTTTCTAATGCTTTTCTTATGTTCATTTATTCTGTTTTTTAAGTATTGTTTAGTTTGCCCAATATATGAGCTTGGGCAGTTTAAGCAATCAATTTTGTAAATTAAATTTGTTTGTTCCATTTTGGGTGTTTGTGGTTTTAATTTTGTAAATATTTCTTTAGTGTTATTACTGGGTATTTCTGCTATATTTATATTATATGGTTTAAGAACTTTTTTTATTTTATTATTTATTTCTGGTTTGTATGGTAAAGGTATGTAATTTTCATTTTTAGTTTTATTTGTTATGTTATTATTGTTATATATTCTATGTATTCTATTTTTAATTACCGGTTCGTAAAATTTTTGATAAAATTATCACATATTATTTAAAAAAAATTAAAAATTGTTTATTTAAATATTGGTATGTTTTTAAATGTAAGTTTGTGTTTTTTATAAAAGTTATATGTATTTTAGAATTATTCTGAGGATGGTTCTTTGTTTGAACCGAAACGTTAATAAAAAATACATTATATACACATATATATATATATATATATATATATATATATATATATATATATATATATATATATATATATATATATATATATATATATATATATATATATATATATATATATATATATATATATATATATATATATATATATATATATATGATCCCCTTTGTGGATCAGACCTTGACGTGGTAAAGGGGTTTGAGTAGGGCAATGAAGCTTTGAGCTATGCCGTCTGGAGTCTATGCTCCTGGGAGGGTCACCCCTGGCGGACGGGTCAAGGCCTCAGACTAACATGATCCAAAATCTGCCAACCCGCATTGGACCAGCGTGGCAGATTACGGTCCATACCTTCAACATGGTATTTCAGTATGTTGAAATATGACAGTACAATCTCAAACACGGCCCTCATTCCCCGGAGGCCAAGGGGCAACTACCTACGGCAGCGGGAAGACCTGCCCCAAGGCAGAGGGTGCTAAGAATCACCGGGTTAGATCAGGCTGGCATTGGACTTTTGACATTGCAACGTTAAATATACGGACTATGAAAACAGAGGCCCGATTGCAAGAACTGTTAATCGAACTTGACAACATACATTGGGATATTATTGGGCTCTGTGAAACACGAAGGAAGGGTGAAGAGTTAATCAAACTGGAACCAACTGGACACGTACTCTACACTCGAGGTACGGAAAATGGCCGATGTGGCGGAATAGGATTCCTCATCAATCGAAAGCTGAAGGACATTGTGGTAAAATTTGAAAGTACATCCGACCGATTAGCCCAATGCGTCATTCAGCTGAATAAAAAGTTTAGGCTTCAAATCGTCCAAGCTTATGCACCAACTATAAGCCATAAAGATGAGGAAATTGAGGAATTTTATGACGATGTGGCCCAGCTTTTATACAAGGAGAAATGTAGGTACAAAATCCTGATGGGTGATTTTAATGCCAGAATTGGAACAACAAGAACGGACGAAAGTGCAACTGGCCCATATGGAACTGGTGAGCGAGACAATAGAGGTGACAGATTGGTTGATTTTGCTGAAGGACAAGAACTATATATTATGAATTCATTCTATAAGAAAAATATCAGCAGAAAATGGACATGGAAAAGTCCATCTGGGCTCACAAGCGAAATTGACTACATCATGACCAACGATAAAACAATATTTACCAATTGTACTGTCCTTAACAATTTTAATGTTGGAAGTGACCACCGAATTGTACGAGCAAGGGTTCGGATTGACTGTCGAAAAGAGCGCGAAAAAATGGTAAGATCAAAGAAGGGCAAGGTGGATTCTGGAAAACTGCTGGACAGAGGAAGCGATTTTGAGATTGCTTTGTCAAACCGGTTTGCTGCATTGCAAGATCCAGAGGAGGTGGAAATATCAATTCAATATGAAGAAATCGCCAACAATGTACTTCAAACGGCTGCTTCAATAACACCAGAGGAAAAATGTCTCAAACAAACAAAAATCTCCAGTGAGCCCATTGATTTAATGAAGAAACGGCGAGCAATGAGAAATGCAGGTAGTCCTTTTGGCAGGGTCGAGTACACTGAGCTCTGCAAAACTATAAGAAAACGTATCAGAGAGGACACGCGCCGATTCAATATGCAGCTAGGGCAAAAAAACCCTGGAAGAAAACAAAGGAATTAACAAAGCTAAACAGAAGCTGAGAAACAAAAGAACGCAAATATATGCTTTAAAGCGTGAGGATGGCACAGTGTGCAGGACGCGTACCCAAATGTTAGAGATTGTCAGAAGGTTTTATTCCCAGTTATATGAAGATCAGAGCCAGTCAGGGACAGCAATACCCACGGAAGAACAATATATAATACCAGATATCCTAGTGGAGGAAGTAACAAATGCTATAGAATTGATGAAGAACGGCAAGGCTCCAGGAAAGGATAGTGTAACTGTCGAAATGCTAAAAGCTGGTGGTCGGACGTTACATAAAACACTGGCAAAATTATACTCAAAATGCCTCAAAGAACAAATAGTACCGGACTTATGGAAAAATGCAGAAGTGATCCTTTTACATAAAAAAGGAGCACAGGAAGATTTAAAGAACTACCGTCCAATAAGCCTCCTATCAGTGATGTACAAAGTTTTCACTAAGATAATTTCTAAAAGAATATTAAAAAAACTGACTAACGCACAACCAAGAGAACAAGCAGGATTCAGAAGTGGATTCAGTACAATGGATCACATCCAGGTTGTACAGCAGGTCATAGAAAGGCACAACGAATACACCATGCCACTGTGCTTGGCTTTTATCGACTACGAAAAAGCATTTGATTCCATCTCAAAGCATGCGATAATAGATGCACTGCTTAGCCAAGGTGTAGAGAGAGCCTATGTAAACCTATTAGAATCGATATATGATGGAGCTACAGACACAATTCACCTTGATGATCTTGAAGTGGGAATTAATATAGAACGAGGTGTACGGCAGGGTGACGCAATATCGCCTATTCTTTTCTCGGCTGGCCTTGAAGAAGTATTCCGTAAACTGGATTGGGAACAGGATGGGGTAAAGATCAATGGTGCAAACTTAAACCATCTTAGATTTGCAGATGATATTATTCTCATTTCACAAGACCCAGAGGAGCTGCAAAGACGCATAAAAGAACTGCAAAGGGCTGGCGAACCATTTGGCTTGAAAATAAACCTGAAAAAGAGTCAGGTTATGTTCAATAACTTCGCTCAGGACAGAAGAATTTCAGTTTTAGGAAGGGATTTAGAGATTGTGGACAGCTTTGTATATCTTGGGCAGAGGATTTCCATGGAGGGGAATACCGCCCGGGAGGTGGAACGGCGTGTTAAATGTGGCTGGCAGGCATTTGGTAGGCTCAACATAGTGTTTAAGAGCAGACTCCCACTCTGCCTGAAAAGAAAAGTATTCGATCAGTGCGTTCTACCCGTTATGACATACGGAAGTGAAACCTGGACACTCACATCGCAATCAATTCAAAAACTTCGGGTGGCACAGAGGGGAATGGAAAGATGTATGCTTGGCATTACAAGACGAGACAGAAAGTCATGCGCATGGATCAGGGAACAAACAAAAGTCTGTGACATCATTGGAAGAGTAAAAGAGTTGAAATGGAGATGGGCAGGCCATATAGCGAGGCGATGGGACGACAGATGGACCAAGGTAATCTTGGAGTGGATACCGCTTGATCGCAAACGTCCGCGAAGAAGACCGAAAGCACGATGGACTGATGACATCGTTAAGTATATTGGACCCGAGTGGCAGAGGAAAGCCCAGGACCGTGAAGGTTGGAAGCATGCTGAAGAGGCCTTCATCCTGCAGTGGATCGATACGGGCTGATGATGATGATGATGATGATATATATGATATGTTTCCCGACCGTGTATAGTTATTTGGGGAAGTTGGTGGGTTTCGGGCTAGCGGTCAGCAATAAAACAAAGTGTTTATTCGTCTCAAAATTTCGTCATTTGTATGATGACTTCAGGAGACACTTGTGGATATTTCTCGATAGAAGCCCATTTATATGGTCATTTATTTTAATTTACCTGGAAATTCTATGAACTTCTTTGGGATTATTTTTTTTCGATCTGAGTTTCGTGAGAAATGATTTCCCAAATACTTTAGATAATATCGGCAATAAGCTTATTGGTCTGTAGTTTTTGACGTGTTCAAGCTGTTTCAATTCTCAAGCCTGTTCAAACTCTTTTAATGTTTTAATCACAATTTGGGCTGCTTTTCATAATTTTGGGTAGTAAGTTATTCTAATAGCATTAAATATTTCGGTTATAGTTGTTAAAGATTTACTTCAGGCTTCGTGTAAGACTTGTCTTGCAAGTCAAATCTAGAAGCCTTCTTAGGATCTGTCACTTTTATAATATTCTTGACTATCATGTTGTTCAAATTTTTTTATTTTGTTTTCTTCATAATACAGTATGTTGGGTTTTGTTAATAAGTATAGTATTTGGCAAATTCGTTTCCTTTTTCTTTGTCACCTCTAAATCATATATTGTCTTCATTTTTGATTGAAGGGAATAATCGTGCAGGTCTCTTCATCTTTTTAGTGGCTTTCTAAAAGAGTATTCAATCGGTTTTGATGCGTTTTATAATGAAATATTATAATTTATTTAATCCTCATGACAATTCAAAAATCCATACATGTTTCAAGACAAATCTTAGAGATTCAAGACAAGCCAAATTTTACAGAATGTTCAGTAACACATCAGAAACAATACAAGACATGATCATCAGCATGCGGAATCAAATATTTCAGGGAATTACTACTACACCACTATGATAAAAAGTAGGATGCCATTAAGGATGGGATTAGGATGCGATAAAGAAACACAAAATATTTCTTTATTCACAAAAATGTAGTTCACCTCCTTTAAAATAATCCTTTCGCTCGAATACAGATATGTCAACGTCCTTTCCAGTCTTCGAATCAGTTTTTATGCTCGACTTTTAGCATTTTCTTCAAAGAAGTCAGAGCCCTGTCCTGAATAGCTTTTATGAACTCAAAACGGTGTCCACCAAGTGGTTTCTTAAATCGAGGGAAGAGAAAAAAGTAACGTGAGGCGTATCTAGTGAATATAGTACTTGTGGAATAGTGTTTGTTTGAGTTTTAACGAATAATTAATGCGTTAACGTGATTGCATTGCAATGATGCGTTACCTTGATGTAAAAACCATGAGTGTTAAAAGGAACTCTTTATCGGTAATACTACGGTAATCGAAGAAAGCACTTAACATGACTTTCATTTTTCGACCGGCTTTTACGTGATAATTTCAACTTTGACAGATCTTTGGCACGATACTTGATTGTTGAGTTGTTTTTTGGTCATAATTATAGATACATATTTTTTTCCTTTATTTGGGTTTTTCACCACTATCTAAAACTCAAAAAATATCAAAAATACCTGTTCTTATGTAAAGAACGAATCAGTGGGTAAAAACCAAGCGGAGACAAATTTCTCAGTGATTTTTTTTTGTAGTAAATTTACCTAACGAACAAAATTTTAAAGATATAAAAATGTTATAAAAATTTTACAAACTTTTAACGTTAACGTTTCGGAGTACTCTCCCCCGTTTTCAAAACTAAACTAAAAAATAAATTATATTAATTTGTAATATATAAAGTAACGAGTGGAAGTAAATATATTTTTTGTGTATGTCAACGATACTTACATTGACAACAATAGATTTTCATGACAGTGACATACTACCAAAAAATATATATAGATAATGTTTACTGTGTGATAGTTTATTGTACTGATTATGTATTCAAATATTTAAATGTGTTTAATTGAATTCTTAAGAATCGAGAACCATATTGAATTTAAATCTACCGAAGGCATAGCAATACAGTTACTTTTATTTAAATTAATTATAGAGGTTTCTTTTAATCTTCTGTATTTTGTTACCGATCCTTTTAATACCGTTTTGGAATTATTCCAATTGATTTTATGACCCGATTCCCATGCGTGTTGACACATTCTAGGTTTATTAAAATCGCCCTTTCTAAGAAGGTTTTTATGCTCTTTTGCTCTAACATCTAACGGTCTAGATGTCTCACCTATATAGAATTTCCCCACATTCGCAGGGAATTTTATAAACCACATTTTTGGTATTTTGTTGTATATTTTTTGATTTGTTAATAGAGATCTAAGAATATTTTTTGTTTTAAATGTCATTCTTGTGTTGTATTTATTTCCTACTCTTTTAATTGTGTCAGAAATACCGCGGATATAAGGAATTGTGAGGTTAATTGTTCGAGAGTTATTATTATTGTTATTAATAACTTGGCTGTTTTGTCTAGTATCAGAATTTTTAAACGATTTATCTATAAAATTTTTTCGGTAATCGTTTAAAAATTTTCTCAATCGCGAACGGCTGCCAAAGAAAGACAGAGAATCGCAGACAGTTCAGAGTAGAGGGGATTTGTAGGCGGGAAACCAAGCTACACGCCAATGCTGCCGGATTTTGCGTTAAAGCATTCCTCGTGACTTCAGCGCCTTTGGAGGCCTTACTTTACGGACACCCCTTGTATCTATAATGCATTTAATATTTAATCGGTAGATTTTGGTAATGCTTTCTTCACTTGTTGACGTGGAAGGTCTTCACAAATGAGATTCATCTTCAATTGCCTTTCTAAGATCACTAATATCCTTGTACTCGATGTAACACAGGTTTTTTTTTGTATATCTTCATAGGCGTAACACTTAAAAAAAATCGTTTTAAAGTCAAAATATAATGCACATTTTTTGCTCGCCAAATTTATCTATTTTAAAAAATACCCAACAAAAACTTTTAAAAATTACAGAATAATTTTTACCTCAACAAGCGATATGATCAAGGAGAGAAAAATTGAAAAATTCTACTCTGTTTGAAACCTAAGCAACATGTAGTCAGGAGCGGCATCCCAGCCATCATTCAAATTATCCTTTTCTCTATTTTGAATACACGTCTTAAAAGAGACGACTCGCTCTAAAATATTAAACCATGCCTTGTACGATTATAAAACTCTTCATAATATTAATGTAAAAGGTTGTTAATAAGAGTGTAAGAACTATGAAATCAGACAATGATATCTGTAAGTGATAATCTGATAAATAATGGGATTAAATTTTGATCCACTCCATAACCAACATAAGTCGACAAAAAATAATCCAAAGGCTTGAGATTGCATGATCTTGATGGCCAGTTGACATTAAGATTTGAGGAAAGTAGGAAACTTTTCTTGCAATAAATCGACTGTCTAGCAAGATGTGTAATCATTGTTTATATCCACATTTATCAATTCAGTTCAATCACCTTTACGATATTATCTTAGCATATACTTGTAGCGTTCACCATTAACAATATCACAGGGTCCATCATTGTCTTAAAAAAATTAAAGTCCGGTCACCCCTACAGCCCAAAAACCGCAACAAACAGTGACTTTTTGAGAATGAAAAGCTAACTCCAGAATCACTTGAAGATTTTCATTGGTCCAAATTCTGTAGTTGTTCACAAACCCATTAACCCAGAAGTGCGCTTCGTCAGAAAATATTGATTTTCGCCAAACTACCGCCTTCCAACGTATATATGATACAATGTAGTGAATACAGCAGTCTATAATAGACATTTATATTTGCAGCGTTGCCGCTATTACGTTTCAAAGTTCTGACACTCTTATTGGATTTTTTTAATATCATAAAGCAATTCATTTGTCGTGTTATTTAGTTTTGGTTTTTGTAATAAATAATAAAATTAAACAAAATATAACGATAATGCACATTATTTCCTATCATTTTCACATATCCACAGAATGCACAAAACTTATATTAATCAAACATGCAGGCATCCAGTGGTTATATAAATACTAACCAAATGGATGTGTAATAAGACTGATGAAATCACCTTTAAATTTAATTAAGTGTCTACGATGGCTTTTGAGCTCTCCCTCACTGTCCACCTGAGCTGATACAATTATCTGCAACTCCGCAAGGCATGAACTGAATTAAATGATTTATATGTCTTTTTGTCGCTAGGCATTCCAGACGTTTTGTATACAATCTTCAAGTTCGAGTAAATTTCTGCCGATTGGAGCAATTGACGAGAGTACGATGAATGTTATTATTGTCTGAATGATTGTGGCGTGTTCATATATTTTTTTCTTTATTTGGGTTTTTCGCCACGATCTAAAACTCAAAAAATATCAAAAATATCTGTTTTTATGTACATAAAGAATGACTGGGTAAAAACAAAAAAAATCAAACGGAGACAAATTTCTCGGTGATTCTTTTTTTCTAATAAATTTGCTCTAACGAACAAAATTTTAAAAATATAAAAATGTTCTAAAAAAATATACAAACTTTTAACGTTAACGGTTTGGGAAGTATTCTCCCATTTTCCAAACAAATCTAAAAATAAATTGTATTAATTTCTATAAATTATTAAAAGATAGAAAGTAAATGTATTTTTTGTATATGTCAATGATACTTACATTGACAATTAGTTTATAATGAGAGTGATAATTAAAAAAGTAATACAATTAAACACATTTAAGTATTTCAATATACAATCACAATCACACAGTAAACTTCACCTATATATATATATATATATATATATATATATATATATATATATATATATATATATATATATATATATATATATATATATATATATATATATATATATATATATATATATATATATTTTGGTAGTATGTCACTGTCATTATAAACTAATTGTCAATGTAAGTATCATTAACATACACAAAAAATATATTTACTTCCTATATTTTCATAATTCATAGAAATTAATATAATTTATTTTTAGATTCGTTTTGAAAACGGGAGGAGAATACTTCCCGAAACGTTAACGTTAAAAGTTTATATATTTTTGAGAACATTTTTATATTTTTAAAATTTTGTTCGTTATGCAAATTTATTACAAAAAAGAATCACTGAGAAATTTGTCACCGTTTGGTTTTTTTTGTTTTTACCCAGTGATTCTTTATTTACATAAGAACAGATATTTTTGATATTTTTTGAGTTTCAGATCATGGCGAAAAACCCAAATATAGAAAAAAATAGATGAATGTTATGTTTAATTATGTCCTGTCGGCTATAAATCTGGGGATCTCACTAGCCAGTTGTCTATTGCAGACTTGCAAATGCAGCCTAACGACGGCCTACAGATTGTCGGTTACAAAACCGGATGAATTTAAGCAGAGCATCCTCTGATGGCTACTAGTATCTGGTTCTACTACAACAATTAAATTTCTTCTTTCGCTCCGAAATCGTATAAATGTTTACATACATCATGACCATCTAAATACAAGAAACTTTGTATTGCCCAATCTTGATATAGGAAGAGAAAATTTGAAGGGGCCAATTCTGGAGAATATGATTACAAGTGCGATGAAATCTCCCAGTCCATATCGGTGATTGTTTCCAGACTTTTTTGCTGTATGTGATCATGCATTGTCCTTAAACAAAATAATCCTTCTTCGCTTGGCAGTATATGGAATTTCTCCCAGTGTGTCAATAACACGAATAAAATGCTGCTAACAGTGGTCGGTAGTGACCGTTTAACCTGATTAAAGCAACTCTTGATCACTCACAGCTGATCCCTATACTGACTATAAACACAGCAATATTATTTTATGTTTGCTATTTGTGGTACTGGTTGATATCTCACCAGATTAATACACGAGTATTAATTTCCTGGATTATCGTAGAAGATCCACGTTTCGTAAGAGATCACAATCTTACGCAGGAAATTATTTTTCTTGAATCTGGAAGTCACAACAACATCAAAATTTCTGCTTTTATTCTCAGGTGTGGGATCGTAAGAGATCAAACGACCTTTTTTTTATTTCCTCCAGCTTGTATAAACGTTTATAAATGGCTTGCGACATTACCCCAAGTTCCTGTTCGAGCTCCAGCAGTACTATGATAAGGACATAGTGCTTCCAATTCTTCATCTTCCACATTTTTTAGCTCTCCCGGACGTTCTGCGTCATTTAAATTCCAAAACATTTCCAGTTTGAAATTGCTGAAACTATTGTACGAAACAGCTGTACGAAAGTACCTGTCTGCATTTATTTTAGATAATTTTTTATTTTTCTTAATTTTTGTTCGTTAAACAAATTTATTACAGAAAAGGAATCACTGAGAAATTAGTCTCCGTTTTCTTATCCAGTGATTCTTTTATTTACATAAAGACAGATATTCTTGATGTTTTTTGAGTTTTAGATCGTGGCGAAAAACCAAAAAAAAAGGACAAAAATAAATGGATATAGTGTCGTGTATTAAGAAATTAAAAATGTAATATATTTTTTTTTTTCATTTATTCAACAGCATCTAATTGTAAATTTTAAAATTATACATAGAGACTAACCCTGAATAAACATTCAAAGAGAGCATCTATTCTAATTTTTATATTATTATTGACTGATTTGTCCGTTACTTTGTGATAGTTCATTTTTAAACAGAATAAAACACATTTTTTAACTTTGCTATCTATCAGTTATTTTTAAGATGTGTGTCTAGTTTCGTAAAACAATGTTACATTATCAAACCCTAATTTAAAACTAAGGTATTACAGCTGTTTATCCCATGTACTTAAATTTACACTTCTATTGGGATTAATTTTTTACAATATTTTAAATAGTGGGGAATTTAGGAGATCTGTCTGATCGTTTAATAACTGTCTAGACGGGTCTTTATTATATTAATAAATTTCGATCGCTTCTAAAATGTATAATTTTTTGCTTTTGAGCGCTGTATGAAAAATTTTTAAATATGTATTCTCGAGAAATATATGTCCGGTATATATCAAATAGTTAGGAAAATTAGAATTTTGTTTCGTTTCGTTCACAGACACATTTGTGTTCTTTGAATCTGGTCTGAAAATGTTGGCCCGTTTATCCCACATAGCAGCTAATGCACGCTTTGCAACTTAACATATAAACTCCAGATTTTTTATTGTGTGATGTTTTTTCTTTGGCATTAAAAAGTAATTTACTGGTTGACTGGGGGGGTTTTAAACACAATTTGCAAATTATGTTTCCTCAAAGAGAGAACAATTTGTTCTGAAATTGGACCGAAATGGGTTTGGGTCTACTTCATGAATTAATAATCTTTTTTTATTTATTAAGTAACTAATAACGGCTTCAATGAAACAGAAAATTAAATAATATTTAAGTAAATTGCTAGATTTCTTAAAGGGCTATTTGTGTACGAACTACCAGTCTTATTGGAAAGTTTTCTTTATAAATTATAATTAAACCGTACATGAGGAGTAGGATTCATATTGACTGTTTAACTTATTCATTAATGAAAATTATTTTCAATTTAATAGCATTTTTACAAACAAAAACATGGTCTAACAATGGTTTCTCCACTAAGCCCTTCATTATCAGAACTGTTTATGTCAAACTTGGAAAATATTTTTTTATTAAATGGATAAAATAAAAAGGTATATTGTTTTGGTTTAGATATATAGACCACATGGTTTATTATATAGGAAACTACAGACAAATAGAAGGAACATTAAAGCATTTAAATATAATCCATCCAAAAAAAAATCTACACTTGAAAAAGAACAAAATTAAACCATACATTTTCTGACCCTTTCAGTATCCAAACAACATAATAAACTAGGATTTGATATCTATAGAAAACCCACATACTCAGATATAACAATTACAAAACAATCAATCCACTCCATTACACATAAATATGCAGTATATAAGTCAATGATCCACCGAGCTTTCACAATTCCATTATCCATTAACTACAAAAAATAAAACTAATAGCACAAAATAATAGATTCAATGAAAAAGAAATTAGTTACTTAATAAATAAAACACGGAAACAATTATTAATTCATCAAGTATACCCAAAAGTAAAACAAACAAACGATAAAAAATACTGTAAGATTAGATATTTCGGTCCAATTTCAGAACTAATAGCTCGCTCTTTGAGGAAATATAATTTGCAAATAGTGTTTAAAACTCCCCAGTCAATCAGTAAAGTACTTTTTAATGCCAAAGATAAAACATCACAAAACAAAAAATCTAGAGTTTATATGTTAAGTTGCAACGAGTGCAGTAGCTGTGTTAAAGAAACAAAATTCTAATTTTCCGAACCATTTCATAGATACCCGACATATATTTCTCACGATTACAAATTTAAAAATTTTACATAGAGCACCAAAAAGCAAACAATTTAACATTTTAGAAGCGATCGAAATTTATAAATATAATAAAGATCGTTATTAAACGATCAGACAGATCTCCAAAATTCCCCACTATTTAAAATATTGTAAAAAATTAACCCCAATAAAAGTGCAAAATTGGGTTTGATAATGTAAAATTGTTTTACGAAACTATAGTCACAAAAGTGAAATAATAAAAGTGTTAAACAAAGTAAAAAAATGTCTTATTCGGTTCTCTATTATTAACCGAATAAAATGTTTCCGAAATACAATTCAAATGCAAATTTCATCGATGTCAAATTTTCTTGAATTAAAAAACCTGATTTTTTTTACATTGCTTGTGACCATGAATTTATTTTACAACTTCAAAAATTTAATTGAATACAATATTTGGTGGTTTTATTTCTCTGGAAAAAATATCCTCGGATCTCTTCTCCAATACAGCACTAGCGGAAGGATCCGAAACTAATGCCAACTTCAAAAAAAAAAATGACAATACAACCAATAGAACAAAATGCAAAAAAAAAGTTGTGAGCTGATTGAAACACCAAACACGACACGAAAGGCTCACAACGAAACGCCTCAGCAACATTACAATAACAATAACTTTCAAAAAATACTACTGGACGGACCTGGAACTGTGACAATATGGCCGTCACCGGCAGTTGAGGAGCAGGGCCGGAACGCAATCGAAAATTTTCTGCGTTTTCGATTCGTGTGGACTTCCCGGCTTACCACAGTTTGATCACGCATGCTTCTTTGTTTGATTTTTGTTTTTTAAGTACTATTTATCGTTATTGTCGCTTCTTCCACTGATTCCCCTTTAATTTATTTAAAATATATTTGTTAACGTCTTGTTGATATTATAGCTGTTTAAGTAAAGTACTTTCATAATTCGGGATGTCATATCAAATAAATAAATACAAATAAAATACATTTTATACTCATATTATACATTTTATACTCATTTCAACTAATTGTTTTAGAATTTAATATCTTTTAATAATCTTTTAATATAATAATATCTTAATAATCTTTTAAATAATCTAATATCCAACTGCTTATAAAATATGATAATATACGCGGATATAGTCAAAAGTCGGATGTTTTTTTAAAGAAATTTTGTCTTTTTGAATTAAAATTAATTGACTTTTCAAAGTAATCTCCTTTAACCCTATTTTTCAACTTTTTTGCCTTCTAAAAAGTGTGACTTGTCAAACTCTGCAAATGAGATCGTTGTTTCGGCGTTGAACTCTTCATTTGATGTGAATTTCTTTTCAGCTAATCATTTCATCTTCTCTGGAACGAGAAGGAAGTCGGAGAGGACCAAGTTCGGAAAATATGGTGGACGCGACAACAATTCATATCGCTAATTGGCAAATTTCGCTGTTGCAACGACATGGACAAATAGGCGGGTGTGATGAAACAGCATTGTTTATTTCCTCAATTAGGGGCCTTTTTAATCAATTCTTTGTGAAATTTAACCAATAACACAGCATTATATTTCACTTTAGTTATTTTTGCGTTTTTCAAATAGTCGATAAAGATGGCCTTGCAAATCACAGAAAATAATCCCCACAAGCACTCCGGCCTTTTTCGGTGCACGTTAGCCGGGTAAAACCCACTCTCTTGACTGTTTCTTTATTTCTGGTGTATAGAGATGAATCCAGTATTCATCTCCAGTCCTGAATTATCGCACAAACTCCTTCGGATTCCGCTTATATATTTGTAAAGTCGTCATTCGATTTCGTTTTTGATCCGCAATAAATAAAAACAAATACGCCAACACGTCAATATGCAAACAATTTTTAAAACAAAATGGTTGCAAAGCAATCAATCAATCAATCAATAATTTATATCAATTTATACTTTGTTCACTGCGATAATAACATCACTTCTTTGTTCACTGCATTCTTAAAAATACTTACTATAAAACTAAATTAAACAGTAGATAAGTAAATCTCGATTAAATCAAGATTGAATTATCTCGTGATGATGTAAAAGTGGCTGGTGGTTAATTGTGAATCTCTTTGAGTATACTCTTTCATACCAAAGGTTTCAATGGAAGAATAGATTGTTCACAAATAGTTTTGGTGCAGTCACACCTTTACAAAACCTCCCAGGACTGTTTTTTAATTAGTTGATATAAAGGAGCAGAATCGCCTATTATATCAATCATATCATCATGGATTTCTGGTATCAAGAAACCGTATTTGCAGAAATAATGTATGACACCTTTCATTTTAGCAAATAATTAAAACTATTGAATCACAATTCTACAATTTTCTTCAGTTGTCGATCAAAGGATACATGATAGGGATAATAATTCGTAAACCTCCTTCTTATATTGCAACAGTTTTTTTTTATTTAATAAAGATTCTGAAATGCCATCATATTCCTCTTCTTCACTTCATTTCTCTTTTTAGAATAATAATTACCCCTGCTTCATTAAGTTTTTGCAAAAATTCTGCAAATAGCGTATCATATTTCCATATTCTTGTATTTTCTGGTAGATTGCTACTACTTCGATAACTTTTTCTATTCATCTTTTACTGATCTCCGTTATGCCTAAGTTCCTAAGACCATTCTACCCCATTTTTTTAATCACAAGTAACTTTTATATTTTACAAAATGTGAGTGAATCCAACTGTCATCAGTAAAGCACCCAGTAAATGAAATTAATAAATCTAATAATCAATTAAAATAGTTATTGGAATCGGTTGAAGAATATGTGGTGTTTTGTTGTATAGATTTATTTAATCTAAATCATTGGTAACAACAGTTCAGTTCATTGGTAACAACGGTTCAGTTCATAAATTTTTGCAAATGGGTATGCATCAAATATTTTTGCAATCCAATTTGTTTGCAAACCAAAATTTTGTTTCTTAATGGTTCCATAAAGTATTAGATCCTTAACTTAATTTTCGGCCTTTTTTTGACTACCTTTGACATTTATTTATAAAAAAAGTCATAAAAACTTAATCTTCGAAGGATTCTTCATTAATTTCTATACATTTTCGCCGCCTTTCATACCAATCTTGAATCTCAGCTCGATAAAAAGCTCGTTTTTTTTCAACTTCCTCAAGAAATATGCAGCAAAAGTATTTTATTCGTATTAATTATTAATTATTTTATTAGTATTTCCCAGAACGTCACTAACACGCATAAGTTAATAGTGATAACGGTCAACAGTAATCGTTTAACCAAATTTGAGCAACTCATACAAGACGCATGTAATCCTACCATATACAGAGCAAAACATTTTTGGCATGGATATTTGGTTTTGCGGTATATTAGACTACGATTTTCGCCTTTTTAACACAACATCAAAGCGGTTACTCTTAATCTCAGTTAGGACTTCATAAGGAACCCAAGGATACTCCTTTTGACTTTTGGTTAATTTGTGTAAACATTTAGAAATGGCGATTCATGTCCAGGTTTTAGTACTTTGTGACAATGATTGACTTCCAGCAGTTTTTCCACTTCTTCATTCTCTACTTCTTTTGGCTGTTCCGGACATTCCGCATTATTTAAGTTAATACTAGAGGAACGATTTCTTGCAAACACTGGAAGACACAACATTATCTCTCGAAGCCGCATAAATTATCTCCTCAGTTTCGGCAACATTTTTCTGCCAGTTGAATGGCGAAAAGAAGGTCTACATCTGATTTTTCTTTTGCTTTGAAGCTAAGAGATGGTGCTTTAAAATAACTATATAGCGGGAAAAAAATCTAATTCGAATATATGGACCGAGAAACAAGTGCGGGATATAATATAATGTTAAAATCTAATGATTTTAGTGATAAGTTTATTAGTTCGAATGTGATGTCATATCCTGTTCAGACTTTAAAATGGCATGGTTCTAGTTATTTCACATTCCTTTCTCATTTCTGGAGTAATTTAACAGTTATTGATGCTCCGAGGTAAATAAAGTGACTATCCATTGGAGATTGTCCTAATTTTATGTCCAGAGAGCTGGTATTTTTGCAGTTAATTAATTAATTGTTACAGTGTAATTATAAATTCACAAAAACTACGCTTAATCAACTTATTTAATTCTTAATTAATTTATTAATTAAGTTGATTAAACGCAGTTTTTGTACATTTTTAATTTAATCAAATTAAAGCCTTAATTTATACCAATGAAAATATTAAAAAGTTACAGCAAAAGAACATCTATTGTACTATTGAAACCGACTGACTGATGTATTGCTACCACATTATATATTAATTGCAAATTTACAAATGACATTTCCTTCTAAAATTGTAAATCTTGAAGAACATTCAATCAAAATCAATCAATAATCAAAACAATTACTTATTATAAATCATATAAATCAAATTAATTACTTAAAAAATTATCGATTAATTAAAAATTCTAATTGTTATCGATATATTGTTTTTTTAGTTCTGATAAAATGGTTCGAAAAAACTAATAAAATATTTCCATTCAAAATAATTTTCCAGAGAATGAAACAAATGCAAGTCAGTTGTGATAATATCTGCGAGATATCTTTGATTGAATTCACATTCAGTTCTCTACGAATAACCAATCATACAAGATCGAAATCCGTACAATGAGATATAATATGCATTATATTTAGTCTGAAACTTCTCAACTAAAGATTATAATTCGATTTGTGCAAAGACGCATTTTAATTGACTGTTTGATTTTGCGAGTCCAAGTTTAACTTAGTGCTGTGAGTTATTAAATTGAATATCTCATATCTAATGGGTCATTCCCATCACGTGTATTTGAGATGAAGATATCTGCGGGTCTAATATTATTGATCAATTGATACAAAATATCTTTCTCAAAGTATTAATTTTAACTTCGGGAACCAAAAAAATCACATGAGGCCATATCTGACGAATAAATGATGTTTGTTGAGTTTTCGGGGGCAGGTCATAGTGGTGCAAAATCCAAGAATTGTTCTTCCACAAATATGAACTTTTCGTTAGGAATGGTACTGGTACTGGTACCAACTTTCTATGGAGGCTTTTTGAATCAACCATTCGCGGTATATATTTCACAGAATATACTCTGTATATTTTCCTACCATGTGATTTCACTGAGTGTATCAATGGTGAAAATTATTGCACCTTTTTATAAAATGTATTCTTTGTTTGTCCTTGTTTATCTTAAGCTTCAATATATATATATATATATATATATATATATATATATATATATATATATATATATATATATATATATATATATATATTCTATGTATGTTTATTAAGATTTTTGTTGTGTTAAAAATAATAATAATGTGAATTCAGAATATAATAAACAAAGAACTATGTTTTTTAGAAATTATATGACAAATTATATACAAAAACAAAAAAAAACAGGATACTACAAGAAATTTGCAAAATAAATCTTGTCTAAATATAATTATAATTTGATCCATATCTTAGATGTTTCCCATATAAACAATTTATTCAATACAACGACTATAATAATAAAAAACAATATGCTGGTTGAATGAATTAACCCTGTACCTATTTTTATAAAATTCAGAACTAGTTCTCCTAGTCTAGTACTAGTCTCTCTAATATTCAAAATAAAGCTTTATTTTAATATACAAAATAAAGTTAAATTTTCACCATGTTAAAAACACCGAACGATAAAATGAAGGAAAAAATTACCTGTTTGAACTGAAGAAATACATCAACGCATCTAAGTGAAGTTAAGGTCTCTTTTACTCCAACGCATTTCTAGTACAGACGAGTTATTATTTTTAGGCCTTGTATTTGCCATAGCCTATCTCACATAGTATATGTTGAAATAAATTTTCAATATATTTTAATGAAAAAAGATAACATCGAATTCACTTCTGTTTTATGAGATTATTTCCCCTGACGTAGTATATGTCATGTCAAATATCATATATCACATGTCAAATATTACATATCATATGTCATATATACATATAATGTTTTTGTTAATAAAAATACTGCCAACAATAAAAAGAAAAATTTCGATTTTTAAGTTGAAAAAAAAAATGTCCTGATGAATGTCGCATTTTGCTGTAACTTATAAATAGTTTCATTGATATTAATTAAGGCAGTGTTAGCAGATTGTCAGAGCGTAACTAAAAATTCACAAAAACTAGGCATAACCAACTTAACTAATTAATTAATTAACTGTAAAAATATCGGATATATATATATATATATATATATATATATATATATATATATATATATATATATAAAGATGCAATTCTCTGGAAAATGAACGTACTGCCAACAAAATAAAGCTAAATTTCGATTTCCTAAGTAAGAAAAAAACAAATAGGTCATAATGAAAACGTATAGAACCCTCAGAGCTATAATAATAACAAGACGTTAATCTGGTTCAGGATAGAATCACATTAAAGCACATGCATGCAAGAAATAATCTGGTTTTATTTTCATTGTTGGTCGTAGAAACGCAAGATAATCAGATACTAAACAACAAAAATGAAACCAAATAATCTTCGAAACACCAGTTCTCGCCCCCTGCTTATTTTCCACTCGCTTTAAAGCTTCGATCCCGCTTTTTGTATTATCCTTTTTAAGTGTACATTTCCCCTCCATTTTGAAAGTAATTTTTTTTTTTTTGGTTTTTAATCAAAACACTACCGACATAAACATATTTTGTCCTCCTCGTTCAAAACAAATCGGGTTTTATTTTTTTCTTTTTATTACTTTGTAGAAAACGCAACATTTTGTTTTATTTTTCGTTATTTGTACCAAAAGAGAAAAGGTTTCTTCGATCGCTATAAACCGAGGAGAATGTTCCGTTAGATTCCGAGCGAAATGCCAAAGTTCGAATTATCGGTGCAACCCATTCCCCTATTGAAGCTATTACGATTGAAAAACCTTTTTTTTTATTCGTTCACCTTGTGTCACCTCCAAATACCAGGACAGGAACCTCAGAGCTATCGTCGCTTTCAAGCCAGCCATTCCATTAAAAATACCCAAAACAACCATCGACGTTCTACCATCTCGACAACGGTTTTTAGAGGAGGTGCGTGTAAAGCGGTACGGCAAAGAAATATCGAAACCCTTCGAGAGAATGGTGGAACGTTAGACGCTCTGAAAGGTGAATGCTAATGCGTACTGTGTTTAGAGGTGACAAGGGCGTATCAGGTGATAGCTTTGTTTGTTTTGGTGGCCGGGATAGTCGGATACACAATGAAAGACATACGTTACAAGTGGCATACTGGATTGACAAGCGTGGGAATAAGCAAGGAGGTCGAGCTGCCACAGTTCCGGGTCCTAGGCCACAGACAGAGACAGAAAGTTATTTCTTTGACGACAGGTAAAAATTCTGATTGCGAGTTATAATATGGTATTGATATTGTTTCTCACAACCTTGGAATTAATGGAGTTTTATTATTAATGATTTGCTTTTATGAAGAGTTCTTCTCATGCAAAATTAATGTCAAAGAAGCATCATTATGAAATTAAAATAATCTGTAACATTTGTGCCTCATCATCTAATTCATCGTCAAAGTCTAATTCAACTGCAAAAGATAACAGAATTTCGCACGTACATTTGGTTTTATATTTTATGACAAGGTGATTCCAAATATACATTTTTGAATAGGAAAATACACATTAATGCCTTTTAATATTGAGATTAAAATTACTGCCACCAATTTTTCACACCGTAACACGTTTTAAACGATTCATGTCACATTACGAAACATATGGTTAATTGTTATACTAAATGTTCTTTTCAAATCTGTAATTTTTCTATCAAGACTGCACACGAAGAATATTTTACTTCAAAATAATTTGAGAGATAGACGAAAATTGTTAATAACGATGTACATTATATTAACTCTTAAATATTATAACATTTCATACAGTATCAAAAAACAGACTTTACTTATGGATACCCATGATGTATTTTACTATGTATAGTAATTACGTTTTACACTAGACTATTTTAAAATATAATCGAAGAAGCAAGTATATTTATATACAATAAAATAAAATAATTAACAAATGTTTTGTAAGACATAGGCTTCTTTAAGAAAACTGATGAAATGAGGTTGATCTTGAATATAGTCACCTTTCTCACAAATCATTAGATTCCTCATCAGCTAATTGACGTATTAAAGTTAGCAATTTTTGATTTGGTTTATTTAAGATCCGGACTAAAAAATAAGACACCTCATGTTTTTGTGTATTTTTACATTATTCTTCAATATTATTCATCTCTTCTTGTAAATAATGTAACTGGAATTATTAAATAATACAAGCATGCCTTCAATTACCTATGAAATATTTACAAATATTAATCATAGAACTGAAAGAGAGGACCTTTGATTATGTAGTAAATATAGCCTGTTTATCTTTCCTCAACCTACTACCATATTGTAATCCAATTCTCTTTCTTCTGTCGAAGTGAAAATAAATCAATCATGGGACGTACAAAATGTTCAACGCCTTATAAAAAAAAAAACAATTTTATAAACGCACAATCAAAAAATGTCGATTCCAGAAATCTCTGGATAAACAGATCGGAGTTGACAAGTAATTGCTAATTTGATTAAAGATCTGGATTGAAAAAGTACTATTCAATCAGGATGTTTGCTTGAAGGCCACAGAAAGAAGAATATTACTGGAAGACCATATGTATTGAGAGTCAAAAACGTGCAATCTTTTGCACCGTTTCTATAGCATCTCGTCAGATAGCCCATAAAGTTGGTGCGATTATTCAGAGCAGACGAATGAATGAAGAAAATGAAAGCAGAAGCAGAAAGAAGAAGCAAGAAAATGAAGCAGGCCCCGCATGTCAGAGATGCTGACAAAGAACACGGAACACGTTCGTTGGGAGAAAAAACGGGAGTTAATAATGTTTTCTAGCGAAAAATAAAATTACTCTAGCCAGGCAGGATGGCTACTCCTACTACTTCCATGATTTGAGAAAGAAAGACAATTTTTCTCAAAGCAACAAATGGGTGCTGGTAGCATCATTGTTTGGGCAGGCATAGGGTATGAATAAAGACAGCCAGGACTACTCAAATATAATTTATAAACAACGAGGGAAATATTTAAATAGTAGGCACGCCAACATGCATTTACTTACCTATGAAATGTTTACAAATATTAATCATACGGTAGGACAAAAAGAGAGGACACTTGTTTATTTAGTAAATACATGGGACGTTCAAAATTTTCAACGCATTACGAGAATGAGAACATATGACAATTTTGTAAACGCACAATCAAAAAATGTCGATTCCAGAAATCTCTGGATATACAGATCGGAGTCGACAAGTAATTGCTAATTTGATTAAAGATCTGGATTGAAAAAGTACTATTCAATCAGGATGTTTGCTTGAAGGCCACAGAAAGAAGAATATTACTGGAAGACCCTATGTATTGAGAGTCAAAAACGTGCAATCTTTTGCACCGTTTCTATAGCATCTCGTCAGATAGCCCATAAAGTTGGTGCGATTCTTCAGAGCAGACGAATGAATGAAGAAAATGAAAGCAGAAGCAGAAAGAAGAAGCAAGAAAATGAAGCAGGCCCCGCATGTCAGAGATGCTGACAAAGAACACGGAACACGTTCGTTGGGAGAAAAAACGGGAGTTAATAATGTTTTCTAGCGAAAAATAAAATTACTCTAGCCAGGCAGGATGGCTATTCCTACTACTTCCATGATTTGAGAAAGACAATTTTTCTCAAAGCAACAAATGGGTGCTGGTAGCATCATTGTTTGGGCAGGCATAGGGTATGAAAAAAAGACAGCCAGGACTACTCAAATATAATTTATAAACAACGAGGGAAATATTTAAATAGTAGGCACGCCAACATGCATTTACTTACCTATAAAATGTTTACAAATATTAATCATACGGTAGGACAAAAAGAGAGGACACTTGTTTATTTAGTAAATACATGGGACGTTCAAAATGTTCAACGCATTACGAGAATGAGAACATATGACAATTTTGTAAACGCACAATCAAAAAATGTCGATTCCAGAAATCTCTGGATAAACAGATCGGAGTTGACAAGTAATTGCTAATTTGATTAAAGATCTGGATTGAAAAAGTACTATTCAATCAGGATGTTTGCTTGAAGGCCACAGAAAGAAGAATATTACTGGAAGACCCTATGTATTGAGAGTCAAAAACGTGCAATCTTTTGCACCGTTTCTATAGCATCTCGTCAGATAGCCCATAAAGTTGGTGCGATTATTCAGAGCAGACGAATGAATGAAGAAAATGAAAGCAGAAGCAGAAAGAAGAAGCAAGAAAATGAAGCAGGCCCCGCATGTCAGAGATGCTGACAAAGAACACGGAACACGTTCGTTGGGAGAAAAAAACGGGAGTTAATAATGATTTCTAGCGAAAAATAAAATTACTCTAGCCAGGCAGGATGGCTACTCCTACTACTTCCATGATTTGAGAAAGAAAGACAATTTTTCTCAAAGCAACAAATGGGTGCTGGTAGCATCATTGTTTGGGCAGGCACAGGGTATGAAAAAAAGACAGCCAGGACTACTCAAATATAATTTATAAACGAGGGAAATATTTAAATAGTAGGCACGCCAACATGCATTTACTTACCTATGAAATGTTTACAAATATTAATCATACGCTAGGACAAAAAGAGAGGACACTTGTTTATTTAGTAAATACATGGGACGTTCAAAATGTTCAACGCATTATGAGAATGAGAAAATATGACAATTGTGTAAACGCACAATCAAAAAATGTCGATTCCAGAAATCTCTGGATATACAGATCGGAGTCGACAAGTAATTGCTAATTTGATTAAAAATCCTGATTGAAGTGCTCTTCACTCAACTACTCAAGTACTCTTCAATCAGTATCTTTGATTGAAGGGCACAGAAAGAAAAATATTACTGGAAGACCCTCTGTATTGACAGACAGACAAAAACGTGCAATCTTTTGGGCAGTTTCTATGACATCTCGTCAGATAGTCCAGAAACCAAGTGTGATAAGCTGCATTAAAGATATTAGTAGAGTTTTTCAATCAGTTTCACTTATTCAGAGAAAGAAAATGAAGCAAACCCCACATGTCAGAGGTGCTGACAAGAACATCGGAAGCAGTTCGCTCCCGACCATGTTCGCTGGGAGTAAAAACGGGAGCTAATCATGTTTTCTGGCAAAAAATACTCTAGCCAGACCGGATGGCTACTCCTACTACTTCCATGATTTCCATGATATGAGAAAGGAAGAATTTTTTTTCTTAAAGCCACAAATGGGTGATGGTAGCATCATTGTTTGGGCAGGTATAGGGTATGAAAAAAGACGGCCATCCTTTTTATTTGTGACCGAATGAACAGTGAGGACTACTCAAATATAATTCATAAACAACAAGGGAAATATTAAAAAAAAAAACGCCAACATGCATCTAATTACCTATGAAATGTTTACAAATATTAATCATACGATAGAACAAAAAGATAAGGCACTTGTTTATTTAGTTTATCTTTCTTCAACCTACTATTTTAATCCAATTCTCTTTCTTCTGTAGAAGTGAAAATAAATCAATTGAGACGTTCAAATGTTTAATGCCTTATGAAAAAAAAAACAATTTTGTAAACGTACAATCGAAAAATATCGATTTCGGAAATGTGTGGACGTACAGAACGGAGTCGACAAGTAATTGATAATTTGATTAAAGATCCTGATTGAAGAAGTACTCTTCAATCAAGATCTTTGATTGAAGGACACAGAAAGAAAAGTATTACTGGAACACCCTCTGTATTGATAGACAGCCATTAACGTACAATCTTGCATCTTCTAACGTACATGCATCGCGTCTAATGGCATCTCGTCAGATAACCGATTACAGCAGGTATGATTACTTGCATTAAAAACGTTAGAAGAATTCTGCAATCAGTTTCACATATTCAGAGGAAAAGAATGAAGCAGGCCCCGCATGTCAGAGATACTCATAAAGAATTTGGTCACGACCATGTTCGCTGGGAGAAAAAACCAGAGCAAATAATATTTTCTAACGAAAAAAATTGCTCTAGCCAGGTCGGATGGTTACTCCTATTACTTCCATGATTTGAGAAAGTTAACTTTTTCTCAAAGCGACAAATGGGTGCTGGTAGCATCATTGTTTAGGCAGGCATCAGGTATGAAAAAAAAAGACGGCCAGCTTTTTAATTTCTGGTCGAATGAACAGTCAGGACTACTTAAATATAATTCATAAACAACAACGGAAATATTTAAAAAGAACGCCGAACAATAATTTTATACATTGCTGGATAAAAATCTTACATACTTTTTATAAGGGCTGACTTTCAATTCTCTGTTTGTTATTTTGAAGTGTCTTGTGCATATAAAGCTTAGTCCACACCAGGCAACAAAACTGTTAGCAACATGTTGACGGGGATGTTGCTCTCGTGTATCCTTTTAACAAGCAACAAGTTGATGGATTGTTTGATGGATGGATGGATGGACAGCATTGTTTACAACATGTATCCAAATACATGTTGATATGCCTCAACAAAGTGTTGACAACATATTGACTGATGTTGCCAACACTTTGTTTCCCGGTGTTGTTTAACATTTATCTGGATATCTAAAAATGTTTACATCGCATTTGCTTTGGCGGTTCATAACGTTGCTCTATAATTTTACATTATTAGAGTGACATTGCTAGTGTATACAAGTGTCGGTTCAGTGTTTTCTGTTTGTAATGGCATATCTAAATGAATTAGCTGTTGTTCAAATTGATACTTTAGCTAACGAGGGTCGCAGGCCCCAGTGCACATATTGCGCAAATGCTGGGAATACATCAATCGATGGTCTCTCATGCAATAAAACAATACGAGGAGACAGGGAAGTATAGACAGCCACCTGTACAAGGAAAAAACGTGCCCGACCCAAAGGGATGATTACAAATACAGTTATTACTAAATCGCACAATTACAGCTCCGGATCTAATAAATGAGCTGCTAAATGCAAGGTAAGTTAAGCAAAATGTTAGTGCAAAAACAGAAAAAAGAAGGCTAAAAAAAGTTGGTTAAAATCCGAAACGTTCTACCAAAGTCCCTCGGCTTCTCCCACGTCACAAAACGGCCCGGTTACAATTTGCACGAGACCACGCTGATTGGGATGTACGTCAATGGAGCAAACTCTTTTTTCCGATGATACACGAATACAGCAGTGGAAGCCTGATGATGTGATGGAGTTTATAGAAAAACTGGGGAACCATATGCTGGGTGTAATCGTAAGTTTCGGTGGAGGGTTCATTATGCTATGGGGAGGTATCAGTAGGGGAAGTCGTACGGCGTTTGTTGAAGTGAATGTAAAAATTAATACAGACTGATACATCCTCAATATCTTTGAAGAACGTGTTCTACCATATGGTGACTCTATTGAGTATGACAGATTTGTTTTAATACACGATAATGCTCCTGCACATGTTACCCAAACAGTGTTCCAGTACTTACAGGAAGTCTAGATGGCATCATTTGCTTGTCCACCTTTAAGTCCCGATTTAAATCCCATCGAACACCTATGGGATATTCTCAAACGTCGTATACAAGCTAGAAATCCAGCTTCTGATTCAATTACTGCATTACGAATCACCGTTCAGGAAGAATGGAATCAAATTCCGTAAGAAACTATAAGAGATCTTCATCCAACCATGCCTAGAAGGATGCAAGCTGTAATTAGAGCTAGAGGAGGAAACAGGTAATATTGATACATCTCCGTGTTAGCTAAGAAATAATGATAAATTGTCCGTTGTTCTTTCAATTAAATGTAACAAAAAATACACAGTTTCTTTCCATCAACCACGAGTATGTTCTAACGCTACCTTATGTAAAGGACATTATAGTACACAGGACACTTCAAAATAACAGACTTAAAAATTACAGAACTGTTACGGACAAATTTATAATAGAACTTAGAAAAAATATTGACCCGCGCTTTATTTCAACAAAACAATGCTCCCTTCATACAGATCGGGTTGTTAAGAAGTATTGTTAACGGGAGAATATCCGTAATTTAGACTGGCCAACAAGATACCTAAATCTAAACATCATCAAAAATGGTTGACCAGAGTTGAGTGTAAAGATTCAAGGTAATTTCAAATTCAAGGGAAATCAAAAAAAGGCAATTGAGAATGGGCCAGAGGTCCTCTAAACAATATCAAGCGTCTATACGAAACTCTATCAAACCGAGTGATTACAGTTTTAGAGAAAGCAAGGTAATTCACAAGTTATTAATATGTAATTATGAAACTTTTCAATAAAGTTGTTTTGGAAAAATCAAAACGGTCCTATCTTTTTGGCCCACCTTAAAAACATTGACAAATATATCAAATGTAACTAACACTGCTCATTGGTATCAATTCATCAGGTGCATTTTTCTGTAAATCAACCAAGTTACTGAATACAAGGTATGAATAATATGGAACAAAAATTTTAAAAATAGGTTTTTTTTTGTCCCGGATCTTACTTTATATTTTATGGCAAGTTGATTTCAAATAAAAATTTTCGAAGCGAAACATGTTTTTATACCTAACAAAATTGACAGACGATTATAATAATCGAATTCCATCTGTACTACAGTTTTAGATTTGTTGATATTACATCAATTCCTCTATTGGAACCTTCGGTGTGAAACACTAAACTCGAAGAGATTTACCACTAAACACCAAATCACTTTTTTTAAAGTTCTCGACGCGCGTTTCGTTAACCATGTTAACATCATCAGGAAATGATTTAGTCTCAATCAGTAGATTGAATCATCTTCTGAAGATGCTTAAATGGTTAGTGAAACGCACTTCGACAAGTTTTAAAAAGTAATTTGTTGTTGGAATGGTAAATCTTTTCGGGTTTAGTGATTAGCATCATCAGGGGATGCTTCAATTTCAATCAATAGACTGAAATATCTCCTGATAATGCTAATATGGTTAGAGTAACGCGCGTCGAGAAATTAAAAAAAAATAATTTGGTATTTAGTGGGAAATCTCTTCGAGGTTAGTGTTATTATATTTAACCAATTTTAGTTATTTGATTTCATATCAGAGTGCTTTATGTAAATGAAAAGTATGCAAACTGAACAGCAGAGAAGAGCTTAACAATAAATTTAATTAACTCAACAGTATTAATCTTCCAGTTGTACTAAACAATATCGATTATCATTTTATAAAACAATATCACGAAAACTATGGCGTATCATCAACATTACCACACGCCCTTAAAAAACAATAAAAACAAACCTACAGATCAAAGACCGTTGTTGTCAAGCCTTCTATTTTTTTTTCTCCGTTCTTAGATCGCATTATTTCACTTTATTTATTATCTCTGCACTTATTTTCGTTGCACTTTCGATGTTTTGGCAACACTGTTTGGCACACGTGCGTGTGTGGCTTGTGATTGCAGTCGGTTACACCATGCGAGACATCCGGTATAAATGGAACGAAGGACCAAACTCAGTGGGCGTGTCCAACGAGGTGTCCTTGCCCCAGTTCAAGGTGCTAGGGCACAGGCAAAGGGCTATGGAGATATCGCTCACAACAGGTACTTGCTCCCACGACAAACTAGCTAATAAATTTCTCAAAAAACTCATCCAAAATGAAGAAAACACTAATTCCTCTAGTGGTTAATATAGTCTATTTGTTACAATTTAATATTGCTTATGATGTCACAGTCCATTGTATTTAGCTTACATGTTACACACTTGCTTCATTTGTTATAGCGAAACTACTTCACGTTTTTGAATCCCACTCAGAACTTCTTATTAATCTATCTTATTAAGAATTATTTTTCGGACAATATATGATTAGTCTAGTTAACAACATTTTTTACTAGTCCATAAAGACACGCAAATTGGAACACTTCAATCACATCATGAGAGGACGTTACGAACTGTTGAGAGTAATTCTGCTGGGAAAGACAAAGGGGATGGTCGCCAACCTTCGTTTGAAGATGGTGCGATAAGAAAAAGAAGAAATTCAAGTAACAGGACCAATACATACAGGATTATACACTGCATTAACAAGCACATTTTTTTTAAGTTTAATTTAAGTCGCATCAACGAACATCGTTATTTACTGATCTATAATTCATAATTTTTCACGTACCCCATTAAAGTCGGGTATACTAGATATAAAAATCCACACCAGAACCAAGATTCAAACGCGGCAGCAAAATTATTACAAGGAACAAAATGACATTACCTTGGAGCTAATCAAAAGTAATGATTTACAATTAATAGACACAATCCACAAACAAGGTGTGTAAATAAGTTAATAAGACGGATGGGGTAGCGTTCGATCTGGCAACGTTGTAGAATTTCCATTTGGACGAAAAGCCTCTGATGCGTCTGAGTACGAGCTTGAACTCCCTATAGTCACCTGGTTGTCCGTTGCAAATTCTTTTCGTGAACTGGATTTTTCTGGACTGTTAGAACTTTTTAATCTTTTCCAATGTTCCAAAATGGTGTCCTTTACGATGAATTTTCAATCTTAAAAAAAGGTAAAAGTCACAACAACTCAAGTCTGATAAATAAGAGCTGCGGAGCCACAGTGATGTTTTTTTCCTGGCCAAAAACGCATCAATTTAAAACGCTCTGTGGCAAGACTCATTGTCGTGATGCAGAACTTAAATGACCTTTTTCATAACCCTTTTTCGAAGTCATTCAAGAACATCTCGGTAAAAATGCTAGTTTATGGTCGGTCTCGAAGCAAAAATTTCTTATAAACGATACCCCGTCTATTAAAAAAGAAAATCAACTTGCATTGATCTTTGATTTACTGAATCTGGCTTGGTGAGGTTGGATTGTGCCATTCCTGGCTCTAGCGCTTCGTTCCAGAGTCTTATTCAGCTGAGGCTCGGCTTTTTAAGACACTATCTCCATAAACCTGATGAAGTTTTACAACAGTATCGGTCACACTGTGACAATGTTTGAAACAAAACCTCATTGTTTGAAATTGTTGTCACTTATTTTCAGAACACACTAGAAAAATCCGATTTACAAATTCTACGAGCAACCAAGCGACTCTAGAAAGTTCAAACTCATAGTGGAGACGCATCAAACGTTGGCCTGTCTCTCCTCCAAACGGAAAGACAACAATGGTGACAGATCGAACGCCACGCCATTAGTGTCATTACTTTATTTACACATCTCGTTCATGTACAAGGAATTGAAATTAGATTTAAAGATATCCAGTTGACAACGTATATGCTATTACATAAATTTAACATTTTGAATTATCTGTCAAAATTTGTATATTTCCATGTGTAAACATAGAATCTGTCTTAAAGAATAACAGTAAGTATTTGGAGTAAGAAACCAAAAAAACAATGAGGAACCTTCAATGAGATCTCTTTATCAGCTTAGCAAAGAGTAATTTTTTTTAGTCTAGTTATTTTGTAATCTGTCCGAGGACATTTAGCAATTTGTGACGATAAGTTTGTACTAATGACATGCCGGCATATGTCCAGTGACTTATCTCATATTAAATCCAGTCATAACTGAATGTTATTCATCGGGAAAAATAACCTAATAATAAATACCTGGGTATATAACGTACCTGTGTATATACTGTCAAAATTATTAAAATTCAGTGCAAAAAATTATTGTTGGTTACTAATTTAATTTAGTAATATGTAACAAAGAGTTCATAAAGACCAATTCTGATAATGTACCTCGTGTGGATATGGTAACAAATTTTCTCAAAAATTATATTCGGTTCAATTCGAAGTTCGAGGTGATAAAGCATCAATGTGAGTTTAAAAAAATAATAATAATGTAAATGGAAATAAGAAACAAAATACTTGTAATAAATATAATTAAATTATTTGTGAAGGGTGTCACGCGAAAGTTACGGTGACCAGGCTATAGGTTATGTTCAACTTAAAAATTTTGAAACGCTTAATAAAACAAAAATCATTCGATAGCAGTATACAAATGTATTATTAAATAATTTTAAATTATTTATTGAATCTTTGTATAATCACGATTTTAGTAGGTTCTTAAAAAAAGATCTAACTCTATGTGTGATATTTATATACTGATATGAATGACAATTAAATACATTATTATATTAAAATACTTACATCGAAATGTTCTTCACAACGGCAAAAAAATTGATGTTTTGGGATTAATACGTCATGCTGCTTAGAATCGTTGATTTCGACGTTTAATTATTCCTGTAGCACATTTTTTCGGGCATTGTTTTTGTAGTCTTCGTACAAAATGGTACGAAACACGCACTATAACTTTTTAGATTTGATATTATTAATAAATTTATCAATACACTGATACTAATAACAAGAATCAATTGAATAAAAACTAAACACTCCTATAACCTGTCTGTAATGTTGAAGAGAAATAAATATGACGGCGTTGACGCGTTCGGATTTCCTTTCGGGAACTGTCGGCGCGTCAGCGGTACTAGGCTTAAAAATGTATTTTCAATTTGATTATAACGAAATAAACTTAATTTATTAAAAATATAAACTTATTAATTATAACGAAAAAAATAATATAAAAATAGTTTTGATATAAAACTTATATATAATTTTTCCGTTTATATTTTTTTTCAAAACCCCAATTAAAACTATTACACTATTATTACGATTACACCTGCTAACTTTAAGTAATATTTTTGTCAGTTTATTGGGGTGATTATTCGAGTCTTTGTTTATAGTTAACACCATCGATCCTCACTCTTTGTTTAATTGATGCCACTCGTAAAACACATTGGATTGGTTCAAATGGTACAAACCAGGGTGCGTCAGAGATCATCCTAAGCATTTTGACTGTAATCTTTCAGGCTTCTCAATGTTTGAATTTTATACTGATCTCCACAGCTGAACTCAATAAGTCCAAAATGATTTTAGGACTGTTCTGTACACTAATATTGTGTTTGAAGAGTTGCTCTGTGTGCTTTGTTTAACCCATTAATGCATAAGATTCCAAAAATATATTTTTTTGTTATTTCTTTCGATAAAACATTTAAAGAGATTGTAATAGTCAAAAAATAAAAAACTGCAATTATCAATGTTTATTAACTTGTTACAGGGCGTCTCTTCAAAGGGTCTCTGCAAAATGAACACACATTCTAAACGTTAACATAATTAGAATTTGAACTCGAATGGTATGTATGAAAGCCAAGCTTAGGATAAAGTCCGCAGTTCTTGCAGATTTGACATCACATGTCTGATACATTGTACCTAAGTCTAGACGCAACCGGATACGGTGTTGTAGTTTCCTTGCATCTCCTGGAAGTTGTCACGATATTATTATCCGACCTTATTATCCTTCCATTGCACAAATGTAATATTTTCTCATGAAACAAAGTTGGAACTTCCTTTTGGTTTTGATTTCTAGGAGCTGGTTTCAGAAAATCAGCAGCTTTTTGTGCGATTTTCCTTAATTGTTCTGTTATTTTCGGATAGGTGGTTCAACAATTTTAAACTGATGAAGTAATTGTCACAAAATATTGTATATCTGTTATTAGAAGGAACCTGAGCCTTGTCTAGTAAAGTTATTACCACATCTGCACCAAGACCAAAACGTTTTTCGGAGTCACATTTTCCTGTAGAGATTTCAAAAGAAATCATATAACCGCTAGTGGTACAAATAGCCCAGCTTTTATATCCGAAAGGTATGGGTTTTCCCTTAATATATTGTTTGGTGTAATACTTGCCATAGTAGGGAATCATGCTCTCGTCGATTGGTACGACCTCTTCTAATCCACCTGATATCTAAAAATCCAATTCAATGCTTCAAGCAAAGGATGAAGTTTATGAAGTCTGTCGTTCTGGCCAATATTAGCATTATCATTGAAATGTAAATGTCGCAGTAACATTTCAAATATATTCAAGCGTATACTGTTAGTCAAGATCATTGGTACGTCTTCAGAAGAACTCCAGTATAACCCCTTGTTCGGATATTTTGCATAACCCTAGAAAAGCATTGCTCCAAGTAAAACGTAAAATTCGTCTTTAGTAAAATTTTGCTTGCTGATTATTTTTTCCTGTCTATAGCGATTTGTTTCCTGAACAATTGTTAATGTCAGTTCTTTGGCCCCTTTTCTTTTCCGCCTCCAAAGATGGCTCGCAAGGAACACACAATTTATTTGTAGAAAGGTTAGGAAGTTTTTTTCCCGCTTGTGACTCTTTTTGCTTTGATTTTATGTTAACTTACGTTCTCGGCTTGTGCTTACTTTGGGGTCACCACTCGGTCCAGCCTGTGGAAATAGCCGTGCTAGAGGTATCAGATCCTCTTCATCAAACTCATCTTGTTTTCTATCTGTTACTTTACAGTTTTGCTGTAGTATTCCACGGGACAGGTGATTTGCATCACCAATGTGTTCGTCGTCTGATTTGCCACTGCCTTCCTCGGTGTCTACCCCCTGATTGTCGGGAATTCCAATATGCACGTCCAGATCAGTTTGGTTATTAAAATCGTCATCATTTTCAACCAAAGAAAGCAGCTCGTGTAACGATGACCTGAAAAGCAAATGTATAATTGTACAGTTTTGGATTTGGTCATTCTAGATGGCATATTACAAACAAGTTGTGCAAATTGCATGTAAAATCTCTGGGACGAAACTACTAGTAATAGCGATCTTTTGCCAAAATTTGAAATGCCTAGCGTCATGAAGCTTCCATATAAGAAATAAAAACTTACCCTCTATTTTTCGATAAATAAAGTTGGGGATCCATAGCCACAGAAATACCGAAAATAAGTTCACACACCGATTTGTGTTTATAGACTGAATTGCGCATAGCTTACTAAATCCTTAAGTACATCAAGTAGTGTAAAATTAAATTTAGTATACACTGCATACTGAAAACATTGGACGTTCCTTATGAGGGACTCTATGCTCTAATGGGTTAAAGCCAAGTTGTTTTCCTTTTGAAAATATTTTTTTACACAATCAATGTAAATCTTCAATTTAGACGGATGCCCAAATATTTTTCATCTTTAGCTTGAGTTAGCTGATAGTTATTTAATTGGGCGTGGAGGGTATGTATTTCTTTTTGTTGGTAGTGAACTGAACTCGTCTTATATTATTTGCTCTCAGTCACAATTTTTTAGCCATGTATTTTAGGTTATTTTGCAACTGCAAGAATGTTATCTCTGGATTTTCGTGGGTAATCACAACGGTGGTATCCAAGTTAGCAGTCATACCCTTTGCTTTAGACGGTAAGTCAGTAGCGTAAAGTAGACAGAGAACTTTAGATAGTCCTAAAAGACTACCTTGACGTATACCAGCTTTGACCTAACACAAATGTATAGGGTGATTTTTTTTAGTGCGTTCAAACTTAATTCAAATAAAACAACAACCAAATTAGATTCCTTGCCTCTATTTATTTTATATGAAATCACATTCAATGGCATTAATGTTTGAAAACAATTTCGAACAAATGTCCGCCGCGGCTACTTCTGACGAAGCGTATTCAGTCAGTCCAATTTCCGACTACTTTTTCAAGCAATTAGAGTTTGATGTCAGCAGTTGTCCGAGTTGTGATGGATTTCAATGCATCAATAGTTACCGGCTTATCAGAAAAGACCAAAGAATTAACATAACCCAAAAAAAAAAAAATCTAAAGGCATTAAATTACACGACTTTGGTGGTCAATTAATAGGTCCGTTCTTTGAAATAATTTTCTCACCAACTTTTTCCCTCAATAAATCGATTGTTACGTTGGCTGTATGACATGTGGAGCCGTCTTGTTGGAATCTTGAAATCACATCTCCTTCAGATCAGTACCATTCAAATTCGGAATTAAATAATCATTGATCATCGCTCTGTAACACAACACCCCCCCCCCCCCCCCCACTGTTTTCCTCTTCTATGGATACGAGAGCTTGCTTCAATAGATAATAAAAATAAAACCATGTGATGAATATAACTGAGACTTTGACAGCTATCTGATGAATAATGATGCTTACTAAATACAAACCATTTCCGATGCTACGAGCGCCATCTCTTGGATTTTTTAAGGACTTATTAAACGACCCTCATATCTCAGAGTCGAAAAACATTCCAACACTTCAGTGAAATATTCTGCAAATACACTGCTTTTTGTAGATCATTTTTGGGTCACTCGTCCTCTTTAGCTCTAAATGAAGGGATAGTCAATTGTGAACCTTTAAGACTTTTAGTAGCTCTCCATAACGAATATTCTGTGGTTTTTATTGCAGTTAAATTATCTAGGTAAATTTATATAACATTCTGTTTTTCGTAGTTTACCAGTTGTTTTAGATCTTGCACAGCTTTATTAAGTTTTGCTTTATCACGCGGGAATTTTGTTTTACGCCATTGTTTTCTTGGCTTTGTTTTATCTATAATTTTTTGTTTGACCACCGCTGTTCAGTTCATTCAGTTAGCAGCTGATAATAACAGGGCACTGAAAACTAAATAACTAGCACATTTGAGTGTGCACTTAACTTTATAACTTTTCGGTTTTATTTTGATAAAACTCGTTCTCAAGTACCACCCACTTTATGTACTCTGTCTTGGCTATAACTTTCGTTCTTTCTTTATGTTTAGGGCTAGATTAGCTCTAAAGTAGTGCCGAGACGAATGCAAGAAAGAAATCATAACGAAAAGGTTAGTTCAATTATCTGCCACCTTTCTCATTTCTCTTTCCATAACCATAATAACCGAGTGAATTTTCCACGTCATCTTGCTTCTTCACCACCTTTGTATTAATATCGCCCATCATAAGGGTGTAATGGTTTGGGCTTTCTTGCAAAGCTATATCAAGGTCGTCATAGAAGACCTCCATATTCTCTTCGTCGGACCTTGACACTGGGGCGTGAGCACGGATAATTTTAAAACTCTATTTTGTGTTTAATTTAAATATTAAATAGACGATTCTCGGGCTGATGCTCTTTATCTCCTTTAAATTTCCAAGGTGCCTCTTGTAGACGATGAAACCCGCACCGCCCTCAGATTTGCTTTCATGACCCTTGTAGTGGAATAGATTTCCAGAAGAGGAATTTGGTCTTCTCCTCTTGTTCTAACCTCGTTGAGACCCATTTTATTTTTATCAGTTCTTCCTCCAGTCCCGTCATTCTTTCAACCGATAACAAAGTTATAACATTTTAGGGATAACATCGTAGTAGTCATGTTGATTGATATTTTCGTTTAGCAAGCGAATTTCTGGCCCCTCCTTCCAGATTCCATGACACCGCAGCCCTCCTTGAAGATTTTTCGATTTTCGCCATTTGCGTGTAAAGGTTTTTTTTAGCCATTATCTTCCTCACTGGAAAGATGGTAGGGTTATGGGTCTGATAAAATATGGTTTAGATGTGGAATTTGGGTGGTTGGTGGTTGGGACATGTTTCCTCCCTGGTTTTAGGAAGTGGGAGAGAGACATGGTTGGTGTGGGCAGGATTGCGTCCCTGAGTAGATCTGCCTCTATATATATATATATATATATATATATATATATATATATATATATATATATATATATATATTAACATTTGTTTAATGTTAGAGGTTATCAGAAGATTTTATTTAAAGTTATATGAAAATCAGAACCAGTAAAAGACAGCAATGCCCACGGAAGAGCAAATGCTAAATATCATGTTGGAAGAAGTGACAAATGCCATAGAAGCGATGAAGAATGGAAAGACTCTAGGAAAGGACAATGTAACGGTTGAAATGTTGAAGGCTAGTGGTCGAACTCTACATAAAATACTGGCAAAATTGTACTCAAAATGCCTCAAAGATAAAAAATACCCAGCCTATGAATTAAGAACACTGAATGACGCACAACCAAGAGAACAGGTAGGATTCAGTACAATGGACCATATCCAGGTTTTCCAACAGACCATAGAAAGGCACAATGAATACACCATGCCACTGTGCTTGGCTTTTATTGACTATGAAAAGGCATTTGATTCAGTATCAACGCAGGCCATAATGGATGCATTGCTTAAACAAGGGATAGACAGAGCCTATGTGAACCTACTGAGATCCATGTATAAGAAAGCTACAGCTACAGTTCACATGGATGACTTTGAAGTTAGAATCAACGTAGAACGTGGTGTACGGCAGGGTGACTCAATATCGCCTGTTCTTTTCTCAGCCTGCTTTGAAGAGGTATTTCGTCATCGAGATTGGGAACAGCAGGGAATAAAAATCAATGGTGCATATCTAAGCTATCTTAGATTCGCGATGATATCGTTCTCCCTTCACAAGACCCAGATGAGCTACAAGAACACATACGAGAGCTGCAAAGGGCGGGAGAACCATTTGGTTTGAAAATAAACCTAAAAAAGAGTCAGGTTATGTTTAACAAATTTGCTGTCAACAGAAGAATTTCTATTTTTGGAAGTGATTTAGAAGTTGCAGACCACTACATATATCTTGGGCAAAATATTTCAATGAAGGGCGATACCGTCCGAGCAAACTCCCACTTTGTCTGAAGAGAAAGGTTTTTAATCAGTGCGTGTTGCCTGTTTTGACATATGGACGTGAAACATGGACACTCACATCACAGTCAGTTCAAAAGCTTCGGATTGCACAGAGGGGAATGGAAAGGTGTATGCTTGGCAAAACAAAGCGGAGCAGAAAGATCTGCATATGGATCAAAGAACAAACGAAGGTATGTGACATCATTGGAAAGGCGAAAGAATTGAAATGGAAGTAGGCAGGTCATATAGCGAGACGATGCGACGACAGAATAAATCTGATCTTCAAAATTCCTTTTTAAATCTGTTAAATTTCGAAGATCGTTATCGTTAACGATGCTCTTAAGATGACCCCATAACAAAAATCTGGTGGGGTTAAATCAGAGCTCCAAGGCGGCCACTGAGCGGTCTCCTCTTCGTGAAATCATCTTTTCGCAGAACAACTGGTGTAATGTCGCTAGTGTCGTTAGTTGTATACGACGTGGTTTCGTCTTGTTGAAACTATGTCAGCCGATTGTTATGCTCACATTCCTGTAATTGAGGAGCAAAAAAATTGCGTATCATGGCGATATAGCGCACAGAAGTTATTGTGACCGCTCTGCCTCTATGGTCCTCAAAAAAAAAGTTCAATAATCCAACTAGCTGACATAACAATCCACATGGTTATTTTAAGGTTATGCAACGGGCGTTGATGTAACACAGTTGGGTTCATCTCTGCCTAAAAGCGAAAATCTTGACGATTGACGTACTCGTCTAAATGGAAGCTGAAGAAAATGCTGTCAAAATTGATGAATCTCTCAAACATTACATTCACATAATTCAGTCTCTTAATATAACCATTTTCGTTAAGAGATTGCACAATCTGAATGTTGTAGGCGTTAAGATACAAATCAGAACGTATTATGCGGTGAATCGTCGCTCTAGATAATTCCAATTGAGACTTATGCATGCTGAGGCTGTCGCCTTACCGAATTCGCAACTAACGCGATGTTTGCAGTGGTTCTTGCTGTTCTTGAACGGCCATGATGGATATCACCTGTAGTGTTTCCAATATCGATGAATGCCTGGATCCACGCAAGACTGTCTGCACTGCTTGGAGTTTTTCCAGTGTTATGTAATTGATAATGACGTCGGAATAACTGACGAACGCGAATGAGCAATCGGTTGTTCTCGAAATAGGCGCGCACGCAAAACGCGCGTCGCTCTACCGTATAAGCCATGATGGCAAGTAAAAATGTACGGTCTGACGTAGCGCGCGATGCGCCCTTACCCATTCCACTCTGCTTTATTTGCGTCTCGTCCCGTCACAAAAAAGTTGGGCCGGTTGAGACATCCTGTATTTCTTGCCATTTCCCATCTTCCTCTGATCTTATGAGTGTTACCACCAAGATAGATGAACTGGCTTACTACCATAAATCACCCTATTTGACTGATAATGGGCATGTTGTTTTGACGGCCCATAATAGTTATTTTCGTTTTCTCTTCATCTAGTTCTAGTCTGTAAAGATGTCTCATCCTTTATTTTTTTGTTAATTAAGGTCAGTTCCTCGGGAGATCTCTTACGAAGTGTAGTGTCATCGGCATATCTTAAATTAATTATTTTTATATAGTTAATCCTGATACCACCTATCCAATCTTCGACCGTTCTACGCATGATATATACACCATAAATGTTGAATTTAATTGGTGATAGGATGCATCCTTGTTTGGTTTTCCATAGACACAAAACTCATTGGATGACGATCAACCAATCTTCAGGCCACAATTTATTGTCCCATACTTTCTAGCAGATGTTGCGAAACATGTCTACCCATACTTCACCCATTGCTTTATCATAATTACTTTTGCGGTGATTCAACCAAACATTGGGCTTTATTGTTTCTTAGACTACGTATAGAATTTTTGATTTCTGTATTTAAAATATCTGGTTCACGTGATTCTAAATTAGATATGCTATTATTTACCCATCTTGGTAGAGTTTGCTGCAATAGGCATCCAATGTTACAACGCAATCTGAAATCCTTGTGTTAGTGTTTGGTTTGTTTTATCTACGATCTCAGTAATAATGGCTCGTGTCTTATGCTAAGACTCGGAAAATGCCTTTTTATTAGATAGTGGAATGAGTTTTTCCCGAATAGTTTGGATACTGGGCTAGTAAACTCTTGTGAATGGACTTTTTGGGTGGTATTTTCAATTTTAAATGAGATCTAGGACAGAATAGTCGATGGCAACTTCCACATTCAGCCCCGGGAAAGCTCCGGAAAAAAATCGTCAACAAGTCCTTATTAAAATATAATCAATTGGTTTTCTGTAGTTGCCATTGGGGCCCTACCACGCGAACAGATGACGAATATGGTACTGAAATAAAGTGTTTGCAATTACCAACTGTTCTTCTATATAGACATTTACAAGTCGCCTCGATCATTTCTTTTTCCCATTCTGTATTTTACAGCAGTCATATCAGAAACGTATATGACTGTCAGATAATATTTCACCTATCTTGGCATTAAAATCTCTAAGAGATCTGTCCAAAATCCAAATAAAATTTTGTTGGGCTGATCAATCAATATCAATTTTCAAAGCCAGTTTTATTTTTCAACATAATCTTCTAGAAATTACGTATACTATATACTTTTTCCAACGCTACTTTAATATTTATTTCCCTTCCAGAAGGTTTTCAGAAAGTCGAGATCAAAATACTTCTCCACAGCTTGTATGTTTGTTTGATATGATATAAAATGCATACCAACCCAGCATTTTTTGGAATTTGGTTTGGAATTTAGAAGATGTAAAATTTTAAATGTTCGTATAATTTATTATATTTAGTTTGGCAATAATTTTGTGAACTGGCTACATGATTAAATTATTATTTTTTAATTTGTTTGCATGAATATTCTCATCCATTTTGTTCAAATGCACAGCACAATCAAAAACTGGGAACGGTGAAGATCGGTCTGCATGGATGTTGAGGAGGTTAAAGGTCAAAGCAAAACATTTCACTGTGAAATTAAACCATTCACAAATATATCAACCATACAAGCCTAAATTAAGTGCAACTTTCATGATGATTGTTAATTTAAATGAAATTATTATTAAATTATTGTGATCAAAGCACTAATGAAGTAGGAATCAGGGTGAGACAATATAAACAAAATAATGTTGAAAACTCTTCAAAAACATTTCACAAATATGTGATTTTTAAAGACAACTAATGAATGCAGAAAATGTATAAAACGAAAAAGATTTAACCAAAGATTTATTGAATATTTAGGCTTGATATATCCATAAAACGAAATAAACTAATAAATTACTTAAAATGATATGAGTGATACAATAAATTTAAAAAACAGATAAATAATATATATATATATATATATATATATATATATATATATATATATATATATATATAATATATATATTTTCATAACAACAAAACATTTAACCGGATATAAAATAATAATATTAATAAATTGCAGTGATAAATTAAAAGAAAATGAAACAAGATTATATGACGTATTTGTTCCAGAAAATAAAGGTCAACAATCTAAACTGGATTTATGGTAAGTCTATTTAAAAATTGAAACATTCACAAACCTTGTGTAGAAAATATAATCATAAAATGTTCTGAGTGGCGATCTCTCCATAACAAACATCCCGATTAAGCGTACAAGCTTCATTAATGATATAATTTCATCCCCACAGGAAACTACTCTCGATTGGCTTGTGAAATCCAATTCGTACGTTCGATGGGTTATTATCTAATCCAGATCTACATCCCGTCTGGACTGATCGTCATCATTTCCTGGGTCAGCTTTTGGCTGAATAGGAACGCAACGCCGGCGAGAGTAGCCCTGGGCGTCACCACCGTATTGACCATGACCACACTGATGTCGTCCACGAATGCGGCGTTGCCAAAGATATCCTACGTCAAATCGATTGACGTTTATTTGGGTACATGCTTCGTGATGGTGTTTGCGAGTTTACTAGGTACGTATTTTATTTAATTCTCAAAATATTCAAAGATATATACCATGAAACCGGAATTTTTGTATAGAAAATACACGTCTATAGCATGAAAATGATAAAAGGTATTTTATTCAAACTATTGTCCATCGCTAGCTATACATTTTTTCCACCTGTCTGACAATTTGTGGATGCCACACGTACATTTTCGTAAGAAGTGAAGCGCTGCTCAGCAAGTATATGCCCTATCGATTCAAATAAATAGCAATCGGATGAAGCCAAGTCTAGTGAGTAAGCCGCATGTGAAAGTATATCCTAACTAAACCCGTTAATCGTTTCCTTGGCCAGTTTTGCTCTGTGTGATGGTTTAGCAGCTCATAATAGATGATACCCTTCTGATTCCACCAGACCATTGTCTTCTGTCCATAGCGATTTGGCCTTGCAGTTGATGTCAATGGTTCGCCTGGAGTTACCCATCATCTTTTACGTCACTGTGATTTACCAAGAGTATGTTCACCGTAAGCTTCGTCGAGCATTCGATGCGATTCTGCAGCAGTTTTTCAAATGGTAACAGAAAATCAATGCTGTCTGCAAATCGTAGTTTCCAGGCCCAAATTTCCACATGCTCAACGGTATTACAAATTATGCTATTATATGAAACTTGTATCGTTGAAAATCTTTGTTGGATATCAACAAAGAAATGACGCTAATGACGCGGTTTGACGATAACTACATTGACAGCTAGCCATCTATTGGCCAATTTCGGTTTCATATTTACATACCTATATAACTGATATAGATTTGGAATGTTAATATGCTAAAACAGTGACATGAATAAAAGTCATTAAAAAATCAATCCTTTATCATTCTAGACCAAGATGAACAGTTATAACTTGGTGGTTCATCCCAACTTAGTTCTCCGCCTTTTTTAACTACCTTTGACATTTATTTACGAAAAAGATAACACCAATTTAATCTTCAAATTAATCTCTCTCACTTTCTATAAAATTTAGCAATTGTCCAATCTCAGATCGAAAAAAACTTGTTGGTTTTATTGTGATAAAGTCATTGATGATTTTCTTGACTTCCTCGAGATATATGAAGCGGCTATCAATCAGGTGATGTTGCATAGATTGGAAGAGATGAAATGGCTTTCAAAATACTCTCCGCGATGATCGATACACTTTTGTAAACGTTTGAATCAATTTTCATAGCACTTTTTCCATTCCGATTGAGGTATCTCCAAAACATGAAATTTGCATGCATCAACCGCTTTTTCTGGCGTCTAAAATCGTTGACCACGTAGTTTATTCTTCACGGACGGGAACAAAACGAAATCATTGGGTGCCAAATCCGAACTGTACGGCGGATGACCCATCAATTCGATTTTTTGACCGGTCAAATATTGAGTTGTTCGGTCCGATGTACGACAACTCGCGTTGTCATGGCGAAGAATAACCCTGCGTCTCTGGACTTTTGCAAATAAATGATTGTTGAAAGAATTGAGAGGTCTACGATTTTCTAGTGCCACTATAGCCACCTGCCCAATTTATCCCAAAAAAACAGGCGATTTGCTTCAAAGTGCTTTATGTTTTCTAGTGTCATTGGGCATGTGGTTGTAGCCACATGCCCAATTTATCTCAAAAAAACAGTCGACCATTTGCTTCAATGGTTTATGCGCTATAACTTTTGTTGGGTTTAGCTCATTTTGAAAAACCCATACAGTCGACTGCTGTTTACTTTCGTGCTTATACGCATAGATTCAAGATTCGTCACCTGTGTAGATGTTATACAAGCACCACGATTTTATTTTTTGAGTATTTCTTTGCACCAGTCGACACGAGCACAGCATTGATGTTTTCTGATAAAATTTCGATAAAAAATCGATTTTGGACCACCTTCTTTAAATTCGCCTGTAAACGAACGACAGAAATGATTAAATTCACTAACCAGTGATATACAATGATTTTAGATGGTGCTTCATTGCCAAAAATCGAAGTGAGTTCGAAGATCGATGCACTGTTGTTGAGATAATCCACGTCGAAAGTCGTAGTAAACAATGGCACGACATTTCTCACGAATTAATTCCATTTTTTGACTGAAATGAAATTTTTAGGTCACTAAACAACACAAATAGCGTACGTGTAACAAAACTTTCTGAGTACGTATACAGTCAATAATATCAAACTTTACTATGTATATGTTAGATGGCGCCTAGAAGCACCATTGTTACCAATTTCGGATACATAAATAGCAACTCGTACAAGATACAAGATACTTTTAAGTAATATATTTGAGATATCAAATAGAAGATACTTTTATTGTATTTCAAATACCATTTCCAAAAGTATCTTGTATCTGCTATCCCAAATACATCACTTAAAAGTTACTTGTACCTTGTATTCCAGATATTTTTATGCGGTATCTTGTACATCTCTGAAGACCAGGTATGACTGCCTTCAACAGTGTTTCCAATTCCTCATTCTTCAATTTATTCACTGTCCTGGACATTTTGAGGTAGTTCATTTGAGCAAAAAATTTCCAGTCAGGAATTGCTCGAACCACTCGAACATACGAAACAACATGGTCTCTCAAAGCCGCACAAATCATGTTCTGAGCTTTTGCAGCATGTTTTTTCAGTTGAAAGGTAAAAAGAAGGAACTGCCTTAAATGTTGTTTTTACAACAATACTTCAACTGGTTTTTCAGGTTACAATAGGTTCGTACAGGTTACTATAAACTCATTTACAGTAACTCGGTAGGCTTGTACATTATATCCCATTTCAAAGCCCGAAAAAAAATGCCGCTTAAAAAATCTGTACAGTGGGAATAAATTTTGATTCGAATAGATTCTGCAGCTGATGAAACGTGAGGGCCGAAAATAAAGTTAAGAACCTATTGAAAAAAGGATTAAGTATCATCAATTCTTCTATCGGAACCTTTGGTGTGAAACACTAAACTTGAAGAGATTTATCACTAAACACCAAATCACTTTTTTTGAACTGCTTGACGCACGTTTCGCTAACTATGTTAGCATCATCAGGAGATGATTTAATATAATTCTGAAACTAAACTGTGTTCTATTTATATGAAAAACCCTACCTAACGAAGCGTGTAAAAATCATGAACCTTGAAGTTTACTAAGCCTTACATTAATAACTGAAAAAGTTGACTGAACGGGATAGGTTTTATAAGCCTTTATCTCGGTTCATGATTTTCTTAAATTTTTCTATTTGCCCTATTATATAGCCCTCTATAAAGCCCTATTATTATTAACACTTTTAATTAGTCTTAAATTACCAATATCTATACTGTGGTCGTGTTCGATTGCATGTTGGGCAACACAAGATTTTTCATTTCTCCCATATCTAATGTGGGCAATATGTTCTTTATATATTGTCAATATGGATCTTTTTGTTTGCCCAATATACCTTCGATCACAGCCTTGACAACTAATTTCGTAAATCCCCGACTTTTCATGCTGCTCTACTTTATCCTTTGGATTACCCAGAACTTCTCTTAATTTATTATATGGTTTGTACACAACCTTAATGTCCACTTTTTTCAAAATTTTGTCTCACCCTCGTGTTAATTGGGCATCAAACGGTATTACCATGAATTTATTTTTGTTTTGATCCTTTTGAAAAGCCGAAGATTCTTTCAATAATTTTCTAAACTTATGTTTTCTAATTAATTTATCTACAATGTTCATATTATAACCGTTTACTTCGGATACCTCCCTAATTAATTTTAATTATTTGGTTATAATTATCTTTGTTCAAAGGAAAATTGATTAATCTGTTTACCATAAAATTTAAACTAGCCATCTTATTTTGGAAGCTATGATTCGAATCGTTAGAATAGTTCGAATGTATCTCAAAGTGTTAGTGTTTTTTCTAAAAATATCAAAATCTAACCTATTTTTATTGTTTTTACTGACTAAAATATCCAGAAATGGCAAATTATCCTTCTTTCGAGTTCAAGCGTAAATACTATGTTTTGGGATTTACTATTTAAGTTGTTAATAAAATCATCTAGGTTTTCATTTTTTGAATCGAAAATTGCAAATTTAATCATGAATAAGTTAGCTAAGAACGGTGACAGAGGATTGCCCATTGTCGTTCCTTGTTGTTGTTCGTAAAACCTGTTATTAAACTGAAAACAATTTTGCTTCATACATAATCTTGTTAAGGAGATGTCCTCAGAAACAATTCTTGTTATTAAAACCGTTTAACTTGAGTAATTCCCTCAGGTATTTCAAGGTATGTTGAAATGAGACACTCGGTAACAACGATGATACGTCAAAGGAAACCAAGACCTTACCTTCCTGTAGATGTGTGTTGTTGACTTTTACTATGAATTTTGTTGCGTTTATTTCAGAACAAGACGGTAGTTGGTTTGGTAGATGTTCAAAGTTCTTTGTTAACCATTTTGCCATAGTTGTATGTTGGAGAATCATTGGCTGATACAATTGGTCTCATTGATTTTCCTGGTTTATAAATTTTTGGTAGAGCATGCAATCTTGGCACTTTTGGATTAAAAATATGCAGTTTATTTTTTAGAGAAGGTGAAACAAGTCTGTTACAAGATTTCAATGTACCTCTAACTTCGTTGAGAATTTTTGACAATGGATTGCTCGGTAAGCGTTTATATGGATCGTCTTGAATTAATTTTACAACGCGTTCAAAGTAATCAAATTTGTCAATTACTGCAACCTTATTTCCCTTATCATCTTTTAAATAAAAACAATCCTTCTCTTTCAGATGCTTGACAATCTCTGACAATCTTAGAAATGTTTGGCATATTTTGACTTTTATTTGAATTTTTTTTGCAATATTGCCTTTGCATGACTCTTTGACGAAAGCTTTGAAAGACGCCGGTAAGTATTTAATACCAGTTTGAATAATGGTAGCCGGTATTGATCCTCCAAAGCACTACAGGATGCCGGCAAAGCAAAATTAAGGCCTTTATTTAAGGGATCTAGTTCTGGATTGTCGAACGTCTGTGATAAAAGATTTTCTACTATGTTGATATTCTTTTCTAGAGTATGTTCTTTCCACTGCTCAGTTATGGGTGTTTTAATTTTTTTATTTAAGGATGAGATTTTTAAATAAATTTACTATGTACTGCTGTGAACATATTCCTTTGGAAAGTGCATCAACATTTATTTTCTACATTAGTTAATTTAAAAGTTAATTTTTTTGCAAAGACTATACGCCTGCATTTCAACCATACTCCTTTTACTGTAGAAATGTTTGATGTTTAAAACGTGCGTCGAGAACTAAAAAAAAGTGATTTGGTGTTTGGTGGTAAATCTCTTTGAGTTTAGTGTTTCACACCGAAGGTTCCAATAGAAGAATTGATCTTGACCCTTGTTGAAAGGAACTTTTTTATAAATGATGTGAAGAATCGGTGGATAAATACTCTAAATAAACATAAAGTTACTTAACTGTTGTTTTCACCAATATGTTGTTTCATTTTCAGAATACGCAACCGTGGGTTATATGGCCAAGCGGATACAAATGCGAAAAAATAGATTCTTGGCTATACAGAAAATAGCCGAACAGAAAAAATTAAACGTCGATGGAGGACCTGACGATCACATGCCCAAGCAAACAGTGAGTAATCGTACAATAGGAGATAACACTAATTGTACATTTTCCCTATATACGAAAAATATTATTCATAATATCAATTATCATTATAAAAATAATCAATATATTATCAAATAATCAATCAATAATATCACGAGATTACTAAATAAACTAAGAAATACTTTAGAAATTTTACCATACACAAAGTGGGGTTTATGATAATTCATACATATAAATGTTTCTATCTCTATACAGGTGCAAGTATATAAGGAAGATAATAGATAATTTTTATATTTGTGTTAAACTGTGTTTTATTAGCTCATTACGATCTATTCTAAACCACATTCAGTAATGAGTACAACAAAACGTCTTATTGGCATGTTGGATATTACCCATCAGTTGTTCATCATCATCATAATCATCATCATCTTTAGCTCAACAGCCCTCTGTAGGTCTTGGCCGTAATAATTTTCTTCTTCCATCTGGGTCTATCAGTTATTACGGTTTGTTGCATCGCACTTGATACTGTCCTCTCATCTGAGCCTAGGTCTTTCCGGTATTTTTCTACCATTTGGCATCAAATCAAGTATTTTGCTAGTCATTCTATTAACATTCATGTTGATGCCATGCCCTACCCATCCTGAGATGGGTTAAGTTTGATGCTGGACACAACGATGATATCTCTAAAGCAAGCAAGAGGTTATTTACTTCGTAGTTGTAGCGACATTTCCATACTTTATCTTTGCAAATACTCCCAAATATTGCTCTAAGTAACTTAATTGCGACAACTGAAAGTAGATTGGCGACCCCCTTATTTAGCATCCATGTTTCTGAGGTGTATGCGAGAACTGGCAAAATCAATGTGCTGCACTCTTGTTTAAGTTACGGCTTAAGTGTTTAAGCAAGCCGAAAGAACATCTATTTATAAGTTAGATACGCTGTTTGATATTACATTCGCTGTTTCCGGAGTTAATTGTAACTCTGGGGAGGTGAAATCACAGTCGAATACTAAGAAGTTTTGGCCAGTATTTCGAATGTGTTGTATTGTTGAGGATAGCAATAATTTGGTTTAACTTCCCCGAATGATGATACCTATAATTTTCGCAGCTTTGGGGAAGGACAGGATCGATTCCCTAGATGCGTCTGTTGAACGGGCAATTTTGTCCCCATCATCGGTATACAAGGGTTGCTATTTATGTATCCGAAATAATAAATAAAAACAAATATTTATCATTAAAACAGTTTTACTGTTTTTCAAAATATTCTCCGCGATGATCGATATATTTTTGCATACGTTTAAAGCAATTTTTATAGCACTTTTTCCATTCCGATTGAGGCATCTCCAAAACATGCACTTTGAACGCATCAACCGCATCTTCTTGCGTCGAAAACCGTTGACCACGTAGTTTATTTTTCACGGACGGGAACAATAATAAATCATTGGGTGCCAAATCAGGACTGTACGGTACATGACCCATCAATTCGATGTTTTGATTGGTTAAATATTGAGTTGTTCATTCCGATGTGTGAGAGTTCGCGTTTTCATGATGAAAAATGATCCTGGGTAGCTGGTTATTTGTTTTTGTTATTTCTTCAAAGACTGCTGACAAACAAATACTTGTGTATCATTCAGAATTGACAATTTTACAGTTCTCTAGTGTCACTGTAGCCGCTTGCCCCTTTATAAAAAAAAGAGGTGACCATTTGCTTCGAAGTGCTTGTTGCGCGAACAACTTTTGTTGGGTTTGGCTCATTTTGAAAGACCCATACATACAACTGCTTTTGACGCACCATGATTATATTTTTTGAACATTTTTTTGCACCAATCGACACGAGCTTTTTTTTGAGCGATTGTCAAATTATGTGGAATCCAACGCGCACAAATCTTTTTCACAGCTAAATATCCATATCAAATCTTGTGTATGCTTGTCATACTAATACCCAGAGATGCCTCAATCTCACAGTATGGCACATGACGATCTTGCTTTATCAGTGAGCGTACGTTATCGATGTTTTCTGGGTCAACAACCATTTTTGGACGACCTTCTTTTAATTCGTCGGTGAAGGAACGACAGCCACGATTGAATTCACTAAACCTGTGATGGTGGTGTGGTTTCAGATGATGGTTGACCACTGTATGTCTTAAATTTATCTGACAGAGTGTTTTCGACCCTAACAATGCTGATAACTTTTTTCATGGTAATTTTTGTTGAACTTATAAGTTTCATGTGAATTGCAGTCATTTATGGCCTGGCGTTTGGTTTATTAGATCCTCCAGTTTACAATATTTGTGTCTTCGAATTTTCTCTTCTTAGCTTTATACCTCGCTCGTCTTTCCTGCGTAATATTTTGTATATATAGATATAGAATAGATTGATGCTGCATCCCATTATAACCATCGTTCTTTCTATTGATTTATATTTATTTGACATTCTTGATCGAATCACACCTGGCGTACAACTTCACCAAAAATGACCCCCTCAGACACAGCTGCTCTTAAAAGTTCGGCATCAAGGGACCGTAGGCTACCTTCGTAGAGTCTTCAAAAATCATGTCTCAATCCCAGAATTTTTTGAACCAGAGCTGACTTGTACATATTAATACGGCACCTTTTCCCTCTACTTCGCAAATCTCATTGAATATTTCACAATTGAATCACGTTACTGAAGAAGGAATGTTAATTTGTCGGAGCAAAAAGTTGTATTCGGATTAAATCTCTGAGAACTGAAATGTAATCCTTTTATATACAAAAGAAAAAAGCGCAAATAATTTTGTTACATCCTACAGAAAAGTCAGCTGTTATATCACTCCATGTTCAAACACGCATTATTTAAACATAAAATATGAAATTACTTCTAGAACAATATGACATTTTGTGATAGTGGGTACTTCTTAGTGGGGAACTTTGTTCCAGGAGGCTGTTCGTTTTAAAGTCCACGACCCGAAGGCGCACAGCAAAGGCGGAACTCTGGAAAGTACGGTGAACGGCGGACGAGGTGGACGAGAAGGAGGACCCGACGAAGAAGCTGGTGCTCCTATACCCCAACACATCATGCACCCCAACAAAGACATCAACAAACTGTACGGCATCACACCATCGGACATAGATAAATACTCGAGGATCGTTTTTCCGGTCTGCTTCGTCTGTTTCAATCTCATGTACTGGATCATTTATCTGCACATCTCCGATGTGGTAGCCGACGACTTGGTACTGCTTGAGGTCGATAAATAATTGAAACAGGTGAACAGAACCAACCGAAAGTGTCGCAAAAAAAAAAACAATCCGATTAGACATGGCGATATATCCTCATTGCTTCATAATAAAATCAATAAATTACAATGAATAAAAAAGTTACCAAGAAAATAATCACATTAATATATATATATATATATATATATATATATATATATATATATATATATATATATATATATATATATATATATATATATATATATTATCATTTACTTATAGAATATACAAGAAGTAAGGGAAATAAGTTTCGTAAATGTCCATATCCAACGATTCTTTACATTAATATGAAAATAAATATCCAGAATGCAACCATTTCTTCGGAAAACAGGTCAAAACTTTTTGTAATTCTCATAAATATTGACAACATCGCATCGTCCTTTTATGTGGATAGCCAGTTTCAAGTCGAACGGAATTAACTATTTTTTTTTTGTTTGATTTGCCTGAAGAGTATTTTTTGAATATATATTTATATATTTATTCGAATATATATTTTTTGAATATATTTTATTTGAATATATATTTTTTGAATATATATTTATATATTATTTATTTTATATATATTTATAGCCATTTATTCCGCACGTTTCAGCATAAATATGATTTGTTTTATTATAAAACGAAAGGAAAACTTAGACACTAATGTCGTTTTATGTCAATGTTGAAATTACTAGGACTTATTTTTCACACCATAATACGTTATTTGATGAAAATGATGTGAAGTTTGGTTACATTTACGAAAGTTAATTATCATTACGCGCAATAATCTAATTTTAATTATATTAAAATATTGAAATGCAAACGTCTAGATAGAATATTACAAATCGGAAGCCAATTTTTATTAGTTAGTTTCACAATTTTTTACCATAGTTTTTTATTAGTTTCACAGGTTTTGCAAACTTTTCCAATAACTCCAATTCTGCACCAAATGTATAAAACCAAATACACTTTTAGTAAATTACAAAGGAAAGAATCACACGAAGCCTAAATATAAAATCACATTAGTTTATAGCAGATACAACTATAGTTCATGCACTTTTGTAACTGCCATCATCATGCAATATCATATGTAATTAATTTCAACACCATTGTAATTACAATTTCGACCTAATGATAATTACAAAATAATTAATGATAACTCCAATGTTATTAATGATAATTATAATATAATTAATGATAATTACAACATTATTATCACTAAAACTAAATCTGAAATGTTACACAACTCGAATGAAAGAAATAATTTAATAAAGGAAGCTACAAGAATCCTGTCTAATATTTAACACTAATATAATATAATGTGATATTACCATTTTATAATAACAAATTACAATGTTCACATCCAAAAATAAAATTATAATTGCAATAATTCTCAGACATTATAATAATCAATATCAATCAAAACTTTAGTGAAATTATAATTATAATGCAATTACTTATTTAGTTATATATTTAGTAATATGATGAAGTAAAATGGAGTGGAATTTACAGCATATCTGTTAAAAATACAATATTTACTCACTTAGATTTACGAAAGATATGCAACACGATCTATATAGATTACAAAAGAAAGTGAAAAATCATAAAAATTTAAAGAAAAGACATGAAGGTATTTATACGAATAAAAGATGTCACAGAAGAACAATGGATCGAACACTTTACAAAACTATATAGAATAGAAGAAAAAGATGACAGAGAAAGAAAAACAGAATGCAAATATCAAAAGAAGAAATAAACATACGAAAAAAAGAAACTGGTGAATGAAAATATGCTGGACCCAGCGGGAATGCACTCATAAAATATGAAGAAATAACGCTAAATATATGGCTCCAAAACAATTCAACAACATAATAGACAGTGAAAATGCACCAGAAGAATGGTAGGAAAGTCTACGAATCCTATTACTAATGCATCAGCTTATTGAATAGTATGCTCAAACTGCTAACTGTAGTACATAAGATAAAGGAATGATTAGATATAGGAGAAGAATAACAAGACTTCGGAAAGGAAAGAACAGCAGTACTATAAACGCTATTTTTTTCATCCGACAAATAATAGAAAAGTCAAGTTGAATACATATATCGTCGACTTTTCGTTTACCTAAAAAACGCCTTGGATAGGGTGAAACGGAAGAATATTAAAAAATGTAGAAACAGCAAATATAAGATAATTAATCAAGGAAATTGTCAAATAAACAAAAATTTGAATTCTAAGAAGAAAAATAAACTACATAGTCGGAAAAAGGAGGAACACGGTATGGGGACTCACTTAACCCAACATTAGCTATAAAGTAAAAGAAAAGAAACGGGAAAGATATACAATGGGAGCTTATAAAATCACTATACCGCTGATATATGTCACTATATCGCTACGCTGATTATGCGGTGTTAACATGAGACAACGAAAATGACCAAGATAACTCCATACATTTAATATAAAGACAGGGGAATACATGAAGATTTAATCGGAAAAAATCAAATGATGACCAACAAAGACCCATACAGATGTTAGCTGGACATTGAAGAGACAAGTATGGGATAGGTGGTGACATTCAATTACCTGGTAACGGAAATCACCAGTAAAAAGAACCGAAGCAAACAACCAAAGTGACGAAAGTTAGTAGCAGCCTAAGAGAAACATGGAAAACAAAATTTTTGACTACACAAAGTAATATGAAGGTATACAAGATAACAGTAAGACTAATCTTAACACAAGTAGCGGAGTTAAGGTAGAAATGACGGAAATGACAGTGGCAAAAAAGAGAAAAGTTACATACTAAATATGAACAAGGTAGAGAGGCTCAAACCGAACCAGTTAGCAAATATCTCTAAAAACAACAAACCCTATAACAGAAGTCCAACTGCAAAGATAGCCGAACAATCTACAGTCAGCAATAAGAAAAACTGGATAAGAGGCAGACATAATGGATAATTCCTAGACGTGCGAAGAAGAACAAGAGGAAATTTAAATTAATTAATCAAACCGAACCAGTTAGTAAATATCTCTAAAAACAACAAACCCTATAACAAAAGTCCAACTGCAACGATAGCCGAACAATCTACAGTCATCAATAAGAAAAACTGGATAAGAGGCGGACATAATGGATAATTCCTAGACGTGAGAAGAAGAACAAGAGGAAATTTAAATTAATTAATCAAACCGAACCAGTTAGTAAATATCTCTAAAAACAACAAACCCTATAACAAAAGTCCAACTGCAACGATAGCCGAACAATCTACAGTCATCAATAAGAAAAACTGGATAAGAGGCGGACATAATGGATAATTCCTAGACGTGCGAAGAAGAACAAGAGGAAATTAAAATTAATTAATTAGCTATATTTGCGGCGTATTGTAATTTAATTCATTGTTCAATAATACCTTAAAATTAAACTACTATTCTTAATAATTAGTGTTTTTCACAGTAAATGATAATTAAAATTATAATTAAAAGTAAAAAAGTAATAATAATTTTGCGAATTATCGGACATTATAATTTAAATTATTAGGTACAGTTGTAATTCCAATGAAATAACAATTATGTCATTTATATATGCATTCGTATGGCTTTAGAAAGTTGACAAACTGAAAAAAATAACTTATAATAGCGTACAGAATAACGAATTTCGTGTTAATTGCCTGTCAAAAAAATGTCATTCATAAAATTGGACGTTTTGCAATCGATTAAAAAAATGAATAACATTAAAAAATATTAATATATTATGGCAAGCAAAGGTACCATATATTAAATAGACACGAATTATAGAAAAAATGGTATTAACCTTTAAACTTGATCATTGATATATAATTTATGAAGCACTGAGGATAAAAAGTTCCAAAAACTTTCATGAATTTATGAATATGAAAGACAACTTAAGACCACAACATTAAGTTAGCAAATTTCTTTCAAAAAATTTAGTTTTAGTGATCTTGTTGTTCATTAAACCCAGTATAACTGGTATATTTTTTATATTGATGTTCTTGATAATCATTGTATAATTACATAATTTATTTGATGGGAAAACCGAACATAACGCGGTCAACTTTAAGCGGAAAATGTTATTTGTTAAGTTCCTTCACTATAACATAAATTTTTTGAAAACAAATTCTGCTTAGAAAAGTTGATCGCTTAGTGGATTTTGTTTTATATCGACAGTATTGGGCGAATATAGTTTCCTAGATACTGCTAGACAGTATTATTAGTACATTGCACTTTTTTTATTTTTGCAGTATATCCTATTTCATCGAATGAATTTCACCTACCTGAATCTAGGAGGTTTGTGTCCAAGTCACTAGAATATCTGGCCATTATATGACTCATTCTGATAGATCTGATTCAATTCCAAATAAATAAAAACATATCTGTTGAGTGACAAAAATATAAACAAAAACCTCGCAGTAGCAAAAATGTCAGAGGTAAATTTCCAAGATGGACGAGGTAAATTTACAAAACATGGTAAACTTTAGAAGATTGGGAAGATGATAGTAAAGAAATTAATATTAAATAAGAACTAAGATATATTTCAAAAATTTTAGCAGAATTTGAAAATTATATGACAATTGTATGATATCATTTGCTTCACATCGTACTGATACAAAACTAACTAAACTTTTTCATAAACTTTATCTCAAACAGATATATGTAGTAATACATAACAAATCCTATCGTCTCTACCCACAAAACATGGGGCGTTTAATTCGGAAATAATTATAACACAGGAATATTATAAAACCGTTTACGGTGGGTAATTGATATGACTCAAATATTATAAATAGAATCAATTCTTTTACCGGAACCTTGTAAAACCGTAAACCGTGTACCAATGTAAAACACTAAACTCGAAGGGATTCACCACTACATAGCAAATCGCTTTTTTAAAGTTTTCGACGTACATTTCGCTAACCATGTTAGCATCATCAGGAATTCAACATCTCCTGATGATGTTAACATAGCGAAATATGCGTCGATAAGATTAATCAAAAAAGGGATTTGGTGTTTAGTGGAAAATCTCTTCGCGTTTAATAAATGGAATAATTAATAAAAAATGTTATATTAACATTATTAACCGAATATGTTCCGAAAAAACGTCTACAAAATACACACACACACACACACACAATAAATCAGGAGTATATTTAATTGAGTGTGGGTTCTTGTCCAAAAGGTCTACGTAGATGTCGGTCTTGTAGACGTTTTCCTATTAGGCTCGATAACCATAATAGAATTTATTAGGTTAGAATTTAAAAGGTTCCCCTTTATTGAGCTTATATTGTACATCTACACATTGAATAAGGAATTCCCGAAAATTATTACTTTTCGTGTTATTAAATTGTGATTGCAATTGTGAGAAAGTACCACACGAAGTATAACTCTGCTAAGCTTCACTTTAAAAATAATGACCAAAATTCTGTCAGAAAAAAATCAAAGAACAAGTAACCTTTTATAAAGAACAGCAAGGCTTTAGGCAAAATTGATCTACGGTACACGCAATTGTAACAATCCAACAACTTATTGAAAAATCGATCGAAAACTTGATAAGCCACTATTAATATGTTTTGTGTTGCTTTGTTGCTGCAGACACAGTCCAAAGGAATCAAAAAACTGCATATAAAAGCCATCCGACGTGAAGGTGGCGAAAATATGGGTTTTGATTATGGATAGAGTCTTGACGCGAGAGCATATGTCGGTACCCTGATGAGTTTAACCACCAACAGAGGAAACACGGAGAATGTAAGGGATGGGTGGGGCTCTATTCCGGTCAAGCAGTCAAGCTATCCCGGTCAAGGTATATATATATATATATATATATATATATATATATATATATATATATATATATATATATATATATATATATATATATATATATATATATACATACATACATACATACATGCTCGACAGTTGTATATTAACTGAGTGGGGGAGTCGAACCCACTACCTTATTGGCCTCGGTTCATCGCCTTAGCCACTGTGCCAACGAAGTCGGTAATTCATATAATAGAGAAAAATATCGAACATTATTTAGGGGCTAAACCAAAACAGTCTAACTAAAATAAAATCAAATGCAGTATCAATAAAAACGGGAACTAGACAAGATTAGCTCAACATTATTTACCCTAATAATGGATAAAATACTTAATAACGACGGGTAGCAAATAGGAAATTAACTTATTAAGCCAATGACGCCATACTACTGGCCGAAAATGAAGATGACGTCCAACAACTACTATACAAATTCACAACTATTTTTAACTAGTTGAAAAACGCAAGCAATGGTAATCTCAAATGAATGAACTAGATATAAACTCGCAATCCGTGACAAAATAATTAAACACGTGTTAACATTTAACAACAGGAGGGCAGAAATTTCATGTGACAATCAAATAAAACAAACTCTATCAAGATATTTAAAAGATTTGAAACTAGAAAACACGTGTAAAGCTGATAGTTACATACCCCATAGAAATACATGCACAAACAACAAAAACTAAAACTATATTAAGAAAATCAGAGATGAAAATGCTAAGGGTAATAAAGGATGTCACATTAGGGTAATAAATAATATGGTAAGGCGAGGACAAGAAAAATAAACTTAAGGGATTACGTAGTATGTATGGATCCTGAGCGAATAGTAAATTGGGCAAAAATAAAAAAGAAACAATAGTAAAACATCATCTAAGAGATGGAGGGAAAGATGGGTTTACACTCAGAAAATCATCCGGCAAGTCCCGGCGTAAGAAGATGACAAATGTGACTAACTTTTATAGATAGTATTTGATAGTGTATATTACAATATCTTTAACATTGTAATTTTATATCTGAAGAAGTCACTGTGTGTCGAAACAATTGTCATACAACTTTCAATAGTGGAAATTTAGATATAGGTCGTAGTGTTTTACTTAAAACGAATTTCCATTAAGTATCGGCTGCTTCAGTTAAATTATTATTAATTGAATGTACTATAAAATGTGCAAATATATTCGCAAAGAAAGAAAGCATACGACTAGTCAACGAAAAGAACGTGTATACACCTGTTAAAAGATAAATATATCAAAAAGCCAAGAATATTTAATTTTAATATGAGTAAAAACGTAAAAAATTTGCAATGTTACAATAATACACGGAATAAAAATTAAAATATTTGAATATTAAAGTTAATTTCAGGATATCATACAATCAAATAACTAATTTAAAAGTAGTTATAATTGCCTATACTTAATTATAATTAACAGAGAATATTATAGAATAAAATCATGACGTATTTAACACTTATCAACTTAGATAGCCTAATACTGTCCTCTGTTGCAAGGTAATTGTTATAAATTTTGTTAAAAATAGGTTTTTCTTATTGAAACGTTACGTTAACATATATAGAGATTATTTAATGATATCGTCTATGCGGACGCTAAATATGACATAAAATAAGTAAAAAAATAAAACAAAAATAACTCACGACTTTGTCACGATAGGGTAGACGTTGAGATTGAGTTTAAATTTATTATATATTGAAAATGATTTATTTCTTTGTTACATATACTTTCGTAGTTTATAGGTGGATACCTTAGTGAAAAATTGATGATCGTATTTCGAAATAATTAAATGTACGAGGGGAGCTCGATCAGGAACGTTCGATAGGGCACGGTCCTAAAAGATGGTTGTTCCTGATCGATTCATAAGAAAATATAACATAAATGAAATACTTAATGCCCATGTATATAACGACGTTCCTGTTTTTATACCTAACGCGCACCTTAATACTCACTCAAAGATGCAATTATTTTTAGATTAGAGATATAGCACTAGAGTTTCAGGTGATCCGTATTTATCTTGGGTGTTCATTGATTCATATACGTTTGTGATGATTTATTTCAAAATGTATCAAACATAAACAAATTCATATTTTCGAAACCAAGGGGCACTTTTTTATAAATGCGTTAAACTTCATCTTGGCACAATTCCTGGATTAATAATAATGTAGAAATGTTACATCGACTAAAACTAGTGCAGACAATGTTTTTGAAAAATAAAACCAAAATATATATTTATTATTAAAAATGAAAAAGTTGAGCTATGGGGTAAAGTATATGATAATGAAAACAAAACATTATCTATATATGAGGTCTAATTCTCCACAGACGAGAATCGAGAGATTTTGACATCGTGACGTAAAAGATTGAAAATATTAATTCGCCTATTGGAACCTTTGGTAAGAAACACTAAACTCGAAGAGATTTACCACTAAATACCAAGTCACTTTTTTTAAACTTATCGTTGCAGGTTTCTCTAACTATGTCAGCATTATCAGGAAATTATTCAATCAAATTCTAAAACTAAACTATATTTTATTTATATGATAACAGTACCTAATGAAGCGTGTATATCTCAAAAACTGTGAAGTTAACCAAGCATTGCATGAGAAAATAATTCAAGAAGTTGACTGAATGGAATATGTTCTTTATCCCAGTTCATGGTTTCTTATATTTTACTGTTTGAATGCATTCAAATAGCAAAATGTAAGAAAACCATGAACCAGGATAAAGAATCTATTCCATTCAGTCAATTTTAGGAATTTTTAATGTAACACTTGGTTAACTTACGGTTTCAAAGTTTTTACACTCTTCATTTGAAACCGTTGCCACATAAACTGAACATAGTTTAATTTTAGAAATGGTTGGCGAAATGAGCGTCGAGAACTTAAAAAAGTTATTTGGTGTTTAGTGGTAAATCTCTTTGAGTTTAGCGTTTCACATCAAAGGTTGAGTTAGAAGTATTACTCAATCTGAAAAAATAATTCTGTCTAATTTCAATTCACACTGAATAACGAAAAATACCCCCAAGAAATAACTTAACTAAATTGAAGCAAAGTACCCACTTAGATTAAAGTCGCATCGAAACTGTAAGATGTGTCAGTTGAATCACAAGAAGAGACTAAAATTAGCAATGATGAGATAAAACAAGTATTAAAAATAATGTTACTCTTAAACATAATCCAAAAAAATCAGCTAAAATGATTATGAGATAAGGAAAATGTAAAATATTCAAGAGGGCATTCAAAAGTGACATATGACAAGATGAGAAAAGAAGTTATATTACCAGAAGAAACAATGATAGCAAATCGTACCCCAATCTAACATATACAATGACATTTTCCTTATAGCCTATGCATAGGAAGGATTTAATACAATGTCAGAAAGCAAAATAAATATGACATCAAACACAATAAACATCAATTAAAATATCTGATTTAAAAACAGCTATAAATGATCAAGTAATAAGAATGAAGCATCAATTCTTCGATTGTCATTTATCGAACATGAAACTCGAATAGATTTACCATTAAACACTAGCGAACTTTTTAAACTTCTCGACGTGCCTTTCGCTAACCATATTAACATCACCATAATTCAGCATGGATTAAATTGAATTGAATTGAAAAATTAAATCATATCCTGATGATCTTCGCATGGTTAGCGAAACCCGCGTTTAGAAGTTCGAATTTGTATTAAGAATAAAGCAATTTCAAAAACAATGTCTGTACTGCCTCTACACTACAAGCAAACTGCAGAAATTATTTTATAAAATTTATGAAAATAACTTCCTAGATAGCTCAATAATAAATATCAAATTTACTATTTATCTAATTTTTCTAGCGAAATTTCTATTTTATTTAAAATCAATATTAAAAACTTATGTTATTTACACAACTTACTTGTTTTTGTTTTTCATCTTTTACAAGATAAGGTCCGTAAAGACAGATCACCTCCAACTTAAACTTAAACTTTACAAAAACAAAAAAAGAACCTGTTTAAAAAGAAACGTCCCCTACAGGGTGTTTTCACGACGACACCCCGCGAACGTGTTTTTATAAGAAGCAAAACAAAAAAAAACAATGTTGCGTGCACTCGAAGCGCAGCAGAAACGAAATTCTAAAGTATGTAAAATAATAAATATTATTGTAATTAAAATATATATATTATACACAAAGAAATGACACCTAGAGGGAAGTTCAGATAATTGACCGCTTCGAAACCTGTTGACGTATATTTGACGGTTACACTGATTGTGTCAATGTTGAAAACGTCAATAAATTATGTTGTGACAATTATTTGAATCACCCTGTAGGTAGTGTTGTGGTTTATTGAGGAGCTTGGGCGCATTGAGTTAACAATCTTCAAATCAGAATCAGTTTTACATATTCCATTAGACAACCATTTTCTAAAGAACGAACTATCGCAACGGAACATTATTAGTGTTTTCAACGTCAACATATTTCACTTAGAATGGTTGCAAATATAAAAAGAAGAATTGAATTTCAATTTGTAATCTGTACATGAATCGAAGAGTGGTTAACCCAACGAACTTTGCTTCCAGATAAAAGTCGACACGATTTAGATAGGTTAAAAACGCTCGTAGCCCCAAAAAAAGTTAAAAAATATACCTAGTGAAACAAAAAAAAAGTTGTATATATTTTAGAGCAACAGGAAAACATTAAACAGAATTTTTAACTTGTTAATAAAGCCCAATACGCCAAAGGAAAAGCGTCATTTTGTTTATATTATTTTAGCTTATCATTTAGTTTAATTTTGTTTACAGTTATGATTTTTAATTTAATAGCAAAATGGGTCAATTAAATGCAGGATTTATACAAAATGACTCATTTCACTTTGCGTGAGACACTAAGTACGATTTATTTAAAAACTTGACAGTTGTTAAAAAAAGTATTATTAACACTACAGTCACAGATCACAACGTATAAAACATTAAGGCATTAAAAATTGTAGCACATTGCACAAAAGCAAGAGTCTGACTTTTATTGAGCAATACTTAAAATTTATTATAGTACAGAGAGAAAATACTTCCATTCCTTTAAGAAAAACGATCCTAACTCAGTATAGGGTGGCAAAAATTAGAAAACTAGTAAAATTGTATGAAATAGTATCGTTTAGAGTATATATAGATTTGTTTTTGACGTATTTAGGAGTTTCAGGTTAAGTAATGACAGAACGAGTCCATCTTAACTATAATCTCTTAAAAGTCTAAGTATATATCTGTTATCACTATACAGAGTAAAGAAAAATATCATGAAACATCCAAGAAACTGTATTAAAATGCGTTTAATTTCGAACATATACGATGTGTGAAAATAAAGTAATGAGGCTCGTGGCTTAGCATTTGATCTGACCACACTGTCGGCTTCTCCTTTGGAGCAAAGTCAGACTAACATCTGATGTATCTTCAATGCTAGTCTGAACTCCCTAGAGTCACTTGCTCCGTAGCAGGTCTTTTCATAAGCCAGATTTTTGAAAATGCTTTCTGAAAATGAGTGACGTTCCTCCAAAAAGAGAGTCAACAGTGTTGCCAGATCAAACGACATATCACCACTCTCATACTGTATATTAAATTCAATTCTTTTCGTAAACAGAATTTTTCTTGTACGTTCTGCAAATGAGTGACAACAAGTTTGAGGAACGGCGCGCTATCAACTCATTACCAGTAATGACGCGTTCCAGAAAATTAATCATTTTCAATCCGCCTGAAAAAGTCCAAGATTTTTTTTTTTTTTTCAATTTAGGGCCGCATCATCGACTGAGGCCATTTGGCAGCCCTTAAAGAGTATATACCAGACAAGAACTAATAAAAATAAATTGAATATCATAAATATTGAATAGATCACAAAGTGTAAAATGCAAGTAATATGAATTAAAGAGTATATGGTTATATTCCAAATGGAACCAAACCGTTAATAGGTAGTACTTAGTAAATAAAGGAACTGCTACAAATCGCCGGGTGTATATTAAGAGTAGAGGAAGAGGTGAATATTTTAAGGAAAAAAGGTGTTTAAAGATAATAGAGAGGAGTTATATCAAACGAAAGTGGGAAGAGGAATGGAGGAATTCAAAAAGAGACCAGAAGTAATAAGGGGACAAAATAGACGAAAGCCCTCTGAGAATTCTAAATCATTGCGCAAGAGCAGATAGCAATGGGTACTCTGCAAGACGTGGCGAACAGAAAGAGGAACACCACATAAGGTACATACTGACGGAGGGTCACCACTTATTAGATGACCATGTGAAAAGCGACCATGCCCGATTCTAAGCCTATTCAACTTTACAAAAAGATGATGCTTGCAAGTTGGAGGGGGAATACATTCAAAGAATTTAGGTATATAAGTTGAAGGAGTAACCCAAAGTATCTCTGTCGAATCGAACAACATCTTGAACAATTAGTGAGAGGGAAGAGAACGTATCCCGGTGATGGAAAAAGGGCAAGATGGGAAGATTTTCTTTTAGAGCCATTTTGGCGCAGTAGTCGGGTCGTTCATTACCCAATATGCCTTTTATGAATTTTACTACCGACCCTCTAGATTGGGACTCCTAGATGAAGGAAGGAATGTTAACAACTAGAGGCGAAGATATGGGAGAAACAAGAGATTGGAGAGAACAGAATTGAAGGAATCAAAGCAGATAAGCCAATTGGATGTTGAACGGGAGAGTGTATAAGAAATGGCTAAAAGTTCAGCAGAAATGATACTATTCCAGGTGTGAAGATGAAAACACAGGTAAAATTATTTATCGTGGACAAAGGTCGAACTCACTCCATCCCTCGATTTGGAGCCATCAGTGTAAATGACATTATCAGATCGGAGGTTTTGATTTTAAGGAAGATGGTAGCAGGAGAAGGAAGACCAGAAAAAGCTTTTTTATATGGAAGGAGGCTGATATCAGGGCTCAGCGCAACCAACCACCATGGTTAGCCAACCTAACCACGGTGGCTTGTGAGAGAAAGTTATTGGGTGACAGGGAGGCAAGGAAATACTAGAGTCAAGGAGAAATTTGGAAAGAGCAGTGCCCGAACTCTTTAATAGACGAGAAAGAACATGGTTGGAGAAATTAAGAGAGCCAAAGGAAAAGTCATAAGGGGGAATAAAGAGTCTGCATCTAAGACTTACTGCATAACTCAAAAGAAGATGCAAACTTGTTATATTAAGTGGTTTAATTTTAAAAATATAATGAAGACTGGGGATGGGACTGGTTCTGAACGCTCCTTACCATTCCAAGAAATGCAAGCAATGATCCAAAAACTGACTGAACTTCAAATAATGTAGAACAAAAAATGAATCTCTAGAAAGAAATAAGTAACAAAACCATAAACGACTCCAATTTAGAGAGGGTACTCATATCCAGGGCAAATCCTAAAACCCAGCAAAGAAAACCAGATGGACGAAGTAACCAGAAGAACACGATAACTTGGATAGGATTTGGTAAGCTTAAGTGGATATCTAGGAAAACCGTGACAAGAGAGAAACAAGTCAAGACTTCTTTTCCTGTTGTTCTCTTGATTCTGTAAAAGGTTTTAGGAATCATTTTCGCGCAGATTTTCTTGATACACAGTTTATTGCTCGACATCTGATGAACGGTTGTTTGAGTTAAACCTGATCATTCTCATCGTTAAGTGACAATCAGAAAGCTCAAGATCTAATATTATGTGAACATTTTTGTTACTTCTTGTAGTTGAAGACCACTGCGAAGTTCATTTTCAATCTAGTCTCGACCTGTCGACAACGTCTTTGTCTGTTGAAGTTTTGCAAAAATTTCCTTCGCATATGCCTAATTCTTGAGCTAAATCGTCAATCGACGATCAAATCGCAGAAGATCCCGAAATCTGAACATTTTCACTACATCTCGCATTTGAAGGCCTTCCGGTATGAATTTTGAAATAGTTTCCGTCGCACTATGCCCTAGTGTGAAATAAAATTTGACAGCGTACCGTTGCTCAAAATTGTTGTCACTCATTTCAGAATGCACTAAAAAAAATCCGGACTCTAAGAAGTTTAAAGTTCCACCGAAGATGTATCAGATGTTGACCTGCCTCCCCTCCATAGAGAAAGCCCACAGTGTTGTCAGCTCAAACGATATGCTGCTAGTCTCATGACATTATTTACATATCTTATAAATTGATTTAAGGACATTCATTAATGTTAGTAATTCGTGGCTCTTTTTTGCTCTGTATATGTTTGTACATATTTTATTTAAACTAGCTTTCTAACATTTGCAAAATGAGAATTTAGGAAACAATTAAAACGCACTTTGCACAAATCAGCGAGTGTAGCCGACAGCTGACGGAAATGTACGAAGACCCGAATCTATATTAATTCCTTATATATTTTCTTGTTCTTGAATAAGATGTCACATGGTTGTTTATACATGTATTTTTAGGAATTCTACTTAAAAAAGGGTACGAAAAAAAGGAATATAAGATTGTATAGAAAATTTTAGAAAAATTATACTTTACTTTTTCTGCACCTGTGATTTTTATACCAAGATTTCTTTTTGTTGTTACTACTAACATATATTTATTTCAAGTAATATAAATATGAACATTTTGATTTCCCAAAAATATGGCTGTGCACATGAACATTCTGTAGTTTAGCTGAACTATTAGATGTAGATATACAAGTAATTTGTTGAATAGGTAATTTTAAAAAATATATAATTAGAAATATTTATTTCTCTTGAATACTCCTATCTTCTCTAAAATCATTACAGATTGAATCATTATTCTTCCATATAAATACGTAAGTTTAATTTGACTCTTCAGAAATTGTTATATTCGTGATATATATTTAGGAGGACTAGAAAATAAAGAAGGTTCGTAGCAAAATAATAAAATTAAGTAAAATTACATAGAATATCATGCATATTACAATTCAACAAGTTCAAAAGTTAAAGTAAACTTAATAAAAGATGGAAACAACTAAACAAATTTAGTTTGAATATCAAATACTTAAATTATATATAAAATCTCATTATAATTTTGAATTTCTAATATTTTAATACATTTTGGCGGCACCAAATATAAGTTTATTAAATTTAGGTATTGATATCAATAAGGCAATTCCAGATAGCAGATTGAATCTAAAAATTGTGCAAGTTCAATAAACTTGTATGAGATTTTACTATATGTGGAAATTTCATTCTAATTGTTTAACTCCTAGTAATAAACTTTTGATCTGATACAGGTCAGTGACATAGAGTATCACTCCAGTGAGTAATATCCTTTATAAAATGTCTCAGTTTTTTTGTCTTTGTGGGTTTATCTGCATTTGTTTTAAAATTTAGATTAATCTGGTACCTTTATGGCGGCTGACGTTTCAATCTACGCACTTCATTAATGTCTGGCACATTTAATCAGATGGCTAATACATTAGAGTGCAGTGACACTATTTTACTGTTCTACTGTACAATTCGATGAATAGTTTCTTTGACGGATTTCAGAGGGATATAAGGTTGGATGACTTTATTGGGGACATGGTATGGAACATCAATGTCGTTCTTGAACCTTTGCAGGATAGGCCTGTTGGAACTACCGGTGGAGCCCCATAGTTGGATACGGTATGTCCACACAGGATTTAGATGATCGAATTCTAAAGATAGCTTTTATTTACGGCCAATGAGCCATGCGGCAATTGTTGATCCTTACTGGAGGACATATTGCCTTGCACAGTCTAATATAAATGCTACATGGATGGATTTCGTTTCATTGGTTTTGTTTTCATCTAGTGTTGGATTTTCTGCGGCATCAATCACTTTCGTTCGATTTTTTTGATACAGAAGAAAGAATAGCGAGGTTGAAGTGGAACTGAACCGGTTATGTGGCAAAAGTGGTTGATAACAGGTGGACAAAACGAATCCTCGAAAGGAGACAAGATAGGAAGCCTTCAGAAACAGAGGACATCCTCTCACTAGATGGATTAATGTCCTAAAACGCATCAAAACAAATTGGATGCAGGCAGCAAAGAACCAAACACAGTGGAAGTTTTTAAGGCAGATCTACGTCCAGCAGTTAACTTCAATAGGTTGATGGGAAGGGAAATAATTTGAAAACATTCTCTAGATGTTTCGAAAGAGCTTCAACTTCTTTATCGTATCTACCCCAAGTAGTGTGGTTAGTTTTAATTGATGGATTATGCAGTTGTGACTTTTTGAGCTTCCTTTTTGGATTCTAGAACGAATATTATCGTGGTTTCTATTGGTGTGAGAATTTCTGGATAGTTTTGAATGGCATGATTTTATTCCTCCAGAATCATCTCTTTCACTTCTTTTGTAGCTTCATTTAGCTTCTTCTTGTTTTCTTTTGTCCTAGCTTGCTGGCATTGATTCCGCAATTGCCTTTTCCAGCAATTTGCTAGCAACAAACTTTAATTTGTATACGCTACTATAACTTCTGTAGACAACCAAATAAAACTGAATTTTAATGCCAATTGTTAAAATTCACAATTTCAAGCAATTATAATGGCAGTCAAGAAATTAAGAGTAATTAGATCACAAATGGAAAACTGTTAAATAATTCAATTTAAACATTTCCATGATTTTAATTTTATGGACACTGGATTGCCTTATTCAACTAATTTGTTTAGTGAACACATAAAGTAACAATTATAGTTCTAAAAATACAAACTTTGTTAGCGGGTCTTTGTATAGAACACATTTAAAAAAGTATATACAAAATGTTATAGGAAAATTTTTCTTTTGCTTTTTCTATGTTTGATTATATATCGAATTAAAAAAAAAACAACTGAGTATCTTAGTTGGAAATTAAGATAAAAAAAAACATAAAACGCACTATTACAACATAAGCCGTAGTAGACAGAATTAGTAAGTTAGAAACAAAAATGACGGAAAAAGGCTTGATTATGTCAGTAGCGGCAGGCTCGTTGTATCGGGGGTGAAATGAGACTGTTTTTTAACATAATAAACAACACTTTACACAATACATCAACAAGTTAAATTATTTATCTCTAATATAAAACATTCAATTTAGTTATTCTCCATTCTTGTGGTGTACTGTGCAAACTTTAAGTAGGGTTTCTAATATAATTTTTAAAAAATGAAGTTAATAAAGGGTCTCCTCCCCACTCTACCGCATTGCGGGTGACTTATTGCTCACTTACAAAATATTCTAAATAATAAGAGAAAAATTGTATGTATTATATTTGAATTAACATTATAATTATTTAATAATTATTAATTACTTATTAATTATTACTTTAAGAAGATATAAGGACTACGTATTGCGTAGATATATACTGTTTGGCGTTTTTATTTGAGTAAACATTTGTAAAAGTAACATATCGTATTTATTTGTTCCATGCAATTTTTATTTAGAGGTGGAAAAAACATGTTCGAAAAGACACCTGGTCTGATCTTGGGCGACCAGGAAGTGCTGGATACAGGTCATCTTGAGGCTGCCTATCCACTAAAAAACACCTACTTTCGTGGTGAGTCCTACCAGAAACCTCCTTTCAACATTACGTCTAGTACCATCAATGAAATGAATCATTCATCAATCAATGAATGACTTCACGATTATTAAATGACTTCACTATATCAATTCTTCTATTGGAACCTTTGGTGTGAAACACTAAACTTGAAGAGATTTACCACTAAATACCAAAACACTTTTTTTTATCTAGATTAAATTATGATTTAATTAGATTAAATCATCTCCTGATGATGCTAACATGGTTAGCGAAACGTGCGTCGAGCAGTTAAAAAAAAGTGTTTTGGTGTTTAGTGGTAAATCTCTTCAAATTAAGACTTCACTATAGTAAAAATGCATTGTTATCAGCAGTTTCGCTGATTTTTTCGATATCTGCCTTATGCCTCATAATCTTCCCCACGACAGCCTATACATCATCGCATTATTTCTGCGATATTGTTATTGTTCTGTCGATCCTTTCTTGAGCCTCGCTCCTGAGCTAAATAAACTGTTCACACACAAGTGCAAATATACATTGTCATGCGGCAGTCTTAGTGGATAAATATATAAATCCCATACTTGTACTTTTTTTTATATGGATAGTGGCATCTCTTGTAATTCGGCGATTCATTCAAGGTATGCTCAGTGTTATCCCCCCTTTCCTGACACAACCAACATTCGCCATCATTTCGTTTACGGATTCTTGTGAAGTAGGAATCAACTATACTTCATGACCCGAAATTACCTAACTTAGGTAGTGCCCAATATTTCACCATTTCCTCTAGTGCCTCCTTCTAAGGCTTTTTATAAAGGTTTCCGATCAACCTTCATACCATACCCATCAATCCTGCCACTCCTAGCATCTGTTCGGTGGTCCTTTTCATCTACAATAACTGCTTCTCGTTCCTCATCAACCAGATCAATTGGTGGTATTCCTGTCAGCGCCTGCAGCACCACCGTGGAGGTAGTCCTATGTGCTGTGTGCGCTAGTGATTATTTAGGAGATTTATATAGAATTTGAACCTCAGAAATCTCGATCAAGTTAACGCTCCGTACAGTATGCCCATTTCAGGGTTATCACTCTAGCCGTTGAGATTAACACGCCTTAACAGGCCTCCGATGCTTGGTATGATTCTCTCCAAGTTGTTTAGTTGAGCGTGGATCCTTTCACACGACATACATAGTCATGCGGCAGTCTTTGTCGATAAATATATAAATCCCATACTTGTGCTCATTTTTTCTATATATACTTGGAGAGTGGCATCTCCTGTAATCCGGAGATTCGGAGATCACTGAGTCGTTGTTACTGATGGTACTTAGATAGATGATCCTCCGAAGAGAGATCTCGTACTCTCGTAAGAGAGACTTCCGTATTGTATATCAACAGGCAAGAATGCAAAATCCGGTAAGGAATTGCCCCCTAATCACGTCAGTTGGAGGATAGTTAAGACCAGATGCCTTCTGAGAGGGATTTTACGTTGGTCACTCGCCAGTCGGTAGGCTACTAGAGAAACTTAAGGTTAAACACAAAACCAAGAGTCTCCTAGCCCGAGAGGAGTGCTGACTGAGATTAATCGGTAGTCCACGTTAATATATGGGTCCTGTCGTTAATAGCCTCAATTGCTGATTGACTGATACGTCTCTAATAAAGAAAAACATATTTTTGGTGCATTTCTTAAAAAAACTTTTTCTTCTTCTTAGACTCCACATGCCCATAATAGGCGTGCCCATTTTTCCATTCCTTCCATATATAGTTGCCGTTCACATTAGTAGCTTGCTAGGATCCGGACACTTCTAGTACCCTCTATTCTTGTCTTGGCTACATTAGCCAGGGAGACTGGAGCTGCCAGAGATGTATTCACATTTTGGATTTTGGTTATTACAACTTATTACCATTTAGCCATTTTGACCATTTCATCCATTACCATCACGGGCATAATTGGTCCATTTTAAACTTTTATTCTTTTGAGAATTTTTTTAAGCCATATAGCGAGGCGATGGGACGACAGGTGGATTAAGACAATTCTCTGGAGTGAATACCTATTGATTGCAAATGGTTACGAAGAAGACCGAAAGCACGATGGACTGATGATATCATTAAATAAAGTACTTTTCAATAGGGACGATCCAGTTCTTGATACTTGCTAGCAATTGTTTTCCGTAAGGTTTGCCATTTTACCATGAACAAGTTGTCCTTCCAACGTTGGGCAATTGTTCGAGAGTTGAGAGTTCGAGTTCAAAGTTCGAGAAATTTTGTTGCTACTCAAAGAGCATTTTGTTTAAAACACGGTCGTGTGTGTTCACTCCTTTTTATCAAGCCATCCGCCGTATAATTGATCAGTTTGAACGTGAGTTTAAATTTCATGGCCAAAAACCACCGTCACGACTTCCTACTGGCCGTAGTGAAGAAAATATCGCGGCTGTTCGTGAAAAATGTTGCCGAGAACATTAATGTGTCTGTTCCGCGCCGTTCTCAAGAGTTGGGTTTATCCAGAATGACCACCTAGCGTATTTTGCATTTGGATCTCGGTTTACACCCATATAAAATTGTATTGGCAAAAGAACTTAAACCAACTGACCATCGATTAATTACGTCAGGAGTTCGCAGATTGGGCATTGGAAGCAACAGAAAATGATCTGGATTTGCATAGCAAAATCATATTCTCCGATGAGGCTCATTTTTGGTTAAACCGCTACGTCAATAAGCAGAATTGGCGTTATTGGTGTGAGTCAAACCCACAATTTATTTACTAGGCCCCTTTACATTTCGAAAGAATCACTGTTTGGTGTGGAGTATGGTGCTGTGGCATTATCGGAGCGTATTTTTCAAGAACGCCGAAGGATGCACCATCATTGTGAATGGCGAGTGCTATCGTGCCTATGTTAAATCATGATTAATCAGATTCTTGATGAACTTGAAGCCAACATTCGAGCAACCATCGTCGCCATACCATCTGATATGCTCCACCGAGTCATCGAAAATTGAGTTAATCGGATCAATCAGTGCAAGAGTCAAGATGGGCACTTGAACGATGGGCAAAGTTTTCACTAAGATAATTTCTAGAAGAATATTAAAAAAACTGAATGACGCACAACCAAGAGAATAAGCAGGATTCAGAAGTGCATTCAGTACAATGGATCAGAACCAGGTTGTACAGCAGGCAAAGCAGGAAAAGCACTACGAATACACCATGCAACTGTGCTTGGCTTTTGTCGACTACGAAAAAGCATTTGACTCCATCTCAAAGCCGAGGGGTCGATATGTGATGGAGATACAGCCACAATTCACCTTGATGATCTTGAAGGGGGAATTAATGTAGAACGAGGTGTACGGCAGAATGACGCAATATCGCCTATTCTTTTCTCGGCTGGCCTTGATGAAGTATTGCGTAAACTGGATTGGGAACAGGATGGTGAAAAGATCAATGGTGCAAACTTAAACCATCTTAGATTTGCAGATGATATCGTTCTCCTTTCACAAGTCCCAGAGGAGCTGCAAAGACGCATACAAGAACTGCAAAGGGGTGGCGAACCATTTGGCTTGAAAATAAATCTGAAAAAGACCCAGATTATGTTCAATAACTTCGCTCAGGACAGAAGAATTTCAGTTTTAGGAAGGAATTTGGAAATTGTGGACAGCTTTATATATCTTGGGCAGAGGATTTCAATGGAGGGAAATACCGCCCGGGAGGTGGAACGGCGTGTTAAATGTGTCTGGCAGGCATTTGGCAGGCTCAACATTGTGTTTAATAGCAGACTCCCACTTTGCCTGAAAAGAAAAGTTTTAGATCAGCGTTCTACCCGTTATGACATACGGAAGTGAAACCTGGACACTAACATCGCAATCAATTCAAAAATTTCGAGTAGCACAAAGGGGAATGGAAAGATGTATGCTTGGCATTACAAGACGAGACAGAAAGCCCTTGCGCATAAATCAGGGAACAAAATCATTGGAAGAGTAAAACAATTGAAATGGATATGGACAGGACATGTAGCGAGACGATGGGACAACAGATGGACAGATGACATGATGCATGATGCACGATGGACTGATGACATCGTTAAATATATTGGACCTGGGTGGTAGAGGAAAGCCCAGGACCGTGAAAGATCGAAGCAGGATGAAGGCCTCTTCAACATAACAGTGGATCGGGACGGGCTGATGATGATGATGATGATGATGATGATGAATCAAGATACAGGATGTTTAACTTTTTTAACTTAACTTAAAGTTTTAACTTACCGTTTTAAAAGGTCATAAATTTTACGCCTTGGTGTATTCGCATTTTTAATAAATATATTATTTTGTCCATCTTTTCTACGTAAATAAGGTATACCTTGTAAATATCGCTCCGAGTTACCGTTTTCTGTTACTGCGTTGAAATTGTTCATTGTACTCTTTTAAATTGCGCTTGTGAAATGTAACATTTTTCTTAAAGTATTTAATTTGTGAGTGTTTACTATTAATATTTAATATTGTGAGTATTTAAATAGTTAAAATAGTTTTAAATAATAGTAGCAATAATAATAATTTTAATACACTATAGTAAAATAGTTTTTGAAAAATTTTCACTTAAGTCAAGAACAAAATGCCCAGACATAAATTGTTTTCTAATGAAGAGATGATATAAGCATATACGCGTAGGAAAATTTTATTGGACGCCGGTCTCATCGAAAATATTTGTAAACGTATCCATGACGAAGACAGCCGAATTATAAGATTTTCAAAAATCTCTACGACAGACTGGGTGAAACAGGTTTTTTCCGTCCGAAACGAGATTTCGCAAGTCGTACGAAGACTTTAACCACCGACCAGGAGCAAGAAATTGTGGTTCGCATAACCGAAAACCCTGAAGAAAACACAAAACGCACTGCTCTGGGAGTTGGGGTAGGAAAGTCCACCGTATGCAAACTTTTTAACGAGGAGAGACTGTATCTGCCTTACTCCATGCCTGTACAAAATCTACTGGAAGCTGATTTGCCAGCCAGACTGGAACTTGCTCATTTCTGTCATACCCAGCAAAATGTCAACCACAATATTTTTAAAAAAATATTGTTTACAGACGAAACAACGTTTACACGTATAGGTCTATTCTATTTTAGAAATAAACATGCGAGAGATTTAGAAAATTCACACTTATTAGTATCCGAACGTTATTTCCAACACGGATTTTAAATTACCACTTGATGTACTCTTATACCTCATTTATTCAACCTCATTTACCCAAATATTTAGATAACATTCCTCTAGAACTAAGACAAAAAAGGAAAAGCAAATGTTATGTTTCAAAAGCGCAATTTAAAACGGTGCAGTGAACAATTTAAACGCAGATATGTAGAAAATGGTAACTCGAAGCGACATTTCCAAGGTATACCTTTTTTACGTAAAAAACGTGGACAAAATAATATTTTTATTAAAAAGGCTACTACAGTAAAGCGCAAGGTTGAGATCGTTTAAACGTAGAAAAGTGTCGCAAAACGTTCTACAATTTAAATATGAATTTTCCAGAAATATAAATGTCTTATCTTAAAAAATCCCCCCACTACCAAATTTCGTTCAAGAAAGATAATGTTTAAAAAAATTTTTGACGAAAATTGAAAATAAAAATAGAAGTTTAATACCCTGTATCTTGGTTACTATTAACTTTTGAACTAAGGTATGTTGGGTTAAATCTCATTATTTTTACTCAAACAATCTGTAGTTTTGCTATGTAGCATTAATTAGCGGACACCCTGTATATATATATATATATATATATATATATATATATATATATATATATATATATATATATATATATATATATATATATATATATATATATCCGATCAAATCATATATCCGATCATATATCAATTAAATCACAGTGATTTTTAACTTAAAAATTTAGTTTCTCACAAACCAAAGTAGAGTATTTAGTTTTTGTGTGCCAATAGAAAATTACTTCGGGGAAGCCAATGTACATTACAAAATGGCACATAGAACCAGATAAAAATTAATATTCTTTACAACGCTTGGTAGATTTTGACTGTTGTGCTATCATGCTGCTAGATATAGAGGTATTTACTAAAGAAATTAAAAAACGCCCCCCATTATACGATACTAAAATTAAAAGGTATTGAATTGGGTCAACAATTTATTGAAAAATGGGATGAACTCGAGGATAAGGAGTAAATAGAAAAAGGTAATTCATTTCTATTTCATTTAAAAATATATTTATTTATGCAATTGTTTATTTAGTACTGTGTTATCAAATATGGCATTTTTAGAGAACTAATTCAACAAGAAATACAACCTTGAGTCGAAATGAAGTAATTAGCAATACAAAATCTAATGGAAAAATCCTTGGACTTCCAAGAGCTGGAATGTAGCTTCTCATGTTTCCTAATATAAATATCTATTATGCAGCATCCTTTTTAATGGAATCACTAAATTTACGATTTGTATCGAGCGGTTTGTGAATAATCTGCGGCACAGTCCTTTTCAATTTTTGTTACAGGAAAACAACAGTATATAAATTATTTCACAGATCTAAGGAAAATATTAGTAATATTTTTAGTAAAAAAACACCTGTAAATAATTCAATATAATCTTCTCGTTGTAGTCTAATGAATTCTGTAACACTATACAGACTTCGCCCGAGGATCTCAATGCATTAACTCTGTCTTTTCTTATGATGTATTATCTGAAGGATAATTTGGTTTAAGGATTCAAGTTTGTTTCTTGGAGGATATAGATGAGAGATGTGTACCTGTGATGGATTAGTCTCAGTTCATCTAACTTATTTTCGATGCCGTTAATGTTCCACTAAATTAGTGATCGATTTGTTTTGCCTCTTGAAGGAGGTTGATAACTTTGGAGTTGGAGAGGAGTTGATAGAATTATTGGATGAAGTTCTGGATCCCGTTTTTACTTGTTTATCAGGAGGTTGTTTCCTTACCACTTTCACTCCACCCAAGAGGGGAATCTTTTTTGTTGAGGGATTGCAAGTGGATTGGATAAAGAATTACAAATGTTAGGAGAGTAGGTTTGGATACTGGAGGAAGGGAAGAGAGGGAATTAAGGTGAGAGGGTTGAGGGGCAGGAGTTTATTTGTTTTTATAAGTACTAATTAGATTTTCAATCAGTTTGTTTTCTAAATTACAATGAATGCCACATGATATCATTTGATTTATTTAAGTTATTTTTGCGTATAAGTTTTTAGTGTGGGGATTCTTGTTCTGTATATACTTCTTGCTTCAAAATAAGTGGTATTCTCAACAATTTTAATGCGTTGGATAGTCAATTCTTGCTGTAATTTTAGGCACGATCTTGATCAGGGGTATGGTTCTGATATTAATTCGGACAACGTAGAGGAGGAGTGCATTCCGTATCCGGGTGTTCATCTTTTCCGCAATTTGGGCATCTGGACGGAAGTTTGCATGATGAAAAAATATGTCTAAATCTTTGACACATGAAACATCTCGAAAGGTGTGGAATATCTTATCAATAAATATAAATAGTCCACTGTTACTCTTTGTGGTAATGAGTGTAGTCTGAATGTTAAGATCGCGCTTGCTCTTGGTTATATTACTCCGTCATCCTTATTTAGTATTCTTTTAATTTCTGTGATCCCTTGATCTTTCAGGCCTTCTGATAATTCTTCCTCTATGCAATTTAGTAAGTCTGGATTGGAAATCACTCCCTTGCAAAAGTTCAGCGACCTGTGAGAGTGTACTGTCATTGAAATGTTGCCTATTGATTTTATTTCCACGATCTTATTTGATTGTTTTTCATTTGAGACGATAGCTAAGAGCGTACCATTTTTTTAATTTCTTTACCGAGTCTAGTTCTCCCAGTTGGCTTGAGAGGGATTTATGGATTAAAAACAGATATATCTTTTCAAAGGATGCATCCTCGCCTGAAATTACATAAAATTTATCATATATATTTGGTTTATGATTCATACTGTTTGTATTTTTAACTGGTGATGTTATTCGGAGTCTTTTATACCCTTGTATGATTGGAATTCTAAAAATGAAATATTCACCATTGGTTCCCACGAGTATGGACGATCTGTAAGACCACCTGAGAGACGGGATGTACTCCAAGGCTCCGTTCACGACACCTGATGCACCCAGGTGTCATTCAGCCGTAACCACGGACCGCACTACAACGTGGCTTACGAGGAAGACTCGGGCCCCGGGGGCGTCACTCCCCGTACCTAGACATTAATCTAGGCCCCGTGAGGGAAAAGAATAACCTAAACCCCATGATTATTTAAGTGATCATACAGAATTTCCACCAATATTCGAAACCGTCCATTATTTAATGTTTCAGAATGTTCAATAGAGCCGCATCTGATTTCACAATCTAAACTTAATGATTTTCTTCGAGATTTAAAACTATCAAAATCATAATCAGAACTTCTAGCACCCAGATTAATCGGATAAAATCTCCTTCAAGTTGACTTAAACATTACTTCCACCAAGACATTTCTGTAATGGAAAAGAGATATTCAGGTAAATAAAGATTAACTTTACTTGTTTATTTTTGCTGGACATTAATAAGAAAGTCCCCAGAAGTTGGATACCATCGTAAAACAACTTTCTAAAGTGAAATTATGATCAATACATATATGTCTCTAATTTGTTACAATGCAACAATACTTTATAACAAAAAAAAATGGGCCATAGAAAAAATCTGAGGCTATTTTCTTTTTGTTTAGCCAAACTTTACATAAGATCCACTATGTTTTGTTGAAATCACAAAAAATAAACTAATTTCTGTTTACCAGTTTTATTATACTCAGTCAAAAAAATACAACTATTATCGAATCGGCCTCCAGTAGTATCAGAAGTTTTGAAAAAGTTCTTTTTGAAACAACTAAGTAGGTACAAAGAGTGCAAAAGAAGTCTGCACACACTTATAGATTAAATTAAAATACATCATATATGATGTTTCAAACAAGTACTGCATAAACACATACAACTAAATATCAAATCACATTTTCGACGCACTTTATGCCAACCATCCTAGTTCATCAGATTTCATCTTCTGATGCTATAACAGCGGAAATAGTGTGAATTTTGAAATGGTTAAACGTTTAAAATATTCTTAAAAGTATAAACAATTTATCTAGCCAAAGAAAAAAAATCGATTTTTTGAAAATCTCAAGGTGGTGTAACTCCTTAACACGTCCGCTTCCTCCTATAATCCGTTCGTTCCTCAATAAATCAATAGTTGCGTTGAATTTATGATATGTGGAGGCATCCAGTTAGACCCACATATCCTCCAAATCAAATTGTCCAAGTATTCGAATAACAAAGCACTAATTCCTGTGAACGACGACGAATTGATTAATTTGAATTTTCGCAAAAGTGGCGATATTTTCCTCGAAGCGCATAGTTTTTATCTTGTTTTTATTTTAATATTGAACAACGATAATTGCATTCGGAATTTGTCGATAATTCGGCGAATACATCGCTGGGTTCGGCAATTATGTGCACCATAAATCTCACAAAGTGTACTATAAGTTTGGCTTATTGAATACCGAATTTGATAATATATTTTGACAATTTGCAAACGTTGCTCCGATGTTAAACGTTCCATGATAAATTGCCAGATTATATTGAATAATTTTGACACTAGAAGCGCGCAAACTCACAGTTCGTTTCACAGCGACCCTTATCGGAAGTTCACGCACACTAAAATAACTCACCCGTAAGTAGGCTATGGACTTCCTTCCGAATGTGTAGTATCTTCCATATCGTGAGTAGTAAGTTTATTGAATTCAACGCAATTTATATTTTTTGTACTTCAATTGTAATTAATTTTAAGTACAATGCGTAGGGAAAGAGCTAGTAGTGCCTTAATTTTTTGGTATGTGTGCGGACAGCTCACCTTGAAATCGAAAAAACGTAATTTCCCTACGCTTGAGCGAAAGGTTCATGAATTTTATTATTTCTGAATTAAAGTTGGAGACCACGATAAGGCATAGATCCCTCATATATACAGGGTGTCCTATAACTTATCCGTCATAGAGCACCTGGTGATAGTAGAGATCAAAACAAGAGGATTTAGTCAATAACTGTGTTGGCAAATGTTCGTTATTAAAAAGATTCAGGGTGTTAAAAGTGAAATTTAATTTTCGAAAAATTGAGATATTTTAAAAACGGTTGAAGATATCAAGTTTAAAATTGGAGTAGTTGTGTTTTTAAAGGTGACAAATCTATATCTATAATTTATAAAAATCTATAATCTATACAAAGGTGACAAATTTATACTTTAAAACTTAAGACAAGACATGTAGTTCATGCAAAATGAACCACCACGTATTCGTATTATTTATCCTGGTTTTTTGGCTAGCCATTTGGCTCTTACCAGTTTCTACTGAGGTTTCCGGCTTTCCGGTTTGTGTCAGCATATCATCAGCGGCTTCCACGGGTTTGAGGGCTTTTATCTGGCCCGGTGGTGCGACTAGGTGCCTTACTTAGTACCTTATCGTCTTTTATTCATGTTGGTTGAATTCTGGATTATAGAAAATAAGATGAATTATTTTACTGCTACGGAGTCGGGTCGCAAGACCCAAAACCGCCGAGATTTACGAGAAATTCGCGCACTTTTGGATCCGGAGCGGAATGGTTCGATCGTGGATCTTGCATTCTTCCGAGTGAGATTCGACTGAGATTTTGTTGTTCTTGGTGTTGGTTGAGAGAGGATAATTGAGATGGGTTTCTTCACTTGATTCTTTTGGTGCTGCGGAGATTATATCTTCGCAGCTGTTATTATTTATTTAGTTGGATTTTTTCCTTCGTTTCTTGCGGGCTATGGCACTAACCCGTCTTTTCTTTTTTGTTTTCTTCCGGCTAATGATAGCTTTCAGAGCTGCGTTAACAGTTTGGGATTTGGTTAAGACGAAGTACTTGAGTAGATTCGATTTGGCTGCCCCTCAAAGCCGCCGGCACTCTCTTTTCCACATGTCTTTTTTGTCGGGAGGATATCTGCTGATGTCCTTCCGTAGTAGAGACTTGATCGTCTCCTTCTTTGGGTGGTGTGGTTTCTGGAGTCTGTTGGCTTTTGTTTTTGGACGTTATTACTAACTCCAATTTTTTCCTTATTTTTGTTTCTAGCAGATCTGTTTTGTCTGCATATTTATCAGCATCTATGTTGGCGGTTTTTAACCTCTCAGCTAAATCTGAAGTTCGTTTCTCCAGATTAAGCATTTGATTTCTGAATTCTTGAATTTTTTCTCCAAGATTCTTGCTGCCTTAACAGCTTGGATTTTTAAATTGCTCATATTGAACAATTCGCGTTGCACGACACTACACTAAAAGTTTCACAAACGATTGCGAACGATTGCGCAACCTTACCACACCTTTTGAGACTTAACCTCACTTTGTTTACTCTTCAGAACGCGTCTCCACTCTATGAAGGCAATGACCAGGCTCATGAACCACCATCGCGGTTCAAAATTCAACCGGGGTTCAAAACGGTGGACACTTTTAACACTTATTGAAGTAAATTAAAAAAAAGTTATTTTAAATACAATCCGTTGTATTTTTGATATCTTAATGTTTCTTTCTCCTCGTATTCAAGGCACATATGGAACATTCGAACAGGAATATCTTGCAAACGGCATAATATATCGATATTGACCAAGGGTACCTTTTTTTACGTGGAAATTATGACTCTTCTCTATTTTGAAGTCAAAATATTCCCAGCTTTATAGGATAAAAAAATATGAGCCAGTTAACACCTCACAAAGTAGGTAGCAAGTGCCCTCTAAGAACTAGGCTCAAACCAGAACCAATTTCGGATTTGTCGCCTTTGAAAACCCAACTACCCCGATATTGAACTTGATATCTTCAATCGTTTTTAAATTATCTCGAAAATGATCGAAAATTTAGTTTCAGTTTCAACACCCTGTATGTTTTTAAAGTCTAACATTTGCCAACACATTCATTGTCTAAATCCTCATGGAAACTTCCTTTCCTTTTTGGAAACTTCGCCATAGAGTTTTCGGAAATCATAACCTGACCTTGAGAATATAGGTTGTTGTGCACGAAGCTGTGATCGTACCTTTGTTTACTTATGGGTATAAATATAGGTGGGTGTCCTACAGGAAACACCTAATATTTCTCGAGAGAACTCAGCAATATCATCTGAGACAGATGATGGGAATCAAATGGCACCATATAGAATCAAATAAGAAAGTTCTGGGTAAGGCGAATTATTTCTCTTCGTGAAAAGAAAACCTGTATTGGGCGAGGCATTTGGCCAGGTTGAATGACCATCGTCCACAAAAGTATATCTTATATGATGAACTAAGTTCAAGTGAACGTAGGCTAGGAGGTCAGAAACTTCGTTACAAGGATATTCTCCATGAAAAGTTAAAGAGCATTAATGCAAGTCATCAACGGGAGGTGACTAACTTCAAAAGAACCCAATGGTGACGACTATTTTTGTTAAGATTTGTATTTTTATATAATAGTTATTTCAAAGTTATATATATATATATATATATATATATATATATATATATATATATATATATATATATATATATATATATATATATATCAGAAAATAAAGTAAAGACGGCAACTTAACCGCATCGGTGTCTGACGCGGTACGAAAGGAAGGGCAACTTTGATTTTGCGACAAGCGATTTTGAGATTGCTTTGTCAAACCGGTTTGCTGCGTTACAAGATCCAGAGGAGGTGGAAATATCAGTTCAATATGAAGAAATCGCCAACAATGTACTTCAAACGGCTGCTTCAATAGCACCAGAAGAAAAATGTCTCAAACAAACAAAAATCTCCAGTGAGACCATTGATTTAATGAAGAAACGGCGAGCAATGAGAAATGCAGGTAGTCCTTTTGGCAGGGTCGAGTACACGCGCCGATTCAATATGCAGCTAGTGCAAAAAACCCTGGAAGAAAACAAAGGAATTAACAAAGCTAAACAGAAGCTGAGAAATAAAAGAACGCAACTATATGCTATAAAGCGTGAGGATGGCACAGTATGCAGGACGCGTACCCAAATGTTAGAGATTGTCAGAAGGTTTTATTCCCAGTTATATGAAGATCAGAGCCAGTCAGGGACAGCAATACCCACGGAAGAACAATATATAATGCCACATATCCTAGTGGAGGAAGTGACAAGTGCTATAGAGTTACATAAAAAAGGAGCACAGGAAGATTTAAAGAACTACCGTCCAATAAGCCTCCTATCAGTGATGTACAAAGTTTTCACTAAGATAATTTCTAAAAGAATATTAAAAAAACTGAATGACGCACAACCAAGAGAACAAGCAGGATTCAGAAGTGGATTCAGTACAATGGATCACATCCAGGTTGTACAGCAGGTCATAGAAAGGCACAACGAATACACAATGCCACTGTGCTTGGCTTTTATCGACTACGAAAAAGCATTTGATTCCATCTCAAAGCATGCGATAATGGGTGCACTGCTTAGTCAAGGTGTAGAGAGAGCCTATGTAAACCTATTAGAATCGATATATGATGGAGCTACAGCCACAATTCACCTTGATGATCTTGAAGTGGGAATTAATATAGAACGAGGTGTACGGCAGGGTGACGTAATATCGCCCATTCTTTTCTCGGCTGGCCTTGAAGAAGTATTCCGTAAACTGGATTGGGAACAGGATGGTGTAAAGATCAATGGTGCAAACTTAAACCATCTTAGATTTGCAGATGATATTATTCTCATTTCACAAGACCCAGAGGAGCTGCAAAGACTCATACAAGAACTGCAAAGGGCTGGCGAACCATTTGGCTTGAAAATAAACCTGAAAAAGAGTCAGGTTATGTTCAATAACTTCGCTCACGACAGAAGAATTTCAGTTTTAGGAAGGGATTTAGAGATTGTGGACAGCTTTATATATATTGGGCAGAGGATTTCCATGGAGGGGAATACCGCCCGGGAGGTGGAACGGCGTGTTAAATGTGGCTGGCAGGCATTTGGTAGGCTCAACATAGTGTTTAAGAGCAGACTCCCACTTTGCCTGAAAAGAAAAGTATTCGATCAGTGTGTTCTACCCGTTATGACATACGGAAGTGAAACCTGGACACTCACATCGCAATCAATTCAAAAACTTCGGGTGGCACAGAGGGGAATGGAAAGATGTATGCTTGGCATTACAAGACGAGATAGAAAGTCCTGCACATGAATCAGGGAACAAACCAAAGTCTGTGACATCATTGGAAGAGTAAAACAGTTGAAATGGAGATGGGCAGGCCATATAGCGAGGCGATGGGACGACAGATGGACCAAGGCAATCCTGGAGTGGATACCGCTTGATCGCAAACGTCCGCGAAGAAGACCGAAAGCACGATGGATTGATGACATCGTTAAGTATATTGGACCCGAGTGGCAGAGGAAAGCCCAGGACCGTGAAGGTTGGAAGCATGCTGAAGAGGCCTTCATCCTGCAGGGGATCGATACGGGCTGGTGATGATGATGATGATGATGATGATGATGATGATGATATATATATATATATATATATATATATATATATATATATATATATATATATATATATATATATATATATATAGATATATATATATATATATATATATATATATATATATATATATATATATATATATATATATATATATATATATATATATATATATATTTATATATATATATATTTATATCAGAAAATAAAATAAAGACGGAAACTTACCCGCATCGGTGTCTGACGCGGTACGAAAGGAAGGGCAACTTAACCAAAAATAATAACGAAAACGAGGAGTCGACGTTAAGAAGTCGTCCAGTTAAGACAGCGATTCGGGATTGCCGACGAATAGTAATGGCAACTTGGTTTTTTTGAAGCAGTCCATAAGTAAATATAAGATATATTAAAAGTACTCCCAATCGCAACAGTGATTCAGTCACACTCGACTGAACACTACCAAACAATTTTATCAGGTTGAAGAACCAAGGTACCATTCGAGTGTGGCCTCGTTATCTTATCTAGACTAAGTCTCTTCAGCTACATAAGAGCCCACTGATCTTGGATCTTACAAGAGTAAATTCGGATTAGAGTATTCGGCTATGTAAATATACTGTGCAGCATCCGAAGTTACCTTTAACTGTACAGCAAGTCAAACAGTGATGAACTTCCTATTCCAAAACCATCAGAATCTTGGGCTCTGAATGAAAACAGACCTGAATCCGCCGATGCTTCAAGTGATCATACAGAACGTCTACAGATAATCGAAAAGATCCTTTATTTGGTGTTCTAGGACATTCAACAGAGTCGTATCTGATTTGACCAAGCTTAATAATGTAATTCGAGAATTAAAAATATCGAAATCGCAGTCAACATTTCAAGCACGTGGGATAAAACGATAGAATTTCCTTCAAGGTCACATAAACATAGATTACTTTCGCAAAAATTGGACCATTTCCGCAATGAAACAGCGATATTAAGGTAAATGAAGCCCTTCCCTGTTGAATATTGCTGGACTTTAATAAGGGAATTCCTAGAAACACAATACCATCGTAAAACATCAACAACATTATAAGGTGGGATTATAATTAATAATAATTTGTGCATTGCTATAATTCATTACAATGTCATTTTCTGTCAATCATTCAAATGTCAAATCATTTTCTGTTTTTAGGGCTTCCAACTTTACATAAAATACAACATGGTTTTGTGAAAGTCACAAGAAACAAACTCATTTTTATTTACCAGTGTAATAAATACGATCTAATGCTCTAACTTAAAAATATTGATGATAGAAAACATGAAAAATCATTTTCTGTTTTTAGGTCTTTAAACTTTTTTTTACCAGTGTAATGAAAACGACCTAATGTTCTAACTTAGCTTCCTATTTATCCATTGCTATTGATTTATTGTACATGATTTGATTTTTTTTAATGGAATACACTATAAACAATAATGGTTTGCTAAATATTTTATTGTCGACTTTATTTCCTAAAATGCGATGCGATTTCCTAAAAAATTATTATGGAAATAACGATGAACCTATACAGTTTCCCAAAAACCGGTACGAAACTGATTTTTTAACACCATGATTGATTCCATTGATTCAAGCGTTATATCTTTAAATCAACATATTAATAATTTTGGGTTTTTTCTGTAACCTAAATAAGTTTAAAAAAATCCAAAAGAGCATATATTAAACAACTGTCAAGATTTACACGCACTCCTGTGATTGGCAGGCGAAAGCAGTGAGTTCTAACCTTACAAATTATATGAAGAATTACAAATAAATTTACCCAAATATTTATATTGTCATTCGAATTTTGTTAACAGTATCAGTAACTTCACCCTTCGCTGAAAGAAAGTAAGGCACAGCATCAGCTTTTCAAAATTTAAACTAATAAAAACTTATTTAAAAACTATAATGGGTCAGCAGAGACGTTCAGCTTTAGCAAATTGTTCTATTGAAGCGGCAACAGCATTTAAGCTGGATAACAATCCGGTTATTAAGGAGTTCAATAAGGCCAAAAGCAGGAAATTTCAATTTCTTTAATTCTATACTGTTTGATATTACTTAATAATCTTAGTTAAAGTAAAGATATTTGCATGTTTATGAATAAAAATTTGATAGTTTAAAAACATGTTTTTCTCTATATAAAATCCGTTCTCTTGTGCTACCAGAGACCCCCGAAAAATTTATCTTGCCTACATCAAATTTAGATCTTGTCCCTACTGCATTTCGACAATTTGCAAACGTTGCTCCGATGTTAAATGTTCCAAGATGATTTGCCAGATTATACTGAATAATTTTGACACTAGAGGCGCGCAAACTCACAGTTCGTTTGACAGCGGCCCCTATCGGAAGTTCACGCACACTAAAAAACTCACCTGTTAGTAGTCTATGGTATATTTCATATCGTGAGTAGTAAGTTTATTGAATTCTGCGCAATTTATATTTTTTATTTTACTTCGATTGTGATTAATTTTAAGTACAATGGCTAGGCAAAGCGCAAATAGTGCCATTAGTTTTTGGTATATTTGCAGAGAACTCACCTTTAAGAACCTTTTAAAAGATAATTTCCCTACGCTTGAGCGAAAGATTTGTGAATTATATTATTTCTGAATTAAAGTTAAACCATATAACCTGACCTTGAGGATAAAAGTGGCTGTGCACGGAGCTGGAAAAAGGAGGCTGTGCACACTTACTTATGGGTGTAAATATAGATATGTGTCCTACAGAAAACCCCTGAGGTTTCTCGAGAGAACTCAGCAACATTACCTAAACCAGATAATGGGAATCAAATAGTACCATATAAAATCAAATAAAGAAGTTCTGGGTAAGGCGAGCTATTTATCGATGAGGGTTTTCGTGGTGTATGTTATATGATGAACTGGCTTCAGGTGAACGATGCCTACGTTCAGAAACTCATTATAAGGATCTCTACATGAAACGCTAAAGAGCCTTAATGCTAGTCATCAATGGAAAGTGACTACCTTCAATAGAACCCAATGGAGATGATTATTTTAGCAGTATCACGTACCACGGCTTAGAAACATATATCTCCCGCCTCTTGACCAGTTGGAATGTCTAAAATGTGGTCTCGTTATCTCATCTAGACTAAGTCTAGATGGCTGGCCGTACATTATTGTACATTATTTGATTTTTTTATGACATTTACTATAAAAAATAATGGTTTGCTAAATATTTTTTGGAACAATTTACTTCCTAAAAGGTAATGCGATTTCTTAAAAAAATGATTATGAAAGCAGAGATGAATCTATACAGTCTCCCAAAAGCCGGTACGAAACTTTTTTAACACTATGATTGATTCCATGGATTCAAGAGTTATATATTTAAATCAACATGTTAATAATTTGGGTTTTCTCTATAATCTAAGTAAGTTAAACATTATTCCAAAAGAGCTTATATTAAAAAAACTGTCAAGATTTACACGCAGTCCTGCGAGTGGACGAGGGCAGTGACTTCCAACTTTACAAATTATATGAAGAATTACAAACAATGATCCCAAATTTACTCAACTATTCAGTAAATATGTAAAACAGCTGCTCCAGTATATAACAGAAAATAACTTAAAAGAAATTTAAACCAAATATTTATATTGTCATTCGAATTTTGATAACAATATCAGTATGTTCAGCCTTCGCTGAAAGGAAGTAAGGTACAGCATCAGCTTTTTATCATCAGTTTTATTAGATTAAAACTAATAAAACATTATTTGATATGAATTTATTTGAAAATATGAAAACAATCAACTTAATGAAATAGAAAAAGATTTCCAAAAAAATATCACCCGAAACTTTTACAAAACTTTTAAAACTAAATTAACAGGCTATCAACCGCAGAGCCTATGCTTTCAAAAGGAAAACGGACAACTAGCTCTAAATAACCAAGACAATTGCAAAGAACTTGCGAAATATTTTGAACAAATACTAAACTGTCCTGAGCCCTTAAACAAATTACCAACACTAAACCCTAAACAAACAAACCCAGATTCATTACCACCGAATGAAGAGGAAATACTTAGGCAAATCAAGCGGCTTAAAAATAACAAAGCTTCTGGTGAAGATGGAATCACTGCTGAACTTTTGAAATCCGCTGGTCCAGGTACAATCAAGGAAATAACCAAAATTCTACAAGAAGTTTGGCGAACCGAACGGATTCCGGAAGACTGGAAAGATGCTCTAATCCATCCACTACATAAGAAAGGAGATAGAACTGATGTAAACAACTATAGAGGAATATCTCTTCTCCCAGTTTGTTACAAGATTCTATCTCAATGTCTACTAGACAGAGCACAGGGACAGTTAGAACCGAACATTGGTGAATATCAGGCAGGTTTTCGACCGGGCAGATCCTGCCCTGAACAGATCCTGAATCTACAGTTGATTCTAAGACATCAAAAACTGTACAATAAAAATCTCGTCTGTACATTTGTGGATTTCAAAAAAGCATATGATTCTATTGACCGCGAATCTTTATTCCGAATCTTGAAAGAACAAGGACTAGATCTGAAAACGCTGGCAATTATTAAAGCAACGTTAACTAACACGAGGTCAAAAGTTAAATTCATGGGTGACATCTCAGAACCCTTCGAAATTAAAACTGGTGTGAGACAAGGGGATGGACTCTCGCCACTCTTATTTAGCTGTGTTCTAGAAAAAGTAATACAGGAGTGGCGTGAAAAAAAGTCGGCCCTGAATATTGACTAGCCCATTAAACTGGGGAGAACCAACATCAAAATTGATTGTTTGGCATTTGCTGATGATGTTTGGCATTTGCTGTATTAACGGCTCAAAAACAGATTGAAATCCTAAAAGAAACAGCAGAAAAGGTAGGACTCCAAATATCCTTTGAAAAGACACAATACATGACCTGCAACAGACTAAGAACACCATTTCTAAAAACAAAATATGGTAACATCAGACGAGTCTCTCAATTCAAATATTTGGGTGAAATAATCATGGAAAATGGGATGGAAAAAGCGGCCAATAAGGGTAGATGTCAAAAAATGGAAACGGCATTGAGACTTACACAAAATATTTACAACAAAAAATGCCTATCTAAAAACACAAAACTGAGACATTACAACACGGTTATTAAGCCAAAATGTCTATATGCTGCAGAAACGCTCATTTTGAATAGAAAGAGGGACATCGAGGACATTGAAAAGAAGGAAAGAAAAATCATAAGAAAAATCATAGGCCCCAAACAAATAAATAGCACAACATACCGACTTCGAGAAAACCAAGAAATCAAACAATACACAGATATACATAGCGATATGAGAAAAATAAGACTTAAGTTTTACGGACACATCAAACGCATGAATCCGAGTAGGCTAACTAGACAAATAGTCGAATTTTATGAAAATAGGAGTAGAGCTAAAGTAGAAATAATTAAATGGATTGCGGCAATTAAAGAGGACCTAAGATCAGCAAATATTACACAAAGTGAAATTCAGGATAGAGGTTGTTTCAGACACAAGGTTAACGTTTGGAAGGTTGGCCAGAGAGAAAAATGTAGGAAGACTGGAACAACTTGGTCTGAGGAAAGGAAAAAAGCTCATAGCGAAAGAATGAAATTAGTATGGGCTCAAAGGAAGGCTAACAACAACAAACGCCTCTAATTGTACTTCGCGTGGTCCACCAGGGCCCATACGTGAATAATAATAATAAAACATTATTTAAGAAACAAGTACAATACGTCAGCAAAGACTTTCAGAATTGGTGTTTTTTCTATCGAAGCAGCAACAGCATTTAAGCTGGATAACAATCCAGTTAATAAGGCGTTCAGTAAGGCTAAAAGCAGGAACTTTTTGTAAGATATTACTTAATAATTTTAGTTAAAGAAAAGATGTTTGCATGTTTATGAATAAAATTTTGATAGTTTCAAAACATTTTTTTCTCTATATAAAATACGTCTTATTGTGCTACTATCAGAAGGCCACGCAAATTTTATCTTGCCTACATCAAAATTAGGTCTTGCCCCCTGCCCCCTGTATTTCGACAATTTGCAAACGTTGCTCCGATTGTTAAACGTTCTATGATGGTTTGCTAGACTATACTGAATAATTTTAACACTAGACGCGCAATGAAAAAACGATATTAAGACAAATGAAACCCCTTCTTACCTGTTGATTATTATTGGATATTAATAAGGGAGTGTCTAGAAACAAAATGCCATAAAAAAACATCAACAACAACATTATAAGGTGGGATAATGATTAATAATAATTCGTCTATTGCTATAATTTATTACAATGCTGCAATACTTAAGAGCAAAAACACATGGATGATAGAAAACAAGAAAAATTATTTTCTGTTTTAGGGCTTCCAACTTTACATAAGATACAACATGGTTTTGTGAAAGTCACAAGAAACAAACTCATTTTTATTTACCAGTGTATCAAACCTAACCTAACTTAGCTTCCAATTTTTTTATTGCTATTGATTTATTGTACATTATTTGACCTTTTTAATGAAATACAATATAAACAATCATGATGTGCTAAATATTTTTTGTTGAATTTATTTCCTAAAATATATAATTAAACGAAACATATAACATATCCAACATGTAGAGAAATGTCTCTACAGTGAAATCATATATTGTACATTTTTAATTGTTATAGGTATCCTATTAAGATCTTCCTGTCAATCTTTTGGTAAGGCGCTGTCACTTTTTCCTCTGACATATAACCGTAGATTAGATGTCTTGGACCCCAACATACGTTCCAGCAGTGAATGTTTTGATTTTCTTCTCGCAGCAAGCACAGCCCTGCACAATTCCTGAAACAATAAGTTAAAGATATAATAAGTATTTTCTAGAAAACATAAACATATTTTTTTAATATTTGAATTTATCAAAAATTTAAGTTTCTTATAATGAATGTGTGATCTAAGATAATGTTGCTCTGTTCGAGGTCACTGAAAGTGGTTTTGACGAAATGCTTTTCAGAATCTAGTCAAAGCTCATGTCGAAAAACCTATACTCTACCTGCTGATCAACTTGATTCTGATATAAAACAAAAGAAATCTGGAATCAAATGTTTTTCTTTATGGCAAATTCTATTCCGAAGGATTACAAAGAGACTGTCAAGTATCTTAAATGGAACTCTTATATACCAGGTGACATGTCACTGTAAATTGTCTTCTCTGCACATAGACTCTCGAAATGAACTACAGCTCTACAAATATAACTAACAAAAAAATAACAAATCCCAAAGACGACCTAAATAAGAGATATGGAGAAAATTAATACCAACTGAAGAATTACTAGAATAACTAGAAGATAAGATAGAAAGGCAACCCAACTGAAGTCAGGAATATAAAACTGGAATTGAGGTCATAAAATCCAAAAATAATGTTGGTGTCCAATAAGTCCAATGACAGAAAACAATTCACCACTGTTTTTAATACCAAATTAAGACCTAAATAGACCAGAAGTAATGTAGACTGATTCCGACAGAGATATTGGCAATCTAAACTTGCTAATACCTATATACTAATTTTATTCGTGTTTATTTATGAGCAAATCTACACCAGAGAGGAGTGATTCTACACGGATTCTACACTGATATTTTTTTTATTACTGTTGAACCTCTCTGTATGCGCAAATCCATCTGTGGTATATGTCTTCTCTGCACATAGACTCACGAAATGAACTACAGCTCTACAAATATAACTAACAAAAAAATAACAAATCCCAAAGACGAACTAAATAAGAGATATGGAGAAAATTAATACCAACTGAAGAATTACTAGAATAACTAGAAGATAAGATAGAAAGGCAACCCAACTGAAGTCAGGAATATAAAACTGGAATTGAGGTCATAAAATCCAAAAATAATGTTGGTGTCCAATAAGTCCAACGACAGAAAACAATTCACCACTGTTTTTAATACCAAATTAAGACCTAAATAGACCAGAAGTAATGTAGACTGATTCCGACAGAGATATTGGCAATCTAAACTTGCTAATACCTATATACTAATTTTATTCGTGTTTATTTATGAGCAAATCTACATCAGAGAGGAGTGATTCTACACTGATATTTTTTTTATTACTGTTGAACCTCTCTGTATGCGCAAATCCATCTGTGGTATATGTCTTCTCTGCACATAGACTCACGAAATGAACTACAGCTCTACAAATATAACTAACAAAAAAATAACAAATCCCAAAGACGACCTAAATAAGAGATATGGAGAAAATTAATACCAACTGAAGAATTACTAGAATAACTAGAAGATAAGATAGAAAGGCAACCCAACTGAAGTCAGGAATATAAAACTGGAATTGAGGTCATAAAATCCAAAAATAATGTTGGTGTCCAATAAGTCCAACGACAGAAAACAATTCACCACTGTTTTTAATACCAAATCAAAACATAAATAGACCAGAAGTAATGTAGACTGATTCCGACAGAGATATTGGCAATCTAAACTTGCTAATACCTATATACTAATTTTATTCGTGTTTATTTATGAGCAAATCTACACCAGAGAGGAGTGATTCTACACGGATTCTACACTGATATTTTTTATATTACTGTTGAACCTCTCTGTATGCGCAAATCCATCTGTGGTATATGTCTTCTCTGCACATAGACTCACGAAATGAACTACAGCTCTACAAATATAACTAACAAAAAAATAACAAATCCCAAAGACGAACTAAATAAGAGATATGGAGAAAATTAATACCAACTGAAGAATTACTAGAATAACTAGAAGATAAGATAGAAAGGCAACCCAACTGAAGTCAGGAATATAAAACTGGAATTGAGGTCATAAAATCCAAAAATAATGTTGGTGTCCAATAAGTCCAATGACAGAAAACAATTCGCCACTGTTTTTAATACCAAATTAAAACCTAAATAGACCAGAAGTAATGTAGACTGATTCCGACAGAGATATTGGCAATCTAAACTTGCTAATACCTATATACTAATTTTATTCGTGTTTATTTATGAGCAAATCTACACCAGAGAGGAGTGATTCTACACGAATTCTACACTGATATTTTTTTTATTACTGTTGAACCTCTCTGTATGCGCAAATCCATCTGTGGTATATGTCTTCTCTGCACATAGACTCACGAAATGAACTACAGCTCTACAAATATAACTAACAAAAAAATAACAAATCCCAAAGACGAACTAAATAAGAGATATGGAGAAAATTAATACCAACTGAAGAATTACTAGAATAACTAGAAGATAAGATAGAAAGGCAACCCAACTGAAGTCAGGAATATAAAACTGGAATTGAGGTCATAAAATCCAAAAATAATGTTGGTGTCCAATAAGTCCAACGACAGAAAACAATTCACCACTGTTTTTAATACCAAATTAAAACCTAAATAGACCAGAAGTAATGTAGACTGATTCCGACAGAGATATTGGCAATCTAAACTTGCTAATACCTATATACTAATTTTATTCGTGTTTATTTATGAGCAAATCTACATCAGAGAGGAGTGATTCTACACGGATTCTACACTGATATTTTTTTTTATTACTGTTGAACCTCTCTGTATGCGCAAATCCATCTGTGGTATATGTCTTCTCTGCACATAGACTCACGAAATGAACTACAGCTCTACAAATATAACTAACAAAAAAATAACAAATCCCAAAGACGAACTAAATAAGAGATATGGAGAAAATTAATACCAACTGAAGAATTACTAGAATAACTAGAAGATAAGATAGAAAGGCAACCCAACTGAAGTCAGGAATATAAAACTGGAATTGAGGTCATAAAATCCAAAAATAATGTTGGTGTCCAATAAGTCCAATGACAGAAAACAATTCGCCGCTGTTTTTAATACCAAATTAAAACCTAAATAGACCAGAAGTAATGTAGACTGATTCCGACAGAGATATTGGCAATCCAAACTTGCTAATACCTATATACTAATTTTATTCGTGTTTATTTATGAGCAAATCTACATCAGAGAGGAGTGATTCTACACGGATTCTACACTGATATTTTTTTTATTACTGTTGAACCTCTCTGTATGCGCAAATCCATCTGTGGTATATGTCTTCTCTGCACATAGACTCACGAAATGAACTACAGCTCTACAAATATAACTAACAAAAAAATAACAAATCCCAAAGACGAACTAAATAAGAGATATGGAGAAAATTAATACCAACTGAAGAATTACTAGAATAACTAGAAGATAAGATAGAAAGGCAACCCAACTGAAGTCAGGAATATAAAACTGGAATTGAGGTCATAAAATCCAAAAATAATGTTGGTGTCCAATAAGTCCAATGACAGAAAACAATTCGCCACTGTTTTTAATACCAAATTAAAACCTAAATAGACCAGAAGTAATGTAGACTGATTCCGACAGAGATATTGGCAATCTAAACTTGCTAATACCTATATACTAATTTTATTCGTGTTTATTTATGAGCAAATCTACACCAGAGAGGAGTGATTCTACACGGATTCTACACTGATATTTTTTTTATTACTGTTGAACCTCTCTGTATGCGCAAATCCATCTCTGGTATATGTCTTCTCTGCACATAGACTCACGAAATGAACTACAGCTCTACAAATATAACTAACAAAAAAATAACAAATCCCAAAGACGAACTAAATAAGAGATATGGAGAAAATTAATACCAACTGAAGAATTACTAGAATAACTAGAAGATAAGATAGAAAGGCAACCCAACTGAAGTCAGGAATATAAAACTGGAATTGAGGTCATAAAATCCAAAAATAATGATGGTGTCCAATAAGTCCAACGACAGAAAACAATTCACCACTGTTTTTAATACCAAATTAAAACCTAAATAGACCAGAAGTAATGTAGACTGATTCCGACAGAGATATTGGCAATCTAAACTTGCTAATACCTATATACTAATTTTATTCGTGTTTATTTATGAGCAAATCTACATCAGAGAGGAGTGATTCTACACTGATATTTTTTTTATTACTGTTAAACCTCTCTGTATGCGCAAATCCATCTGTGGTATATGTCTTCTCTGCACATAGACTCACGAAATGAACTACAGCTCTACAAATATAACTAACAAAAAAATAACAAATCCCAAAGACGACCTAAATAAGAGATATGGAGAAAATTAATACCAACTGAAGAATTACTAGAATAACTAGAAGATAAGATAGAAAGGCAACCCAACTGAAGTCAGGAATATAAAACTGGAATTGAGGTCATAAAATCCAAAAATAATGTTGGTGTCCAATAAGTCCAACGACAGAAAACAATTCACCACTGTTTTTAATACCAAATTAAAACCTAAATAGACCAGAAGTAATGTAGACTGATTCCGACAGAGATATTGGCAATCTAAACTTGCTAATACCTAGATACTAATTTTATTCGTGTTTATTTATGAGCAAATCTACATCAGAGAGGAGTGATTCTACACTGATTCTACACTGATATTTTTTTTATTACTGTTGAACCTCTCTGTATGCGCAAATCCATCTGTGGTATATGTCTTCTCTGCACATAGACTCACGAAATGAACTACAGCTCTACAAATATAACTAACAAAAAAATAACAAATCCCAAAGACGACCTAAATAAGAGATATGGAGAAAATTAATACCAACTGAAGAATTACTAGAATAACTAGAAGATAAGATAGAAAGGCAACCCAACTGAAGTCAGGAATATAAAACTGGAATTGAGGTCATAAAATCCAAAAATAATGTTGGTGTCCAATAAGTCCAACGACAGAAAACAATTCACCACTGTTTTTAATACCAAATCAAAACCTAAATAGACCAGAAGTAATGTAAACTGATTCCGACAGAGATATTGGCAATCTAAACTTGCTAATACCTAGATACTAATTTTATTCGTGTTTATTTATGAGCAAATCTACATCAGAGAGCAGTGATTCTACACTGATATTTTTTTATTACTGTTGAACCTCTCTGTATGCGCAAATTCATCTGTGGTATATGTCTTCTCTGCACATAGACTCACGAAATGAACTACAGCTCTACAAATATAACTAACAAAAAAATAACAAATCCCAAAGACGACCTAAATAAGAGATATGGAGAAAATTAATACCAACTGAAGAATTACTAGAATAACTAGAAGATAAGATAGAAAGGCAACCCAACTGAAGTCAGGAATTTAAAACTGGAATTGAGGTCATAAAATCCAAAAATAATGTTGGTGTCCAATAAGTCCAACGACAGAAAACAATTCACCACTGTTTTTAATACCAAATCAAAACCTAAATAGACCAGATGTAATGTAGACTGATTCCGACAGAGATATTGGCAATCTAAACTTGCTAATACCTAGATACTAATTTTATTCGTGTTTATTTATGAGCAAATCTACATCAGAGAGCAGTGATTCTACACTGATTCTACACTGATATTTTTTTTTTATTACTGTTGAACCTCTCTGTATGCGCAAATCCATCTGTGGTATATGTCTTCTGTGCACATAGACTCACGAAATGAACTACAGCTCTACAAATATAACTAACAAAAAAATAACAAATCCCAAAGACGACCTAAATAAGAGATATGGAGAAAATTAATACCAACGGAAGAATTACTAGAATAACTAGAAGATAAGATAGAAAGGCAACCCAACTGAAGTCAGGAATATAAAACTGGAATTGAGGTCATAAAATCCAAAAATTATGTTGGTGTCCAATAAGTCCAACGACAGAAAACAATTCACCACTATTTTTAATACCAAATCAAAACCTAAATAGACCAGAAGTAATGTAGACTGATTCCGACAGAGATATTGGCAATCTAAACTTGCTAATACCTAGATACTAATTTTATTCGTGTTTATTTATGAGCAAATCTACATCAGAGAGCAGTGATTCTGCACTGATTCTACACTGATATTTTTTTTATTACTGTTGAACCTCTCTGTATGCGCAAATCCATCTGTGGTATATGTCTTCTCTGCACATAGACTCACGAAATGAACTACAGCTCTACAAATATAACTAACAAAAAAATTACAAATCCCAAAGACGACCTAAATAAGAGATATGGAGAAAATTAATACCAACTGAAGAATTACTAGAATAACTAGAAGATAAGATAGAAAGGCAACCCAACTGAAGTCAGGAATTTATAACTGGAATTGAGGTCATAAAATCCAAAAATAATGTTGGTGTCCAATAAGTCCAACGACAGAAAACAATTCACCACTGTTTTTAATACCAAATCAAAACCTAAATAGACCAGATGTAATGTAGACTGATTCCGACAGAGATATTGGCAATCTAAACTTGCTAATACCTAGATACTAATTTTATTCGTGTTTATTTATTAGCAAATCTACACAAGAGAGGAGTGATTCTACACGGATTCTACACTGATATTTTTTTTATTACTGTTGAACCTCTCTGTATGCGCAAATCCATCTGTGGTATATGTCTTCTCTGCACATAGACTCACGAAATGAACTACAGCTCTACAAATATAACTAACAAAAAAATAACAAATCCCAAAGACGACCTAAATAAGAGATATGGAGAAAATTAATACCAACTGAAGAATTACTAGAATAACTAGAAGATAAGATAGAAAGGCAACCCAACTGAAGTCAGGAATTTAAAACTGGAATTGAGGTCATAAAATCCAAAAATAATGTTGGTGTCCAATAAGTCCAACGACAGAAAACAATTCACCACTGTTTTTAATACCAAATCAAAACCTAAATAGACCAGATGTAATGTAGACTGATTCCGACAGAGATATTGGCAATCTAAACTTGCTAATACCTAGATACTAATTTTATTCGTGTTTATTTATGAGCAAATCTACATCAGAGAGCAGTGATTCTGCACTGATTCTACACTGATATTTTTTTATTACTGTTGAACCTCTCTGTATGCGCAAATTCATCTGTGGTATATGTCTTCTCTGCACATAGACTCACGAAATGAACTACAGCTCTACAAATATAACTAACAAAAAAATAACAAATCCCAAAGACGACCTAAATAAGAGATATGGAGAAAATTAATACCAACTGAAGAATTACTAGAATAACTAGAAGATAAGATAGAAAGGCAACCCAACTGAAGTCAGGAATTTAAAACTGGAATTGAGGTCATAAAATCTAAAAATAATGTTTGTGTCCAATAAGTCCAACGACAGAAAACAATTCACCACTGTTTTTAATACCAAATCAAAACCTAAATAGACCAGATGTAATGTAGACTGATTCCGACAGAGATATTGGCAATCTAAACTTGCTAATACCTAGATACTAATTTTATTCGTGTTTATTTATGAGCAAATCTACATCAGAGAGCAGTGATTCTGCACTGATTCTACACTGATATTTTTTTTATTACTGTTGAACCTCTCTGTATGCGCAAATCCATCTGTGGTATATGTCTTCTCTGCACATAGACTCACGAAATGAACTACAGCTCTACAAATATAACTAACAAAAAAATAACAAATCCCAAAGACGACCTAAATAAGAGATATGGAGAAAATTAATACCAACTGAAGAATTACTAGAATAACTAGAAGATAAGATAGAAAGGCAACCCAACTGAAGTCAGGAATTTATAACTGGAATTGAGGTCATAAAATCCAAAAATAATGTTGGTGTCCAATAAGTCCAACGACAGAAAACAATTCACCACTGTTTTTAATACCAAATCAAAACCTAAATAGACCAGATGTAATGTAGACTGATTCCGACAGAGATATTGGCAATCTAAACTTGCTAATACCTAGATACTAATTTTATTCGTGTTTATTTATTAGCAAATCTACACAAGAGAGGAGTGATTCTACACGGATTCTACACTGATATTTTTTTTATTACTGTTGAACCTCTCTGTATGCGCAAATCCATCTGTGGTATATGTCTTCTCTGCACATAGACTCACGAAATGAACTACAGCTCTACAAATATAACTAACAAAAAAATAACAAATCCCAAAGACGACCTAAATAAGAGATATGGAGAAAATTAATACCAACTGAAGAATTACTAGAATAACTAGAAGATAAGATAGAAAGGCAACCCAACTGAAGTCAGGAATTTAAAACTGGAATTGAGGTCATAAAATCCAAAAATAATGTTGGTGTCCAATAAGTCCAACGACAGAAAACAATTCACCACTGTTTTTAATACCAAATCAAAACCTAAATAGACCAGATGTAATGTAGACTGATTCCGACAGAGATATTGGCAATCTAAACTTGCTAATACCTAGATACTAATTTTATTCGTGTTTATTTATGAGCAAATCTACATCAGAGAGCAGTGATTCTGCACTGATTCTACACTGATATTTTTTTATTACTGTTGAACCTCTCTGTATGCGCAAATTCATCTGTGGTATATGTCTTCTCTGCACATAGACTCACGAAATGAACTACAGCTCTACAAATATAACTAACAAAAAAATAACAAATCCCAAAGACGACCTAAATAAGAGATATGGAGAAAATTAATACCAACTGAAGAATTACTAGAATAACTAGAAGATAAGATAGAAAGGCAACCCAACTGAAGTCAGGAATTTAAAACTGGAATTGAGGTCATAAAATCTAAAAATAATGTTTGTGTCCAATAAGTCCAACGACAGAAAACAATTCACCACTGTTTTTAATACCAAATCAAAACCTAAATAGACCAGATGTAATGTAGACTGATTCCGACAGAGATATTGGCAATCTAAACTTGCTAATACCTAGATACTAATTTTATTCGTGTTTATTTATGAGCAAATCTACATCAGAGAGCAGTGATTCTGCACTGATTCTACACTGATATTTTTTTTATTACTGTTGAACCTCTCTGTATGCGCAAATCCATCTGTGGTATATGTCTTCTCTGCACATAGACTCACGAAATGAACTACAGCTCTACAAATATAACTAACAAAAAAATAACAAATCCCAAAGACGACCTAAATAAGAGATATGGAGAAAATTAATACCAACTGAAGAATTACTAGAATAACTAGAAGATAAGATAGAAAGGCAACCCAACTGAAGTCAGGAATATAAAACTGGAATTGAGGTCATAAAATCCAAAAATAATGTTGGTGTCCAATAAGTCCAATGACAGAAAACAATTCACCACTGTTTTTAATACCAAATCAAAACCTAAATAGACCAGAAGTAATGTAGACTGATTCCGACAGAGATATTGGCAATCTAAACTTGCTAATACCTAGATACTAATTTTATTCGTGTTTATTTATGAGCAAATCTACACCAGAGAGGAGTGATTCTACACTGATATTTTTTTTATTACTGTTGAACCTCTCTGTATGCGCAAATCCATCTGTGGTATTCTGAGAAAAAAAATTAGCAAATGCAACCAAAACTATGTAACTTTGTGTGGAAAGAAGTGGAAAGATAGCCATTTTAAGAAGCTTCGCTATTAAGACTGGTTTGCGACAAGTTTAGCTAATGTGGGTAGCCAAATTTTCTGTAATAAAAAATAAATAATAAATAAATTAGTTGATAATAGTAATAATAAATAAATTAATTGATTAGATTTAGTATTCCATGAAAAATCCTCTTAAGTTAACTTCCACATCTGCTGGATTAATATAGAAGGATTTCCGTAGCGTAACAAACAAGGATTTCAATACAATATATATTTTAATAAACAAAAGGGTAGTTACCTGAAACACTACTGCTACTGGCGCCACTTGTTCGGCAGCGGCCACTTCTGAAAATCCACATTCTAAATTTCTGGCTAAGACGGCGCCTTCTTCCACACTAACTTCTCTTAGGTGGACCTAAAATAATAATTGAAAGCAATATATTTAAATGAGATAACGAATATTTAATGAAAATTAATTTTAAATAAAAGAGCTATGACAGATATATATTTCCACTATATTCGAAAATACTATGGTAGTTGTTTCTTGTTACGAAACACATTATTTACGTTACACGTTCCGTTATTTTGATTAAGATGTTGTAATATGTATTAGTTTTACCTGAATTAAAGGTCGATGAACGTTATAACACAATCAATGATAATGGTCGGGAATTATCTGTTCAACGTCTAGACACAATAAAAGTTCCAAAAGAGTCAACATTCTTTGCCAAATTTTATGTGTGTAGGTCTTGTAGTTTCGGAGAATTCGCGAAAAGTGAGTGGTACTTGACTTAGTACTTTATTTGAAATAGAATAACCAATAAAAATGTACCATCAATGTAACATACTCCGTTACTAATGATAAAATAACAAATACAAAACACTTACAGATACAGAAATAGTAACCAAATCAGTTTCAAAGCATTTGTCAAACATAAATACTATAAAAATTGCCTTCAAAACCAATAAACATTTGCGAACATCTCCAATCTCTTCCTTCACCTTTATCTCTTCTGCCAATAGACAGCCAATACAAAATAGATAAGTTTAGGAAAATATTTGCCGACATGAGAAAAATTTGGCACTCCAGAAATTTAAACATATCCACCAAAATAGATATATACAGACGCCCAGGTCCTGTCTAGATACCAGGTATACATGAAAAATTGCACAATGGGTGTGGAGAATATTAGAAGTATTCAAAAAGCAAGGGAAATTAATTTACTTATTTCTTCATGCTCATTTCTTCAGATGTTTTCCGAACGTTCAGCTCGAGCCCAACTAATAAAGGCTTAAGACCAGAAATCGGTCACTCGAGACACTTGATGGCATTTTGAGGAGGAGATAGTCCTCCTTTACCATAATAATTTCAGAGAGACCTTCATATTAGTAACCTCTCCCTTCATCTCGTTATCCCCTCGCCCATTCAGCCCTGCTCGAAAAGTGAATATAAAAAAAAGTAAACCCCGTACTACATAAAAGAGAGCATCCGCAGAAGAAACCATAAGATTTTTAAGGAAATCAAGAGATTTTATTAACCAGCATGCATATGTTATGTAATTTTAATCAAAATAAAGTGAATATAATCCATCTTGCAAAGTGACATTGGGTTTTAATAATAACAATAATAATTAATAATCAACTTATTGAGGAAATTATGAGTAAAGTGAGTGAGACAACAAACAAACAAAGACTCAAATATATAGGAATAATTCGAAAACATACTCTGGAGAAACAAAAGTGTATCAATAGAGTACTAATCAAAAATGTATAACGCGTGAGTAAGACGAAGTGAGAAAATCGAAGAAAACAGTGCAAGATCGAAGAAAATAAAGACGATACTGGAATGAGTAGGTCAATCTAATGTCAGACGAAAGACTAGTTAAGGCAGCAAAAAAGTGGAAAGCCATTGGAAGAAAACCACCCGGACGTCATAATGAAATATTTTCAAACTAAAAATAATGATGGACAAATAGTGATTGAATAACAAATGGATAATAATAGTGAAAATAATAATAAAATAAAGTTCGGCCTTTAAACTTTGCGGTGCTGTTTAAATATCCGGCTATTGAAAAGTCCGTTAACTAAGATGGGCGGTTAGTAACATGTACAGCGTCCAAAATGTTTGGTACCATAAATGCCCCGCATCAAAAATGTCTGGTAACTAAAATGTCCTGTACCTGAAACGTTCGGGGTCTAAAATGTTTGGATCCAAAAACGTTCGGAATCTAAAATGTCCGGATCCTAAAATCCTCTAAAAAAATACCAACAAAATAACCCTAGGCAGGGCTTGCCCAATTAATAAACAGACCTCTTTGGAGGGATTACTTAACCTGGACTGTCTGCGGCGTCGACTACTAGATCGTTGTCCGTCTTTTTGGTATGGAGACGAGTGTTCAGCACGAGGCGAGGTTTTCGACTGACTGGGAGTTCACCGTGGAGTATACAGAAGCGCGTGGAAGCAAGATATACGCAATACAGTACTACCTGTAGCAGTCGATAATTTTTAAACCCCACAATGCTTAATAATAATATGTTATCAAAGTCCTGACTGATGTCCTAAAATGCTACTGTACATTTCCTTTCTCCTAATGATTCATTAATTTCATTTGAGATGCTGGAAACTTGCACAATACTAGAATGTTTCAGCATACAATTTGGTTTTTTTAGGAACTTTTTGTAACAGTAGTTTCTGGAAAAGTTTCGAGGAATTTGAAGCAAGTTGATAGCAGATTTCTGACTCATAAATTAGTATGTTATATTTTTATAGCGCTGAAAATGAAATGAAATATTTACTAAATGTCTAAGATTTTGTTTAAAATATTTTTTTTCTTCACAAAATAATCAGTTCACACTTAAATTATCTATTCGTTGATACACGGCAGAAAATATTTTATTTTATATTGGAATTCCTTTTCCTCAACGTTTCGTAGTGAAATATTTAATTGAAACACATGAAAATTTTTACTGTATGTTTTATTTAACTTCCACGTGTTTTCATATTATTCGCGCGATAAAAAACCAAATCTTTCACTAACCAACTGAAAGTCTTACTTTTTTTTATACGCATTTTGAAGTAAATTTCAAAAACACTTAAACAAAGTGTAAAAAGTCAAATATTTTTCCAGTAGATGGCGGCGCGATCGCAAAAGTGATCACACTTCGGAAAAGTAGCTTACTTTCTAATAACGCTTCATGACTTTCAAGCCGATAAGATATTTAGATTTGTTTTGACACTTCTCAAATGCAGATAAGTTTGATATTTTTGTTATCACGGAAAAAAAATAATCTCGTGTACTGATTAAACACCATTTTTGGCGTAAAAAAACATACAGCGAACCGAAAAAATGTTCAAGTAGTATTTGGGGACTCTGTTTTTTACATTTCATAGTTCATAAATGGTTTACATACAGCTGAGATCACTACTAGAGAATGGTCAACAAAATCCATATCTTGGTGGCATATCACATGGTGAAGGTTGGAGAAACTGTTGAATATCTACCACGAAAACGTACGGAACATTCAACCCGAACATTTGGGCGTGATAAATTTAACAGCGCTATGAATGCAGCGTTGGCTCATAGCGAATCAGAAATGTAATCCAATAACCACTTCACAGTGGACATTTACAGGGTGACCCCTAACTTATCCACCATAGAACAAATGATGATAGTAGAGATCAAAATAAGCGGATTTAGTCAATAAATATGTTGGCAAATGTTAGTTATTAAAAATATACAGGGTGTTTTATTAGGGTGATAATTTAAAAACGGTTGACGATATCACGTTCAAAACCGGGGTAGTTGGATTTTCAAAGATGACAAATCTGAATTTGATACTAGTTTGAACCTAGTTCCTAGAGGGCACTTGCTACCTACTTTGTGACGAATTAACTCGGTCATATTTTTTTTATCTTATAAAGCTGGGAATATTTTGACTGCAAAATAGAGAAAAGTCATAATTCCCACGTAAAAAAGTACCCTTGATCAATATTGATATTGAAGCAAGGCGATCTCACGCCATCATTGCACATCTTGTTGATGGCTAAAAAATCTACAATTCACAAAGTGTGCCTTGAATACGAGGCAAAAAATATTAAAATGCCAAAAATACAACGGATTTTATTTAAAATAACAATTTTTTGAAATTTACTTCAATAGGTGTTGAAAGTGTAACCAACGTTTACCTCAATACACTTTCGCCGGCTCTTTGTTAAGTGACGCTTCATATTTGAGAACATTTTCTTCGTTTCTAATAACATTAGCCGTTTGTCGATTTTTTTATAAATGTTCGCCTCGGGTGTTGATTTCATCATGGTAAACTAAAGACTTCATATGACCCCACAAATAAAAGTCTAACAGATTAATGTCTAGGCAACAAGGTGACCAAGAAAACTCACCATTGCGCCCAATCCATCGATGTGGAAAACGTTGAATGATTTCGTAGTGCAACAGTAAAATGCGGTGGGGCCCCATCTTGCATGAACCACGTCTAATCTTAAGTTTAGAGGTATATCGTCCAAAAAGTCTAATAAATCATTTTTTAAAAACTGCGCATATTGACCTCTATTCAGTCTTCGCGGAAACTCAAATGGGCCGATTAAAAATTGTCGATAATGCCGTATCAAATGTTAATTGAGAATTTATGCTGGAAATATCGCTCTCTAGATATATATTTTCCAGGGCGTAATAATGATTATTTCGCCAGTTAAAAATTACGCGACTGGTAAAAGTTGCTTCGTCAGTAAACAATATCTTTTTCAGGAACATAGGGTATTCGTTTTTTTATGTAGTAGATTTTTACAAAATTCTAATCTAGCCGGCAAATCTTGTAGCAATAAATTTTGAGCAGGCGAAAAATGGCAGTGAAACAATTTTTCTTTATGAAGAGCTCTTGAAGCGGTAGATTTGCTAATTCCTTAACGCTTAGTGCTTAGTACAGGATTTTCTGCGATACTAACCAAAATGCCCTCTGCTTGTTCTACACTTAGGCCCTTTTCACATTATCCACTCCACGCCACGCCACTCCACACCACATGTCGTCAACATATTGGCCACTTCCACACTTATCCACGCCACGCCATGCCATACCACACCACTCGTCATTTCACACTTATCAACGTTCCATCAACACCCTATCCACTTGAAAAGTGAGACTTTTCTGTTCAGTCTGTTTTTGCCATCCTCATGGACTGAAGAGTTGGCTGGCATGAGTTTAATTTTTCTTCGAAGGTTAAGAAAGCGCAGGAAAAAAAAGACAATTTTGGGTACACCCATATATTTCGACCCGTCAAAAAAGCAGCGCTTTTAACTATTTTGAGGAGCACCTTGATAATCCCATGAAGTTTTTCACATTTTTTTGTATGAGCGTGGAATCATTTCAAGAACAGTCTGCAGTTTTAGAAGAAAGTTTGCGCAGACAAGACACTGTCTTGAGGAAGTCTATTACTCCCCAGCAGATGATGATAGTAACATTGGGTCATTTCTGCATACTCAGAATACAATGCATTTGCAACTTCAGACGAAGTAAACTGTTTTTTTTGTTTATTTGAATAATCACCGAGTTGTACGTTCCATAAACATTCAATATTCTTTACTTCGTCTATTAACTTTTCAGTATCAATAATAATCATGAAATCAAAATTCCAAAAAAAAGTAGTCAAAGTTTAAAAAAGCAAAGAATAACCTTGGGGTCAAATAAGTACTGATAACTGATATGATTAACCACGTGTGTATTGTGGTTGTGGAGTGGATGGGGCGTGGCAGAGTATGAAAGGGCCCATTGGTTCTTTCAGGTTTACTCTTGACAAGAGGTAGTGTGGCGTGGATTTGGCGGAGTTGCGTGCCCCCCTGCTGTTGATCTCGAGTGGAACCTTGTGGCTGAGTATAATTGTGTGGCGTGGCGTAGCGTGGATAGGTTTGTAAACCCCCATCTACTCCTGTGTACTTGGTGTGGAGTGGCGTGGACTGGATAGTGTGAAAGGGGCCTTATACGTTTTGGTCATCCACTAGAATTGCTGTAATAAATCGAACCTCTTTCGCCTAACTGATACAAAATTATTTAAAAAATTTGTCGATCTGGGATAATTCTGGTTGGGATGGTCCGGTTGGGCTCCTCATACCTTCTAACTGCAGCGCGACTATTGTAATTAACTTGTGCATAAACGCAGAGCATACCCCTTAAATTAATGTCAGGAAACTGATTAAGTCTGGGCATTGTTTACAAATTATATAAAACCAACTCAAGATTGGAGAAACTTGATTCCATCTACGTTTAATAGGAGAGATAGAAAACAATGACAGTTGTCATCGAGACGTAATAATATGTACACAACATTCAAGGCACACTTTGTATATTTCATATTTTTCAGCTATCGACAAGATATGTAATTGAATATTCAAACATGAATATCTCGCAAACGACGTGGGATATAGATATTGAACAAGTACCTTTTTTTTCGCGGAAATTATGAGTACTCTCTATTTTGAAGTCAAAATATTCTCAACTTTATAAGGTAAAAAATATAAGTGAGTTAATTCCTCACAAAGTAGGGAGCAAGCGCCCGCTAGGAACTAGTCTCAAGCTAGTATGAAATTCGGATTTGTCGCCTTTGAAAACCCAATTATCCCGATTTTGAACCGAATATATTCAACCTGATATCTTCATTATCTCAATTTTTCAAATATTTGGTTTCACTTTTAACACTCTGTACGTTTTTAATGACTAACATTTATTGATTAAATCCTCTTATTTTGATCTTTATTATCGCCAGTTGCTCTATGTGGGATAAATTATGGAACAAGTGTCTCATGTATTAGCGCCATGTATAAACGCAAGATTCATTTCTGTACACCAGAAATGAAGAAAGAGTCAAAAATGTGACCTATCAGGCAACATATTTTTGTTCCTATATTTGCATTATTCTTTTTGTTGACTATTTACTATGTGGGCAAAGCGATATCATGTTAATCATAACAGTACCAGGAATTTCTCATTTAAAAAGCCCCCGCAAAATATTATAAATCTTATTTTTTGCGGTAAAATGTGCCTACATTATTGTGTCTAGTTATGATATCCAATTTGAGCACAATATTGCAATTAGTTTGTTTACATCAGCTGGTTTTGTTAGTCGACGTCAAATGTTTGTTGAGATTTATCAGTGAATGAAAATATTGAGCTAAAAGTTGGCTTTAAATTTTGGGTCTCAAACGAAATTTCTTGTGCCAATCGACGAAAATGTTGCAGTGAATCGTGCATATCAAAAACACAGGCATATAAATGGTTTAAAGTGTTCAAAGAGGGTCGAGGAATGGTAGTCGTATTGACCTTCAATGTCTACGATCGATGAAAACATCGACAAAATAAAAAAACTGCTGCTCGAAAATCTTCGTATGAGTCTTAGAAAGTTGATTCAAGTGGAAAGTGAACAAATCTTTTAAGACCGTTCATAACATTATGAGTAATATTTTGGGCATGAAACATGTGGCTGCACACAGGTTCCGAAAGAGATCAATTTTGTTCAGAAAAAGTATCGAAAGCAAATCGCTAGACATGATTTCCCGCCCTTCCGGACTCCACCTTCATGAAACGCATCATAACGCACGACCAGATATGGGTTTATGGGTACGACATGCAAAAAAGCTTACACTCTTCGGAATGGTGCCCCGAAAACGAGCCGAAACCCAAAAAACTGCGTCAACATCACTCTAAAATTAAGATCATGCTGGCAGTTTTCTTCGGACACTTCAAATTTCTTCCAGAGCGGTAAAAGATGAACGAGAAATACTATTTAGGCATCATGAGGCGTTTACGCCGAGAATATCCGCCGAGAAAAGCCAGATTTGAGGAACAACAATTCATGGATCTTGCACCACGATAATACACCATCACACAAAGCCATCGTTTTGCAAGAGTTTTTATACAAAAACTGCTCAAATGTCATCGATCAAACACCGTACTCGGCTGATATGGCCACATGTGACTTTTTCCTGTTCACGACGCTAAAACTTCCAGGAAAGCGTTTTGAGTCAACTGAGGCTATATAAAAAAATTCGCTGAAAAAGCAGAAGGCCATACCTCAATCAGCCTACAAACAATGCATGGAGAATTGGATCAAGCGATTGATCCTACTTGACTGGATTGGGGGATCGGTCCTACTATGAAGTCGACAAAATAGTTTTTTTGTGTTTTGTTTAACAATTCCTTGTACATTTTACTCGGAGTGTATATATACACACACGTATATATACAGCCCGGAAGTATATTCAATCGCTAATTGTATTCCGTTCTTTTTTGGAAACGTGCAAACGTTTCGTCAAGGTAACACGTGGCGTATCTAAAGTTGAAAACTAAGAACCGTAACCGCGCACCATCAGATTGTGGTGGTGCACGCTGCGTGTTCGTTCCGGTGGTGTTGAACCCGCCCCCTCGACTGCGGTTGGTGAGCCTCGATCTGTGGGTTAATTATTGATTTCCACGTATCTTGGTGGTTGAGGGTGTCGTCTCTCCTGTGTAGATGTCCGATTTTCGCTATCTGTAGGTAGCTGACTAAATTAATTTTTTGGTCTGTTTGTAGATGGTGTTGGAATAGAGTCGATGTGGTTTGTTTGTTTCTATATATTTTTCTTTTTTTGTGTTTTCCGCCACCATCTAAAACTCAAAAAATATCAAAAATATTTGTTCTTATGCAAGTAAAAAATCACTGGGTTAAAGACAAAAGCCAAACCAAAAGTTTTAAAACTTTTAAACGTTTAAAAGTTTGTATTAATTATAAAACATTTTGGTATATTTTTTAAATTTTTGTTCGTTGGGCAAATTAATTACAGAAAAAGAATCTCCGTTTTGGTTTTTGTTTTTTACTCAGTTTTGTTTTTTACCCCAGTGAGTCTTTATTCACATAAGAACAGATATTTTTTAGTTTTAGATTGTGGCGAAAAAAACCAAAAAAAGAAAAATATATATGAACACGCCACAATCATTCAGACAATACTTTGTTTGTTTCTAATCGCCAATTTGTATTTTACAAGCCGGGCTGTTATTCCTTTGTTGGTTTGTTCTACGTATGCAATGTTGCATAGTCCCTCACGATATGCAATATGCACCCAGATTTTCTAGACAACTTTTAATTGTCGAAACGAAAACTTACAGCCAACTTTTATGAAATTGTGGTACCACACAATAACAAGATGGACAGAAGCCATCCTAAACAAAGCCAGTACACACCTAAAGAACTAAAACTAAAACACTAAAACAACAAATGACAAAACTAGAAAACAAGTAAGAGCGATAGAACAATAACTCTACTACTACAACTCTACCTCGAAGTACTTTAAAATAAAAAAAAAAATCCTGACACATTGATGCACGGAATCAATCAAGAAAATCATGTCCAACAGGGTCCAGTATAAATTAAATAACCTCAAGAGAAAATTCAGCAAATAATAATCGCAATCAACCAACACCAATACAGTTCACTAAAAGCAATCCGTTAAGTGAGGTGTAATATAATAAATTCCTACTTTTCCACTGATATATTACACAATATACAGAAACAACATCTACATCCACATTGCCTTAGCTAATGTACAGTCGGACTGCAACCTAAAGCTACGTTTCTTAAAGCTATGACTTCCTAAGAAAGCGGTGCCGTTATTTAGCGACCTTAAATAAGTCGTGCTGCGGCGGACGTAAAAAAACGGCCGTAAGAACGGTGATAAGAGATGTCAACTTCAAAAACGACGGTCTGCGGACAGTGAGTATATTACGGTGGAGAATAGACGATCTAGACGTAGCATTATTACTATATTTGGTAGACATTTAGTCATCGGAAGACGAAAAATATCCGTTTAGAGGAGGCTGAGATATTTAGACATTTCAAGAGGGCTTTTCTATAGTCTTTGCTTGTTACATTATACCAAGTTTCATTATTTCTTAGAAAATCAATCAATATTTCGGCATCTTCCCTGGTTCAAATCACGTTTGTACAGTGTGCACTTATTTTTTATTTTAAATCGGTCACCGCTACACGAGAAAAAACATTCCACTATTTGGCATCGCTTTGACGGCCGTCATCCAAATGGCGGCACCGCTATTTGATGTAACGGTCACAACCAACTGTCTCTAAGAAACCAACGCCGTCTGATTTGCATAGACAACGTTTTGGTGGCGTCATCCACCGCTACATTACGGCCGCTAGATAACGGTACCGCTCTCTTAGGAAACCATCGGTAAGAAAGTGCCATTACCTAGCGGCCATAATGTAGCGGTGAATAATGTCACTAAAATGTTGTTTATGTAAACCAGATGGCATTGATTTCCTAGAGAGCGTTGGTTGCAAGCGTAACGCTGTTTGCATGACGGCCGTCATAGCGGTGGCAAATAGTTGTGGAACGTTTTTTTCCCGTGTCGCGGAGACCATTTTAAAATAAAGAATGAGTGTTAACAGTGCCAACGTGATTTGGACCAGCGATGACGAAATATTGATTGATTTTATAAAAAATAATCAAACTTTATATAATGTGAAGAGCAAATACTACAGAAAAGCCTGAAAGTATTTATTATACGGTTTTGAAGTTAAGTCATCTCTTATGTGATTCAGTACATAATCAAACAATATTGCTGTTAAGCGAAACTATTGTCTGAATGGTGCATCTCCTTGCAGTGCAGATGGCGATGCACCTAAATTTAAAATGCACTCTCTGTAGCACGATTTTTAAATATCTCACTTTCCTCTAAACAATAGTTTTCGTCTTCGGATAACTCCTCATTTTCCAAATATAGTAATACTGTTATGTCTAGATCGTTCATTCTCCACAGCAATACTAGGCTAATTGAAAAGTCCGCGGAGCGACACCTATAAAGCAGTAAGGTAGCAGTACATTTTGAAGTTTCATACTTCATATGAACATATGTGAAGTTTCAAGTTAATCTGTCAATTTATTCGTATAAAAACAGCAGCTTAAAGTAAACGTATCAGTGTCATTTTTTAAAAAAAAAAATATTGAAAATCGTGCAGTTATTAAATTATCTGTAAAATTTTAAATGCAATGGAAATTCATAGTAAAATGGTAAATGTATTAGGGAATGCTCCTTCCACCTGCTGCTTCAAAAACAATGGTTTGTAAGTGGGCCTGGTGAGTTTCAAAGTGCTCGTACAAGCCTGGATGATAATCCTCGTTCTGGAAGTCCAATAAGTGCAACTAGTGAACAAGTAATTAATTCTATACATGATATGGTTTTGAATGACAAAAACATGACTTTGAGTAAAACTGCCAAGGCCATAGATATCTCAACTGAACGGCCGTTTAATTTTTTGAAAAAGAAATTGGGCTTGAGAAAGCTATGTGCAAGGCGGGTGCCGCATTTGTTAAATTATGATCAAAAATGACTTCGAGTAAAACTTTCTAACCATCATTTGGATCTTTTTCAAAAGAATAAAATAGATTTTAAACGTCGTTTTGTAACTATGGATGAGACTTGGGTTTACTACTATGATCCTGAACTGCGACAACAAACCGCAGGGTGAACTGAGCCCGGTTCAGCTCCGAAGCTGTCACAGTGGTCAAAATCGAGCAAAACGGTTGTGGCATCAATTTTTTGGGATGCAAAAGGCATTTTGTTCAAACCGGTAAAACAATAACAGAATAGTATTACTCAATCCTTTTGGATTAATTGGATGCAAACATTCGTGAGAAAAGGCAAAGGAAAAAATCATCAAGACAATACACAGGCTCACGGAGGTGTTCCTGCAATGGCTAAATTGAAGGAGTTATACTACGAATTGGTAGAGCATCCACCATATTTACCAGATCTGGCCCCCTATGACTTTCATCTCAAGAAATTCCTACGTGGCAAGCGTTTTTCATCAAATTTAGAAGTTGTAGGCGTAGCATGAGTATTTTGAAGGATTTTCAGAAAATCACTTTGCAGATGGAATAAATGAATTGGAGAACCGCTGGAAAAAATGCATTGAGCTTAAAGGAGAATATACGGAAGAATAAAGTAATTTTTTCAACTATAAACTTGTTTTATCATTTCCGCTCCGCGAACTTTTCAATTAGCCTAGTACACTCACTGTCCATTTTCTGTCTTTTTTAAGTTGACATCTTTAGTCGCCATTCTTACTGCTCTTTTCTTACGTTCACCGCATCACGACTTATCAAGGCAGCTAGATAACGGTACGCTTTCTTAGGAAGCCACAGTTTTAAGCAACGCGTCAACAAGACCCGACAAAAAATATACCTAGTAGTACATATATGTATCTACTTGAGAGATTATTTATTTATTTAAGGGCGATAAATATTTAAGTCATGCATTAGAAAAGTATATTTTCAAAACTCCAAATGGTTTTTTACCATATCGTTTTTATTTGCCACGACGTAAACTGGAATGTCACTGTCAGATATTAAGGCTCCAACTCGTTTCAAGTAACTAAATGATTTTCTATCATTGATTGAATAGACCAGCAATAATCCGTCTGCCCAGTTTATAGTTTCATTTGTAGGTAAGTCATTGTCACCCTGAAACATAATAATAAATATATTAATGTAATATACATGTATGCTCAATATTATACTGTCTTACACAATTTATTAAAAAATATATTTTGCAATAATAATAATATGGTTATTTATAGCTTTACTATTGGTGGTTCTATTGTGTTATATGCCAACTGAAAGAGCATTGGAAAAAGAAAATTAAATATTTTATGACAAACTTGCAATATATAACATAATTAAAAAGTATTATATTGTGATCCTAGTGGGAGACGTAAATGCCAAATGGTAATGGACCGGAGAATGGGCACGTAGAGCCTAGAAGGGTACGTAGACAGACAATGGAATTTCAAACAAGGGATTTATCACACGAATCGCAAAAATTTAAAGATAGCATTTTAGACATCAGTGAGGTTCAACTTCTATTAAAGACAAGAGAAAAGAAACAATGGATCTGAGAGTATACATGGAAAAAGATTGAGGAGCGGCGTACAACAATAAAGCAAACGATCTTACGCAGAAACGACGAGGGTGATGAAAACGATTAAAATAAGAAGACACAGAATTACAGAAAAGGGTTATAAGAAGTGTGGGAAATAACCAACGCAAATGAATTGGCAACCTAGTACAAATAAGGAATAACGGCGCAAATAAACAACAGCCGTAAGCTTTAACTAATAACAAGACCTCTCGCAAACAGAAACAATGCCCAATCTTCAACGATAATTAAAAGTCAAACCGAGGAAAGGTTCACAGATCCCGGTCAGCAGGTGTTGAGATGAACATAATACTTTGAAGATGTTATAAGTAAAGGACATTCATAAAAACAACAAAAAGATGAAGAAACATTAAATATACCGAACACATCGCTAAAATGGAAAATCAGGAAAAGAGAACATACCACGAAATCTCCAAAGTTTGCCCAATTACCAACTTTAACCTATTACACCAATATATTCCAATAATTACAACATATTGAGAAAAACAATATTTTCATGGACGATGGAAAAAAGGTATTACACTGCTTAATTTAGTAAATTTCAATAATTAACTGTATTATTAAATAATACAAGTAGTACGACAAGACGAATTATGTCTGGTTCAATTACTACGAGGAAAAATTTATCCACATCTTAAGCCCGGTTTCGTTCTTTAAGCACATATAAATTAAGCTCGAAATAATGGAACCAGTCATAGTCGTCTTTAATTCCGAACATCGGGCAAGTTAGGTGAACGTTATACGGTAACGCTACCTAGAGGTTGGCGTGCACCAATTCGCGATAATTTCTTTACTTATAATTCCCATTTTTACGGACTTATAATTTCCTAGGAAATATTTTTACAACATTGACAAAAGATTGAGAGAAAGATTTATCATTCATTCAATACACAAAATTGTAATATTTACATTTAAAATTAGATTAAATCATCTCCTGATGATGCTAACATGGTTAACGAAACGCACGTCGAAAAAATTTTAAGAAAAAAGTGATTTGGTGTTTAGTGGTAAATCTTTTCGAGTTTATTCTCTGGAATGGAAAAGTGGAAAAAGAAAAGACGATCATAGAAGAGTATTATGTTGAATTATTGGCCAAATTTCGTGAAGAGTTGGTAAACACACGGTGAGGAAAAAAGTGCTATTTCACCACAATAATGCCTCCCCCCCCCCAAATCATCTGACGTTACAACAGCAAAATTGGGCTGGATATGAAAAAGTGGTAGCTTAGAAAGAAAAAAAGAGATTATAGGCGAAACAGAGGACTATTTTCCAGAGTTTGACAAGTCGTACTTTTTGCAAGGCATAAAAAATGTTGACGAACTATAATAGGACTAAGTAAAATGAGCTAAAAGGAGACTACGTTGGAAAAGGTAAAAAAAAACAATATTTAATTTAAAAAGTATCTGACTTTTCATTCTACCCTCGTATAAATGCTATTAACACACAAGATGTAGACCATATATGTATTTTAAATGAAACTTTATGTAATACTTACTTTAGGACAAGTATCCAATATTTCATAGAGAATTGGATCATTATCTACAAGAACTTCATGCTTGTATCTGCCCTCTGAAAATAAAAAAGTTGTTATAAAATAAAGCTATAAATATTAGACACGATATTTACTTTGTATGATACTATCGTCGGGCTAGAGTGTAAACCTGATAGGTTAATATTAGGACACTTTACAGGACAAACAAAACTGTTCATAAAATGGATTCGCACCACTTGATAACAAAAGGTAAAATTTATAGTTCGTTTATTTGTATTATTTTCTACAATCAATTATGAAAAAAGAAGTAGATATCAATAATTAATATTGTATCAGCATTTTTGTGACTTAGCAAGTTTTCTTGGGCGATTTTAATATATTTAAAAGAAGTTAGCTGGATTTTTCTGAGTGTGGTAGGTACAAAGTTTTATGTTATGACAAAAGTTTTATGTTATGTATAATAAATAATAGATGAATGTTTGTTTTGTTAATAAACTTCTAAGACACTAATTACATATCAGATTAAATTATTAATCCAAAACAAAATTGTTCTTAAAATTTTCAGTTTCTTGACTCAAGACCCAATAACAAAATATAAAAATTTACTTCTTTAAACTTTTACCAAACAAACCTTCGAAAAATTAAACAATAAGTAGGTGTCTTCGTAGTTTTCAAAAAATTGTATAAAAATTAGACTTTCTCCTTACTATTAAATAAGTTAAAAAAAAATAGGAATATTTTGTAACACCAGTCTCACTCATGTGGCATTGACTCACTCAGTCATGTGGTAAATTGTTGCAATACTGACGGTAATATTCGGGCAAAAACTTTTTGTAAGCGAGCAAAAGGCAACAGTATGACCTGCGCTGATTTTCTTTGTGGTAAATAATTTCCAATCGTCGGGATATCGAAGTTTGAAAAATATGTCACCACTTGGAGTATACCGTAGAGCCTGAATGTCAGTTATTTCATCTATCTGAATGTCAGCGTCACCTTTTCCACAACCAGGACGAATGCATTTAAAGAACTAAACTTCTTTAACGGAATTAATTTCTTGAAAAACGGATAATAAATAAACGCGTTTCGCTAACCGCAGCTTCTTCGAATGGTTGACAAAGAATTCTTCTTAGTCATCTTTATTTTATTTATATAACTCAAATATGATACGTAGAAAGGTTTGCTTTCTTTCTAGTACTTCTGCAGACACCTACAGAATCCGCAGGAATATTGATAGTTTTGTTCCTCAGAGCCCGCTCAATAGTAGAATGCATATTGTCTGCTTCCCTTTGAGTTGAGAACTTCAAGAAACTTTAGTTCAATTATTATGTTGTGATTCATAGCTGTAGAAAGCAAGGTATTAGACATCACGTAGTGCCGGTTCTGATATGTGCATGCATCACTATAAAAAATCACATTTTTTGGCCTTTTGCCATTAGTTATGTGGATACATTATCTGCCTGCCCGATTGTCTTTCAAATTAAATCGACCCAAACTTGCAAACTCTTCAGAATTCAGGCCTTCTTCAGTTTCGTTCCATATATAACAGAATCCGTCTTTGTTCTTTACATTATAAAACGTAAGATTGTGCAATTGAAATTTTGTTCTATAATATAGACTACTGATATTTGACTTGGGGTCATTAACATAGTCTGTAAATCATCAGTGAAAACAATTTGTTCATCATGTTTGTCTTTGTTTTTTGAAGTAAAAACTTCTTAGCCGCGTTGAGTGATTTTCGGTAGAGGCAAAACTTATGGGTTCGCGTCACCCACATGCTAGTGAAGTGTTGCGCCAGACCGGCGACGCCAATTGTGTTTTAAATGTGTTTTAATGTGTATCAAATTAAATTGTGTTTTAGATAATCATTATTTTAATTGTTTAATTGTAGAATCACTATGCAGTACAAGAGTAATATGCAAATATTTTTATGTAGAAAAATGAATAACAAAAACAAATAATTTATTTTCGAATATTTCTAATATTGGTATCAATATTTGCGTTGAAAAATTTGATATTATTTATTTTTCTAATATTTAATATCTGCAATACATCGTGCAAAGATAGTGGCTTAGGAGTTATCCTACTACCGTGGTAAAGCAGATTTCTAATTGTTCGATAGTATTTTTGTCGCGGATTTTAAAATTAATATCTCTTCTATAAAATTTTACAATAAATTTAATTTCTCAAAATTATTATTTATTGGTTAAAATTGTCAGAAATAAAATACGTATTTTGTTATTTTTTGCAAAATAATTATTTATAAACTTATATCACTTAATTTCACCATTAGAACTTCGCAAAAAAGTATTGTAATATAATTAGTTTTTCTAAATGTGTAAGTAAGTAAAAGTAAGTATGTAAAAGTTTTTCTAAATGTCCATTTTCTATATTTGTTTAGATCGCCGATCCTATGTGAAAAAAAATATACATTTTTAAACTATACATTTAAGAAATAATTAATTTAAAAATTAAAAAAAAAACAGTTAATCCAAAGTTTCAAGTTTTCATTTCTGTCGGCTGTCCCCATGACTGCCTACCTTTTTTTTTCTAATCTGGCTTCTTCTTTTTTTTTGATGTTCTAAATAATCCGCTTCAAATAAATTGGCTATTTTATACCAGGTGTCCCATTAAGGATGGATCGCGGCCGTATCTTGAAAACTATTTATCCCACAGCTTTGGGGAAAAAAAATTGTACTAAAAATGATCATGAGAAATTCACCAAAAATATTTTTAAGCTTCTAAAACGACCGCAAGAGGGCGTGACGAGCTAAACATTTTTAAAAATATTTTTTTTTGTGTATTTTCAAGTGTTAACCGAGTAAGAAAAATTCTCAGTTATAATTAGCAAACTGTCTCCTACAACTTTGTTTTATGACATTTTGTCGTAATTTCACGAATAGAGGGGTGGGGGGAGTTTTACCTATTGAGATAAAAAGTCGTCTAATGTCCGTTTGCCTTAACCGATTTTCCTCAATTTGGATTCATTTAAAAGGCAATTGCTGGGACAATCAGATAATTTGGGAGATAAATTATTTAGTTTATAAATGAAACCGCGAGGTGGCGTTACATTCAACAATAGTTTTTTAAAGTTTTGTTCAGTTTTTTCAAATGGAACGGTACAACTTTTACTACATGGCAAGAAAGGTAATTTAAAGAGGAATCGTCCAGTGAAAACCCGAAATCGATATCTCTGACATGTCAAAAGATATTTCGATTTTTCTGAAAAAATCAGTTATTATTTTACTACTACCTGCATTAAGTTAAAAAAATATTAACCTAATGTTTGCCTTCCTTCACACTTTACCCAGGCTTAGGACTAGTCCAAATTCGTCGTGCCATATTAATTTGGAGCGTGTTTAAAGGCCAACGGGCCAACAACGAAGATAATAATAATAATAATAACAACAGTCAAATAAAATTAACAGCACAACAGTCTAATAATTAACAGAATCTGAACTTTAACGCCTTTCTAAATGTTCAAAATGCCTTCCATCCTTAGAAATGCAAAGATATATTTTTCGACGAGTACTAAAAACGGCAGCTTCAATTTCCGCTCTTGAAATGCTGGTTATTGAATTTTGAATTATTTCAATCATGTTTCCTCGTGTGGCAGGACGAGTTTGAAAAACAAGGTCTTTTAATCTTCCCCACAAGTCAAAATCGAGGACTGTCAAATAAACTACCCCGTCCTATCCAACGATTTGGAAACGAAGCATCCAAGAAGTTTCGAACCACCTGCGAGAAGTGGACAGAGCATCCATAATGCTGGTACCACATTTGTCTTCTTGGTTCCAATGAAACATCTTCCATTAGTTCTGGCAGTCCATTTTGTAAAAAATTTAAATATGTTTCACTATTCCATTAATTCACTAGTCCATTAAAAATAAAGGGACCAATAATTTTGTCTCCCAAAACACCACACCATACGTTCACACTCCATCTATTTTGGTGGTTGATTTCTAACATCCAGTGTGTTAGGTTCCATTCTAAGGATGGAAGGCATTTTGAACATTTAGAAAGGCGTTAAAGTTCAGATTCTGTTAATTATTAGACTGTTGTGCTGTTAATTTTATTTGACTGTTGTTATTATTATTATCTTCGTTGTTGGCCCGTTGGCCTTTAAACACGCTCCAAATTAATATGGCACAAAGAATTTGGACCAGTCCTACGCCTGGGTAAAGTGTGAAGGAAGGCAAACATTATGTTAACATTTTTTTAACTTAATGCAGGTAGTAGTGAAATAATAACTGATTTTTTCAGAAACATCGAAATATCTCTTGACATGTCAGAGATATTGATTTCGGGTTTTCACTAGATGATTCCTATTTAAATTACCTTTCTAGCCATGTAATAAAAGCTGTACTATTCCATTTGAAAAAACTGAACAAAACCTCAAAAAAACTATTGTTGAATGTAACGCCACCTCGCGGTTTTATTTATAAACTAAATAATTTATCTCCCATATTATCTGATTGTCCCAGCAATTGCCTTTCAAATAAATCCAAATTGAGGAAAATCGGTTTAGGCAAACGGACATTAGACGACTTTTTATCTAAATAGGTAAAACTCCCCCCCACCCCTCTATTCGTGAAATTACGACAAAATGTCATAAAATAAAGTTGTAGGAGACAGTTTGCTAATTATAACTGAGAATTTTTCTTACTCGGTTAACACTTGAAAATACACAAAAAAAAAGATTTTTAAAAATGTTTAGCTCGTCACGCCCTCTTGCGATCGTTTTAGAAGCTTAAAAATATTTTTGGTGAATTTCTCATGATCATTTTTAGTACAATTTTTTTCCCTAAAGCTGTGGGATAAATAGTTTTCAAGATACGGCCGCGATCCATCCTTAATGGGACACCTGGTATAAAGCAAATTTCTCGCATTGATCCTTCTTGGAAAAATATAAGGCAAAATTTTTGGAATTAAAAACATCATGAAAAACAGCAATAGAGGCTACACATCTTGTGATACACACCAATTTTTGTAAAAATCATATAAAGCTTTTCTCGTACTCCACTCTGGCAGTAAATATTTCTTCTCAATTGTTGCATGGCAGTAATGAAATTCCATAACAGGCAAAGAGTAAAAAATATTTCAACTCGCGACATTCTTTACCAAATGGCTTTGAAGCAGAACTTCCATTTTCACGTGATTGATGGGCATTGACACATTATCATGTGCAATATTTCAATCATTAAACTCCCGAATCGACACAAAAAAAACATTATTAATTGAAATAATTTTCGAGAGCCGAATTAGCTGTTAGTATTTAGCTGTTTTACTCATCACGCGATTTCAAAACTTATGACCATTCTTGCATTTAGCAGTTTTGCCTAACCGATGCGTTATCTCTTTCTCTTTCGAATAGTATAAACATGTTATAAAGAACAACAAATGAATTTAGTAGATTTACCCTCTAAGCCGACAATATTTTGAATTTTTATTATAACATGTAATATCTAAAGATAATTAGAAATACGAAATACAGAGCACGTAGGTTACCGAAAACAATACGAAGAAATATAATTTAACAAATTATTGGATAACAATGGATTTATTGTTTTTCAAATTATTCTCCATCTGCGCTGGGATGAATCAACTTTCGAGACATTTCTGCCAGGCAAAAAACGACACACAATTTACTTTGAATACTAGAATCCTATAGTCATAAATCAGGATAATACGCAGAAAATACATCAATTTGTTGTTTATTTCCTTTAAAATATAAACTATGTCAGCGGCTATATATAAGACCTTACATTGTTACAATGAATAATATTTTTTTTAGGAAATTCGCTGATGACTTCCGGCAAATAAATCGTGGTAAGATCAATCTATTAAGATTGAAAATCATTCGATTCTCTGATATCACATTTGCAATATCCTTTCTTTTTTGGAGCGCTGAATGAACAAAGAACTTTTGGTGGCTCTGGATCAGTTTAGCATATCTAAACAGTGAATTGTTGTATAGTTTTCGGTCCGTATGAATAATCGTGTAAGCATTTGGTTGCACCAACTTACCGGAGCTATTTTTAAAAGATCAAATTATATGGGATCGATAGCAATATAATTTACAACCGTATTGTCGCGCAATAACCAATACGCAAGAAGCAATAAGTAATAGCCGACATAAATGGTAAGCGGCACTCAACTGGTAAACTCAGTTATTTGCCAACTGATATCAACAAGATTCCAGACCTCCTGGATTTCTTTATTTCAAGGAAAATAGCCATTACTTATATGCAAGTTGAAGAAGGAGAGGGATCATCATCAATAATTCACCCATTCTACTGATACTTAGTGAAAACGTAATAACCAAAAAACTAAATCTGGCACTGATAAACAAAAGCACTGACTGGGAAAGTTTTAAGCAGGAATTCAGTGAGAGAATCAAGTTGAATGAACCTATCAATATAATAGAGCAATTAGTACATGAATCAGCAAAATTCATAATTAACCTTCAACAGGTAGCATGGAACAAAACCCAAGAAATAAATAACAACAACCGGAGCAAATTATCCCAAAGAAAGGCGTGATCTAGTGAAAGATAAAAGAAAAACTAGAAAATAGTGGCAAATATCCAGAATAAGAGAAAATAAAAATACACTAAATATAACTTGGCCCAACGACTAAAACGGAAATCCAGAAAATCAAAAATGAATGAAGAATAATACCTAACTCAACTAACTGATGATCGGAGCTCAAAAAAATGTAAAGAGATCAAATATACCAATTAAACCATTCCCACCTATATGAAAAGAAAACCTGGACCAGAGACAACAAACAAAAGTCGTACATGTGTGCTAGAACCCTAGAAAATATCTTCAAACCCAACGAGGAAGTAGAAGTAATTGATCAACAGCAACAAGATGTAATACAAGAAAACCAAGAAATTGACTTAGTTACACCCAAAGAAGTAATTAAGGAAATTAAGAAAAATCCTAATCCTAAAAAAGCCCCCGGATTTGATTTTACTTCATGGAATATACTAAATTAACTACCAAGAAAAGTCATTATTAAAATTACACATTTGATAAATACGGCATTCAGATTAATACTTATTCCAATCTTATAGAAAACAGCGCAAGTTATAATGATATCAAAACCGGGCAAACTTGTAAATAAAACTAAATCATAGGCCCATTTCATTGCTGCCAATGTTGTATAAATTATTTGAAACATTGTTTTGAGAAGGTTGAAGAAAATAATGGAAGAGAAGCACTTGGTTCCCGACCACCAATTTGGTTTTCGTAATAATCATTCAATGGTCGATCAAGAACATCGAATAACAAATGCCATCAAGAAATGCCTGGAGCGAAAGAAAATATGCTCAGCTATATGCTATTTTTCTGGATATGGAATTTGATGGGAAGGATTAATTATGAAATTAAAAATATGCTTACCGGTGGAGTATATGCAGCTCCTGAAATCATATATAACTCAGCGGCAAAATTTCAGAATTAAGGTAGAAAATTAATACTGAGAACTAAAATCAATAAACACAAGTATGCGCCACGGTTAGTCAACCTGTTATACTCATGCAACCTTCCAGTAGCAAACATCAAATTAGCAACATTTTCTAATAATACTGGAGTCTTAGCAGTTGAAAGTACCATAGAAAAAACATCTACCAATCTTAAACGCTTGGACCAGACAATGGCGTATAAAATTAATTGAAAATAAATCTGTTCCTACCAATTACACGAACAAAACAATTACCACCCAATGAAATTGAATAACAATGCAATTTCATGCAAAGAAAGAGCCAAATACTTGGGCTTAAAAATGAATGTCATACTTAAATGGAAAGGGCATGTTAAAATATAAACAGAATAATTGAAATTAAAATATAAAAATATGTATTGGTTGTTGGGAAGAAATTCCCAACTATCTATTAAAAATAATGTGCTGGCCTACCAGCAAGTGCTTAACCTGGTATGGATATGGCCTTTAGCTATGATGTTGTACCAAAGAAAGTAATACAATTACCTCCGAATATTCCAGAACCGAGTGCTTAAGAGCATCGTCCTTGAGTATGCTCCTTGGTATGTTCGGAATAAAGAACTTGGGAATTATAGGTGAGGACAGTCAAAAAAGAAATTTAAAAAACTGCTGAGAAGCATAAGGAGAGGCTCCACAAATATCCAAACGTTGAAGTGCTTTAACTCTTTGACAATCAAATGTTAGTGCGACGGGTCACGAAAAACAAGCCTTTTGACCTTGTATAATAGTGCAGTGACCAGTGAAAAGCATAGGAGAGTACAGTAAAGCCTCATCAATTATGTGTATAAACCATGATAAATGCTAAAATGGACTATTGAGAATATCCAGACTCAAGTAACTGTACTAATTTGAGTTAAATTAGAAATGCTTATTAATCTTAAGATTAGATTAGGTGTATTGCATATTTTCAAAAAAAAAGTATGGCCACATAATATTGTATATATTTCTTTCATGTCGGTTCTTAGGAATGCTTTAATCTCAATGTCTGTCTCATTCTGACCGATCTCTCTCATTTCTCTTACAACGTCCTATCTGTCAACAACAGATGTTCGTGAACGTATATGAAATTCTGGCACTGAGGTATGTACGACCGGGATTATATTCTAAGTGCACTTAAAATGCTCTTATTGATGATGCTTAATCACAAAAAACTAACTAAAGATAATTGTAACGTTTTCAAAAAACATTACATTTTTTTTTCGATTTCGTTTCCCACTAAATATATTTTCCATACTTTATATCGAAATACTATTTTCGTGTTCCTGTTAATTTTGCTGTTACCTCATGGTAGATGTGCCAACTGTCTCATAGAGGGTTGTATCCATTGGAAAAAGGTGCCTTTATGCGTGCTAGTTCGCGACACACTTTCATTCAGGTGATTCTGGTGACTTACTCTCAAGATGAACATTTTTGGTTATCTAGCCTTAAGCTACCAGCGTCCAAAATTTGATTTATTTCTTTTTGATTTCGGGCGATCTGAGAAGCAAGTTGTATTTGTTGTTCGCAAGAGATCTGCCTTGAATCAATGCCGATATCGTATCACGTAGTTCAAACCATATACTCCTTTAATATCTGAATGATTGTGGCGTGTTCATATATTTTTTTTCCTTTATTTATTACATCGAAATATTATTATTATTATTATTATCGAAATGTTATTATCGAGAAATTATTACACAGAAAGATGTTCCTAAATTAGATCTTATTTCGGCAGTAGAGTCTGTTCTGTCTCTTCTGTCTGAGTAGAGGAAAGGCTAGCTATAGATAAATTTAAAAAAAAGACACATCTATTAAAATATTGCCATCAGACAAAGGTAACGCCACAGTTATTCTGGACACTACAGAATATAATAACACAATTAAAACTTTAATTGATGAGGGAAATTACACTAAAATACCTACAGATCCAACACTAAAAATAGAGAGACAAATTTACAATACATTATATAAACACAAACGTGAAATTACAGATCTAGAAATATCACAACTTACACCACATTATAGTAAACCACCTCATTTCTATGGTCTACCAAAAATACCCAAAACTAATATACCACGTCGCCCTATAGTTAGTAGTATAGATTCGCCATGTTATAAACTAGCAAAATTTTTATTAAACATTTTAAATCCACTTTCGGGTACAACAAATTCATATATTAAAAATACTTCAGATTTTTTAGATAAAATTTCGAACATTAAAATTACAAACCAAAATTTAATGGTTAGTTTTGACGTGGTGAGTTTATTTACTAATGTACCAGTTGATAAATCACTTTTAATAGTTAGAAAGAGATTAGAATATGACACAACATTAAAAGACCGCACTAAACTAAACATAAATACAATTTTGGAATTATTAACTCTGTGCTTTAAAACCCACATATTTTCAATTAGAAAATGATTATTATCAACAAAATTTCGGAATGGCAATGGGTTCTTCTCTTTCTCCTTTGATGAGTAATATCTTCATGGAGGAACTCGAGAATGACATATTAAATAAATCTCTTAAAAAGCCATTAAAATGGCTTAGGTATGTTGATAATATTTTTGCCATATGGCAACATAGCATTGACGATCTAAATATTTTTTTACAAGATATAAATTCTCGAGAGCCTACAATTAAGTTTACTTTAGAGATGGAGAAGCAGAATAAATTGCCATTCCTCGACACTTTCATATTAAAACAAAACAACATATTAAAAACTACAGCTTACAGAAAACCGACAAACACAAATAGGTATCTCAATTTCTTTTCAAATCACTCAAAATCGGTCAAAATAGTAGTAATTAAAAGTTTATATGACAGAGCAAAACTTGTTTGTACCGACAGTGATACACTACAAAAAGAAACAAATCACATAAAAGACATTTTAATAAAAAACAATTACTCAAAAAATTTTATAGATAAATTGCTTAAAAATTTTGATAGATACTAGACAAAACAGACAAGTTATTAATAACAATAATAATAACTCTCAAACAATTAACCTCACAATTCCTTATATCCGCGGTATTTCTGACACAATTAAAAGAGTAGGAAATAAATACAACATAAGAACTACATTTAAAACAAAAAAATACTCTTAGATCTCTATTAACAAAGACTAAACGAAACAATATACAACAAAATACCAAAAATGTGGCTTATAAAATTCCTTGCGAATGTGGCAAATTCTATATAGGTGGGACATCTAGACCGATAGATGTTAGAGTAAAAGAGCCCTTAGAACCTTCTTAGAAAGGGCGATTTTAATAAATCTAGAATTTGTCAACACGCATGGGAATTGGGTCATATAACCAATTTGGAATTTGGAATAATTCCAAAACGGTATTAAAAGAATCGGTAACAAAATACAGAAAATTAAAGGAACCGCTATAATTAATTTAAATAAAAATAACTGTATTGCTATGCCTTCGGTAGATTTAAATTCAATATGGTTCCCGATTCTAAAGAATACAATTTAACACATTTAAATATTTGAATACACAATCAGTACAATAAACAATCACACAGTAAACATTACTTATATATATTTTTTGGTAGTATGTTACTGTCATGAAAATCTATTGTTGTCAATGTAAGTATCGTTGACACATACAAAAAAATATATTTACTTTCACTCGTTACTTTATATATTACAAATTAATATAATTTATTTTTTAGTTTAGTTTTGAAAACGGGGGGAGAGTACCCTCCGAAACGTTAACGTTAAAAGTTTGTAAATTTTTTTATAACATTTTTATATCTTTAAAATTTTGTTCGTTAGGCAAATTTATTACAAAAAAGAATCACTGAGAAATTTGTCTCCATTTGGTTTTTTGTTTTTACCTAGTGATTCTTTCTTTAAATAAGAACAGGTATTTTTGATATTTTTTGTGTTTTAGATAGTGGCGAAAACCCCAAACAAAGGAAAAAAACATATATCTCTTATTGAAAAACTTTTTTAATAAGGTAAGATCTCGGCCTCCCATTATCTATCAGTAATGGGATTGCTTTTATATTTTTTAGGGTTTTTACGGAGTCTTATGGACTTCTTACCAGTGACCTCTCACGGACATTTTCTTATGCACGATTCCAAACCCTGCTTCTCCTCATCCTCGAGATGATTTTTACGAGGAATTAGTGTTTACCTTTATTTCCGCATTACCTTTATTTCCTATTACAAAGGTCAACAAATGTAAACTTTTTTGAGGTAGTATTGATGAAAATAGGTGTATATGAAGTATTTTGTAGTTTTTTTTATTATAGGTGGTCTGTGGTGTAACATATAAAGATGTAAAATGTATTAAATCTATGCGAAGACATTGCTGAGGATTATGTAAATAAAAATATATATTACATAAGATGTCATACAGGGATAAAAACTTTCACTTTTTTCTCTTGTGTTCTGTAGCATCTCTTTATAAAAACCAGCAGTACTCGCCCAACATAGATGGGTTCCAGCGTCCCTTGTACATTGCTTCCATCGCTCAGATGTCCTGGTGAAAAATCTCCTGATTCGTCTCTTACTACACCCAAATTTTCCGGAAAACAAATCCAAATCGGAGTGTAAAAATATATATTTTAAGGACATGCGACACCCTACTATTTCATAGGCTATCAAGAGTTCATCTATGAAGTTTTTATAGTTTTCATCTTTCTTGTTGCCCAGAAATCCTTTCACTATACTTACAAAACACTTCCACGCTGCCAATTCCTTTTCATTTATTTTTTCTTGAAAATGGAATTTACCTAAAAGCTTACATCGCCTAGTTGAGGTTATATCACTTTATTGAGGAAATATTTCTTTTAGGTACTTGAAACCATTACCTTCTTTGACCATGGCTTTGATAAAGATTTTCATTAATTCAAGCTTAATGTGGAGAGGCGGAACAAGCACCTTTTTTGGGTTAACAAGGGGAGCATATTTTATGTTTGAAGTACCCCAGGTTCAAAAGATGTGCTATTAGGCCAATTTTTCATATTGTAATGTTCTTTTGTTGCCCTACTGTTCCATAGACAAAAAAAAAGGTCATTACAAATCAAAAAGATGTTTCAAGTTTTTTTCACATTATCCCGTGAACATATTGGTGTCCTAATTTTTTAAAATTTCTAAATTGCTGCAACTCAAACACAAAGCATGTAACGTCAGTTATTAACTGAGTTTCAATGGTAGTTGTTAAAAATATTGGGTCACAACTAATGTTAATGGTTAATGGAAGTTATGGTTCAGATCCTGATGAAGAATTAGAATCATCAGGAAACATGTTCCTGGGTATGAGGAACTGGCCCAAGCGCAAAAGACAAATTTTGAAAATCCTGTTTGTATTTCTGTTGCTTTCTTGAAGTCTCTTCTGTTTTATAGATACAAAAGTAGCAATCACTTACACGGTCAGTGTCAGACACCATAGGAATAGCAAACAGCATATAATTTTCCTTGCGATGCATCCATAGCACTAAATTTACGTGACAACTCACACAGCAAACATGAGGAGCCCAACTTTTATCTTGATCTCCAATTTCGAACTTAAAATATAAAGAATAGGCTTTGACTTTCTCGGATTTAGATCTAACTTATGACTTTGGTCTGGATTTTTGCAAAATTGACAACTAGAACTTGCCATTTTATATAAAATAAAATCGATTTAAACACTTAACTCTACTGTAAAAGAGACAGAAACAAACTAAACTATAGAAAACAATAAAACTGTCCTTAAATGTTCGTAGGATACTATGGAAATATCCCCTCTGCGGTCTTGTAGTAATTTCTACATTGTTAAGTCCTCCCCCATATATTTTATAATTTCTGGTGTTATACTGTCTCTATTCGGTGCCATTCCTAAGGAATGGGGTTTTTTATGCAATATGACGCTTAATGGCACTTTTTAAGCAATATGACGGGAAAAATTGTGATTCCAATAGGCTCTGTGTTCCGCGAATTAAACTGAGGATCTAATAATGATGTACATCGATTTTCTTAATTTATTTACACAAAATTACAAAATCAATCTAATAAAATATGTTAAATTTTGTAGTATTAATCATTTTTGTTAATCGTTATATTAACGATTTAGAAAATAAATAATATAAACTTTTGACATTTAGTAAAGGTTTGAATAAGTGTATATGCATTTTTCACTAGCATCAAACATACAGATTGAATAAATGACTGGTAATATGTACAAAAACTTAAAAATTCTATCTAGTCCAAGTAGGCTAGGAGACAAATGAGCTCTGTCTGTCTCAGTCGTGTTTCGTTACATCATTATTTTTATTGAAGGAAATGAGTTTCGCGTTCCATTCAGCGATGGCCTGTCAAGAAAATTAATTCCAGAGATCTGCCATTTAGATATGAACATTTACAAATCTAGGTATTCCACTAGGATAAAATGAAACAGTTTACATCACTCTTTCATAAAATTATAAATATAAATTTAAATAAATATAAATTTAATGTTTTAAGAGAAAGAGAAACGCAAATAGTGGATATAAATATTTATTTGTACCATTATTATTTATAACTTTTTGCCAACATAGTGCTAGGCTCATTGTTTGTCAATAAATTGAATTTTTATTGGCAAGAAATGTTAACAGGTTAATTTTCACCTGTTTCATTTTAAAAGATTTCACATTTAAACAATTTTGGAGGGAGCGGAATATATATGGTAATCCGAGGGTGTGATGTCCGGGGAGTTAGGTGAGTGGCTCAAAAACATCAATTGAAGCATAATAATTTTTATCAATTCTTGATTGATACGTGTAATGGATTGTTGTTATGAAATACGACGCCTTTTCTATCTACTAGCTCTGTTTTCTCTGGGCTTTGTTTTAGTTCAACTATAAGACGATTTGTTTGACTTAGTTAGGTTAGGTTAGGTCTATATATAGCGTAGCGGAGAAGACTATTTATTACGGAGATCTTTTGCCACCCGTACTCCACGTAGTACCTTCTAGCCTTTTAGCTGTCTTCAGCCGAGCTCATATTAAACGCAAGGAAATAAGTTAAGGAAAGCTGATCAGGGCTAGGCCATGTTAACTGCCCATGTTGATGGCGGCATACCTGGTACAAAATCCAAGGTTGCAGGCAAGATGATACGGGCAGTCTCGACTGCTACGAGCATTTGCCGTATAATGGCGTTAGTTGTGTATTGTTACGACCCGCCATCAACATGACCAGTTGACATGGCATGGCCCTGATCATCTTTCCTCAACTGCTTTCCCTACATTTAACTTGAAGTTGGCTAAAGGCTAGAAACCGGTCCCAAGAGACATCTGTTGACGCATGCATGCAGTTGAGCAAAAACAAAAGTGACACCACGTAGAGTACGCTCAATATAGTGTTTAGGAACAAACTCCCACTTTGTCTGAAGAGAAAAGTTTTTGAACAGTGTGTGCTGCCTGTTCTGACATACGGAAGTGAAACATGGACACTCACATCACAATCAATTCAAAGACTTCGGGTAGTACAGAAGGAAATGGAAAGGTGTATGCTTGGCATTTCAAAATAAGATAGTATGACCTGCACATGGATCAGAGAACAGACGAAAGTATGTGACATCATTGCAAAGGTGAAGGAGGTGGAGGAGGAGGAAGGAATGAAAAGTGAGGCCATATAGCGAGGCGATGTGACGACAGATGGACCAAAGTAATCCTGGGATGGATACCGCATATACAAAAAAACACAAATATTTATTGTTTCGGCATTTTTTTTTCAAAATAGTCTAATTGTGTATCAATACAATGTTTTGCCCGGTCAATTAGATGAAGGTTTTCATCGACAAATGAAGGTTTTCGAAAAGGTAGAAGGCGCGGGGAGCCAAGTCAGGCGGGTATGGTGGATAATTAAAATGTGTGATGAGCGTCGAGCGATGGAACGGCGTATTGTCGTGCAACAAGCGCCAACTGCCTTGTTGACGATATTGTGGCAGCCCACGACGAATACGCGGCAACATACACTTCATAGTACAAAGATAAAACACAGCATTGATTGTTTGACCAGGTAGAACGAACTCCTCGTGCACAATTTTCTACGAATCGTAGAAACAAATCAACATTCCTTTGAATTTTAACTTCTAGAGACGGTTTTTCTTTGGTTTTAGCTCGCTCGGGTGCTCCTATTCGGCACTTTGATGCTTGGTTTCTGGATCATATTAAAACACATCTCTTTATTAGTAACAAAGCTGTACTTGAAGTTTTCGACCTTTTTTTATTCTTTAATCAAGTCTTCTGTAATGTTGGATTCGGAACAATTTTCGGTCGTCAGTAAATTTGTGTGGAACAAAGCGTGCACAAACCTTCCGAACTTTGAAATTATCGGTCAAAATGCGATTAATTGAATCTTTGGACATCTTCAATTCCATTTCCATGTATCGCAACGAAGATTTTGGCTAAATTCACACAAAATTTCAATGTTACTTTGAGTAAACAAGGAATTTTTTAAGCCACTCGTGGACTCTGCCAAGGGATAAACAATCCTCAACATACACTTGTTTTGTTAATTGAAAAGTTTCGGTGAATGTTTTTCCAAGTTTAAAAAAAAACTTAATATTCGCTCTTTGTTCGAACACTTTAAGCGCGATAATTTGGTTTCTAGTGATCCGAATGTCATTAAATTTTGTCACGTCAGTGAAGGATGCACCTTTCCAACACATGATGATTTAATCTTAATCTTAACAGATTGAATCATCTCCAGATGATGCTAAGATGATTAGCAAAATGTGCGTTGAGAAGTTTCAAAAATGATTTGGTGTTTAGTGAAAAATCTCTTCGAGTTTGCATAAAGTATTTGTTTTTGTATGACTTCGATACGAGGTACAAGACTTCGCGACACAGGGTACTTAAAGGTACAACGAGGAGGCCACGCTGAAAAATCTTCTTCACGCCAAATAGATATTGTCGAAAACGAGCATATAGCACGTCAAATTGAAGTTGGTCATAATAATGTGTAGAAGGTTATACGACAAGAACATTTTTTTCCCCATCATTATCAATGAATACAAGCGTAACAACCCGAAGTTTATCCTAGAAGAGTTGAATTCTGTCAGTGGCTTTTACATCAGTACAACAGAAATGGAAATTTTACCAAGTTTATTTTGGCTGTCGACGACGTCACATTTACAAGAAATAGCGTAAATAATTTCCACAACAACCATGTTTGGGCGGTAGAAAATCCGCATGCATGAAAATCCGCTGTCACAGACAGTCTTCAGACAAGCATTGAGAATGCCAAGTGTGACCTTGGTGAAACGTCTGCACGTTCCCAACAAACGGGACACAAACGATCGGATGTACTCCCGGATTAATAGTGTATATATATATATATATATATATATATATATATATATATATATATATATATATATATATATATATATATATATATATATATTTATATATATATATATATATATATATATATATATATATATATATATATATATATATATATATATATATTTTTTTTGTGCTTACTATACCGAACCTCGCGACAGTAAGCACCGAAGATGCCAAATGAGATTTTGGCGAAACGTCTGCAAGCTCCCGACAGGGACCAACTCGACAACCGAATGTACTCCCGGAAAAAACCTAATATATACATAAATATATTGGGTATATTTATGTATATATATATATATATATATATATATATATATATATATATATATATATTACAGAAATCTTTCACCCTTTCTCCACGTGGTGCCACCGATCGCCTTCGCCGAACTGTCAACCATGGGACGTCACGTGTGTCTCGGGACCGGTTTCTAGCCTTTCAGCCGTCATCAACGGAGCTCTAGACGAACGCAAGGAAAGCAGTTCGGAGAGGCAATCGGGGCCAGAAGATCAACTGGCCTTTTTAATTTATATATATATATATATATATATATATATATATATATATATATATATATATATATATATATATATATATATATATATATATTTATGTATATATTGGGTTTTTTCCGGGAGTACATTCGGTTGTCGAGTTGGTCCCTGTCGGGAGCTTGGAGACGTTTCGCCAAAATCTCATTGTTGTTGGCTGTGGATAGGGTCTCCTTATTCTTGATGGTATGGTATATGTCGGCGCCCTGAAGAGTCTAAACCTCGAGAGACGAAACATATGTCATCCAGTTGAAGGGATAGGTGGGGCTCCTTCTCGGTCAAGCAACCAACAAACGGTTTCACTTAGGCCGAGACGCAGGTTGTTGTGTCTTCCACATCAGATTGTGGAACCCAACGGTTGGGTGTCTGATGACACTCAACTACTGCTGTCTCACTGGACGCAGTCCAAAAAAATCTAACACTACATATATATATATATATATATATATATATATATATATATATATATATATATATATATATATATATATATATATATATACACCCCTTTGTGGATCAGACCTTGACGTGGTAAAGGGGTTTGAGTAGGGCAATGAAGCTTTGAGCTATGCCGTCTGGAGTCTATGCTCCTGGGAGGGTCACCCCTGGCGGACAGGTCAAGACTAATAATATGATTCAAAATCTGCCAACCCGCATTGGACCAGCGTGGCAGATTACGGTCCATACCTTCAACATGGTATTTCAATATGTTGAAATATGACAGTACAACCTCAAACACGGCCCTCATTTCCCGGAGGCCAAGGGGCAACTACCTACGGCAGTGGGAAGACCTGCCCCAAGGCAGAGGGTGCTAAGAATCACCGGGTTAGATCAGGCTGCCATTGGACTTTTGACATTGCAACGTTAAATATACGGACTATGAAAACAGAGGCCCGATTGCAAGAACTGTTAATCGAACTTGACAACATACATTGGGATATTATTGGGCTCTGTGAAACACGAAGAAAGGGTGAAGAGTTAATCAAACTGGAACCAACTGGACACGTACTCTACACTCGAGGTACGGAAAATGGCCGATGTGGCGGAATTGGATTCCTCATCAATCGAAAGCTGAAGGACAGTGTGGTAAAATTTGAAAGTACATCCGACCGATTAGCCCAATGCGTCATTCAGCTGAATAAAAAGTTTAGGCTTCAAATCGTCCAAGCTTATGCACCAACTATAAGCCATAAAGATGAGGAAATTGAGGAATTTTATGATGATGTGGCCCAGCTCTTATGCAAGAAGACAGGTACAAAATCCTGATGGGTGATTTTAATGCCAGAATTGGAACAACAAGAACAGACGAAAATGCAACTGGCCCATATGGAACTGGTGAGCGAGACAATAGAGGTAACAGATTAGTTGATTTTGCTGAAGGGCAAGAACTATATATTATGAATTCATTCTATAAGAAAAATATAAGCAGAAAATGGACATGGAAAAGTCCATCTGGGCTCACAAGCGAAATTGACTACATCATGACAAACGATAAAACAATATTTACCAATTGTACTGTCCTTAACAATTTTAATGTTGGAAGTGACCACCGAATGGTACGAGCAAGGGTTCGGATTGACTGTCGAAAAGAGCGCGAAAGAATGGTAAGATCAAAGAAGGGCAAGGTGGATTCTGGAAAACTGCTGGAGAGAGGAAGCGATTTTGAGATTGCTTTGTCAAACCGGTTTGCTGCGTTACAAGATCCAGAGGAGGTGGAAATATCAGTTCAATATGAAGAAATCGCCAACAATGTACTTCAAACGGCTGCTTCAATAGCACCAGAAGAAAAATGTCTCAAACAAACAAAAATCTCCAGTAAGACCATTGATTTAATGAAGAAACGGCGAGCAATGAGAAATGCAGGTAGTCCTTTTGGCAGGGTCGAGTACACTGAGCTCTGCAAAACTATAAGAAAACGTATCAGAGAGGACACGCGCCGATTCAATATGCAGCTAGTGCAAAAAACCCTGGAAAAAAACAAAGCTAAAGAGAAGCTGAGAAACAAAAGAACGCAAATATATGCTTTAAAGCGTGAGGATGGCACAGTGTGCAGGGCGCGTACCGAAATGTTAGAGATTGTCAGAAGGTTTTATTCCAGAGCCAGTCAGGGACAGCAATACCCACGGAAGAACAATATATAATGCCAGATATCCTAGTGGAGGAAGTAACAAATGCTATAGAATTGATGAAGAACGGCAAGGCTCCAGGAAAGGAGAGTGTAACTGTCGAAATGCTAAAAGCTGGTGGTCGGACGTTACATAAAACACTGGCAAAATTATACTCAAAATGCCTCAAAGAACAAAAAGTACCTGACTTATGGAAAAATGCAGAAGTGATCCTTTTACATAAAAAAAGGAGCACAGGAAGATTTAAAGAACTACCGTCCAATAAGCCTCGTATCAGTGATGTAGAAAGTTTTCACTAAGATAATTTCTAAAAGAATATTAAAAAAACTGAATGACGCACAACCAAGAGAACAAGCAGGATTCAGAAGTGGATTCAGTACAATGGATCACATCCAGGTTGTACAGCAGGTCATAGAAAGGCACAACGAATACACCATGCCACTGTGCTTGGCTTTTATCGACTACGAAAAAGCATTTGATTCCATCTCAAAGCATGCGATAATGGATGCACTGCTTAGCCAAGGTGTAGAGAGAGCCTATGTACTACAGCCACAATTCACCTTGATGATCTTGAAGTGGGAATTAATATAGAACGGGGTGTACGGCAGGGTGATGCAATATCGCCTATTTTTTTCTCGGCTGGCCTTGAAGAAGTATTTCGTAAACTGGATTGGGAACAGGATGGTGTAAAGATCAATGGTGCAAACTTAAACCATCTTAGATTTGCAGATGATATTATTCTCATTTCACAAGACCCAGAGGAGTTGCAAAGACGCATACAAGAACTGCAAAGGGCTGGCGAACCATTTGGCTTGAAAATAAACCTGGAAAAGAGTCAGGTTATGTTCAATAACTTCGCTCAGGACAGAAGAATTTCAGTTTTAGGAAGGGATTTAGAGATTGTGGACAGCTTTATATATCTTGGGCAGAGGATTTCAATGGAGGGGTGGGACGGAGGTGGAACGGCGTGTTGTGGCAGGCATTTGGTAGGCTCAACATAGTGTTTAAGAGCAGACTCCCACTTTGCCTGAAAAGAAAAGTATTCGATCAGTGCGTTCTACCCGTTATGACATACGGAAATGAAACCTGGACACTCACATCGCAATCAATTCAAAAACTTCGGGTGGCACAGAGGGAAATGGAAAGATGTATGCTTGGCATTACAAGACGAGACAGAAAGTCCTGCGCATGGATCAGGGAACAAACAAAAGTCTGTGACATCATTAGAAGAGTAAAACAATTGAAATGGAGATGGGCAGGCCATATAGCGAGGCGATGGGACGACAGATGGACCAAGGCAATCCTGGAGTGGATACCGCTTGATCGCAAACGTCCGCGAAGAAGACCGAAAGCACGATGGATTGATGACATCGTTAAGTATATTGGACCCGAGTGGCAGAGGAAAGCCCAGGACCGTGAGGGTTGGAAGCATGCTGAAGAGGCCTTCATCCTGCAGTGGATCGATACGGGCTGATGATGATGATGATGATATATATACATATCAAAGATTATTATTTATGTTTTATATTATTTTTAAGTCAATGCCAATAATTCTTCAGTTTATGTTTCAGATAAGAAAAGATGCTGGTTAACTTTGCTTCAAAATTATTTGCATGTTTTGCTTTAATAATATTGCTTAGTTTATGTCGCCAATCTTTGTTGTTGATTTAATGGTGCCATTAATCTCATTGGCTTCTTTGTTTTTCGGAAAGTGAATAATAATCTGTATATAGAAAGATGAATATTAGCGGTAAATCTACATAGAATATCCACACTCTAAACCGTTACAATTTTGTAATGGCTGTCCCAAAGTACTCCTTTAGCGAACATATTTATTTTTTAATGCTCTAGACTAGGTAACAAAAATATATGGCCTTAGAGTAAAGTCAGAAAAGTTTTCGATGAATGGCGATGCAACAGCAAAGGTCATAGCATGACGCTTCAATAATTTCAGGTATTAGTTTGGTTTTGATGCGTTCTATAGTTTAAGCTCTTGAATTTCCAACATACAATATGGCTAAATGTTTACGCCACGCCCTATTTTGTCCCCAAACCAGATTTCTCTGTAAAATATTCTATAGAATTGGTTAATACGATATAACTAACTTTATCATTCTACAAACCTTAAAATATCTCAAATAATTTCTAAAAGCGAACAATATAAATCCAGAAACCCTTTTACAGAAGAAGCGGAATCATATTACTCAAACAAGGAGGGATACAATGGTATCAATATTTAAAGAATACATGTCTCGTAACATATATGACGTACGTAAATAAAGTAATAACCAGTCGCGGTAATCTGGCGGGCTAGTCATTCGCCTGGCAATCGAATGATCACGGATATGAATTTTTCTATAGTCTATCCGACTTTAATGGGGCAAATTGTAAATTTATATAATGTATAGTCTCTAAATAACGCTAGATCGTTGACATGAATTGAAAAAAAAGTTGAGACCAGCGTTCGATATGATAACACTGTTGTCTTCGCCTTTGGAGGGAAGGCTGGTCGACATCTGATACGTCTCCATTACGAATTTCAACTCCCTAGAGTTACTTGGTGGTCTGTAGCAATTATTTTCATTAACCAGATTTTGCTCGTTCGTTCTGAAAATGAGTGATAACAATTTCAAGCAACAATGCGCTATCAGGTTTGGGCATAGTGCGACTGAATCTTTTACAAAACTTTAACAGGCCAATGGAAACAGTGACTTTGTCAAAGGCCCAGATTTTCAGGTGGTTTATAGACTTCAGACTCGATTGAAGGTGAACCTAACAATTGAAGGCCTTCAACTGAACTGCAAGAAGTGATAAAAATCTCTACAAAATTCGGAACCTTGTGCGTTTTAATAGTCGGTTGATGGTTAGAATGATACGGGGAAGATTTTTCCGAAAAACCTTTCGCAAGATCAAAAGGACAACAGGAGGATTTTTTTCAGGTTTTCAGGAACAGGTTTGCTTTCTCTGTTTCAACGATTTTTATAGAACTTGTAGATTCAGACGGGAAATATTTTTTCATGAGTCCTGTAAACGATTTACAACACTCCCTGTGTATTCACTAGGTAAAATAATGTTCTTGTATTTGAGGTTATATATTTTTCGCAGTCTCAAAATTGATTTACATTTTTTCAAGGTCTCAAACAATGTTATTTTGCCACTACTTTTTTACTGATAACATAAATTAATACGTGTCCCATGATGATATTTTATCAACATTAAATCACATTTATTTTATAAACTGTACAAACAAATAGTAAAATGTGTACTGTCAGTATATATAATACATGTATAATGTACTGAGTAAACGAAAGATGCGCAGTAAAGGGTCGCGGAAGCCCTAACTCACTATCTCACTCGTACCTACTTGGATGTATATTGCCTCGCGCTCGCACCTACAGCTACCCTATATGTTTGTCTGGTTAGGGGTTAGAAGTGTCGAAACTGTCTGGCTACTGAGAAAACATCTTCTAATAGTTACTCAAGTATCATGTATAAAATTTAGCTTTTATACTATAACGTAAGTACAGTTATAATTAATTAAAGTTTAAGGGTGTCTAGCAAGGGGTTGCCACGATATTAAGTCTCTGGCAATGGATGAGGTGATTTTTAATATTCCGAAGAAAATATAAGAAAATGAAGTTTTATTATTTGATAAATTTAAGTTGGTATTTTATACACCTTTACTACCTGTTACCTGCCAAAGCCACGATGACCCAAACTTTATAGTAGCCCATCGTTCCTACCTGTATTGGAAACATGCGCTAAAAAACTTTCAGCTTTTATGAAATAACGAAGACCTGGCATTCACGGCCTATTAGAATATATGGCATGTTGTACCGCCTTGTTGAAACCACATGTCGTCCAGATCAAAATCATGTAATTCATGCCAGAAAAAAAAACAGTAATCATGTTTCTGTAGCGTTCCCCATTGACAGTATCTGCATTTTCATTTTTGTTTTCAAATAAGTACGGTGCAATTACACCTCCAGACCATAAACCACACCAAATTGTTAATTGGAGGGGGTTGGGACTCCGCCCCTCCAGGATTTATCACAGTAAGTTTCTTTCCTTTAACTCATCCAAATATAGAAGTCTGTCGACCCATCACACCAACTAATGCGGATAAAAATTCCATTTTCTCACCACAATTTTTACATCGTTGGTCAGACGTTGAGGGGTTTAACTGCTTTCTAAAACATGCGATTTGGACGTAGGTTCCCTGCGACCGAGCGTATCGGTAATTCGTTTCAAACGTTGATTTGACGGGTACGGAGCGTTTGATATGTCTCGCGTCGCGTATTTCGTTTGCCTCGCGAATATTTGTTTTGATTTGGGATTTCTTACGTATACACTGAGTAGTACTTTTTAAATAAAAATATTTTAAAATACGTTAAAAAAATCCTGGTTCACTTCCTGTATATGGTTTTAATAGCCCGAAAAGTAAAAAGGAGGAAGTGGAAAGCAAAGCGCTCTCCCACTTTAATAACCCACGAGCCGCAACTGAAGTGGGTTTTTTCACTTCAAATCCGACAATTTTGCTTATTTTCGAAGACATTTAATCAAAAATTAGCTTTTTCGCTGAAGATGATTTTTATACGCCTTCAAATGTAAATCTTTACGAAGAATGTTTCATGTAGTCCCAGTAAAAAACCTCAGTTTTATAGAACAACATGTAGTTGATTGTGTGTGTTTTGGATTTCCATTCACGCTTTGGTTCACAGCATCGATGTTTTCAGAAATACATTTAAGTTTTTGACGGGTTGAATTCATAGTACCGCAAATACAACCAGTTGATTCAAATTCTTGAATTAAATTACGAATAGTAAGCTCTGTAACTCGATTATGTTGACCATAAATTTTAAGTAAGGCAACTTAACCCAAAGGGATTCATTATTTTTCTAATAAATTTGAACGATTTGTATACGATGTGCTACTGTATTGATGATGATTTGCTAAACAATATTAAACACAAATGTCAATTTTAGCGGAAATTAGAAAAAAATGGTTGCCAAGTGATTTTGCAAAATATATAGTACTAGTTTAATAACCTTTTATAAAAGATTTAGTATACGCACAAATTTCATACACCAGAGAGGAATTATTTTAGCATATTCCGCAGGTTGGCAATCAATTAAAAAAAAATGGTGTAATTAGAATTGTCACTTCATTTATAGGTATAAGGGCACACGCCTGTTTTCAAAAAAAGAGGAAAGCATTTTGAAAATATCAATAATTTAAAATTCGTGATTTAATATTAGTTTTAATTTGATTTATACTAATTTAAGTTTAATTATTTACTGTTTATAATTTCATGGGCTTGTGAGTTCGGAAGATATAACGATCAACCTGCTACTTGGAAGTTTTTTAGTGTAACAATTAAGTTTATTTTATGATCTATGTTTATTCTATATATGTATGTTTTTTATGAACGATAGGAAGCACCCTGTATTTTCTGTATTATCTTTTTTTATATAAATGAACGGTGGTTTATTAATAGAGGACCCAGAATTAATAGCGTAACATACCAGAAAACAAAACGAACTCTGTTTACTTTTAACGGTTATAATTTTGTAAAGGAGGTTTGTGTTGAAGCGCCGCATTGCCGAAATGAAATATGAGGTATTTAAAATTACGCGTGGATAATAGGTCGTTCCATTGTTGTGTTAATGGTCATTAGTTTTTATTTGCAACTAAAAATGATATAGTAGCATTAAACTTTATTAATCACTTTAGAAAAAGTGACCAAATAGTTTCGTCAAAAATGTATTGGTTTTGCTTAATCGATTGATTCACGAAATGTAATACGCAGAAAGAGGTGTTGGATTTTATTTAATTTTCAGTCTATGGATTTATAACATAGGTACTAAAGCAGGAAGTAAAGGATTAAAATATGATAAAGAAATGAAAAGGTCTCCAATAAGTATGTCAGAACTTTGAAACGTAATAACGGCAACACTCATAGATGGCTGTCTTCAGTAAATTATGTCCATGTACCATGGAAAGATACACAATTCAACAGTACATAGAAATTCAGGCTCAATAGCAGTTAGAAAACCATCCCCACTTTGGGAAAAAATAATCTTAACCGACTACGCGCACTTTTGACCTAATGGATTTGTGAACTAACATAACTGCAGCATTTGGGCTGATGAAAATCCTCAAGTGATTTAACAGTGACTTCATCATCCTCAAAAAGTCACTGTTTGGTGCGGGTTTTGAGTTGAATGACCTTTTGTTTTGCAGACAATGGTGGAAATCATGTTAGTGCTTATGGTAAACGCTGTATAAATACACTAACAGAATATAGTTGGCCTGGGCTGATATGTGTGCATTGGGATCCATATAAAGATGATTTTTTTTCGATCGAAACGCATACCCTCTATTTATTTTGAATATACTAAGGTATATGTAAATACAAAATTTTAATGTTAACCCGTGCCGACAGGTCCCCAAAGATTACGTAAACTGCTGTTTTTGAACACATATTTATGTATAGGTAGATTATCGCAAGTATGCATATCTTAGGTAACGATTAATGAAAAGATAAGTTTAAGTAATGAATTTAATCATACTGACAAACAAAATTATACAACTATTCAGGATGTTTCCTTTTTAATGTATCTTTTTTGCAGTCTGCATACATGTTTCTATGTTCTTGCACACAACGTAGTAGGAACTGTTTTTGTTCTTCTTTTGCAGTAATCAAACCGTGTAAGTCTTGCATAATCTTAACAGCTCTTTCGGCTATATCATTTACTGCTTTTAAGCTAGAAACCTTTTTTTTTTAGCTTCCACATAGACTGAAATTTCTTCCCATGGGGATATGTTTTCTTCTGTAGGAAACTGCTGTCAATTTTTAATCGCAAAAACAAATTTTTACTGTTGATGGAGATAAAATCGCTCAGGGATTTCCCTAAAACAACAGTAATTAAAAATTAGTATCACAATTACATCGATCATTTAATTAAAATAACGTTCGATCGAACATATCTCTTCTCAAAATCATATGTACTTTCTCGTTGTGAGTTAGGTCCAATATTGGCCTTAGTTTGTTCATCAACTTCATCATCAAATAGTGATAATATGACAATTTCCTCTGATTAATACCACAAATGTTGACTGAACTTGCTTGATTTGTCAATTGTTTCATATTCTTTCAATGCCTTTAAAAAATGTAAATCTTAATTCGGCGCCTTCACTGCCAAACTACATCCAAACCAAAGCGTTGCATAAACTGCCACAATGAAAAACAAATATCTTGCAGCGCTCTTTGTCTTTTACGCTCATTGCGTAATGTTCATCGACTGCAGCAAACATATTTTCAAAGAGCAAATAGCTTTTTCCAACCATCGTGCTTGATACATTGCTCCGGAAGGCCTAATTTTAATTTTCTTTCATTATCTCCTCCCAAAAACATAATGGATAAATCGATCAGCTCCCGAAAATCGTCACGTACGATGTACTTTTGCAGTTCATGAGTAAAAAAAGTCACAAATTCGTTACGTTTGAGAATATCAATGCTTGTTTCGATAGTCTTAGGATTAATGTTCTACCAGTGCTCTCTAAACTTATTGAATAGTGGAATATCGAGACTGCTAGTGACTTAGTGGATCTTTGATCCAAACACGATATTACGAATCAACTCATAAACATGATGGCGACAAGCAAAAAGTAACAATTCTCGTTCCAGTTTTTATTGTAAAATTACGCAAGCTCCATTCAAGCACCCTGTATTAGATGCTGTCGTCTCACAGCACATTATTTGTAGCTTATCACTTAGGTTCCAGTCATACAGTGCGTTTGAAACTGCTTTGGTTTGATCTTTGCCAGAAGAACCTCCAGTTTAGGTACTGCAAGAAGTTGCTCCATCTCTTCAAATGGAATAAGGATCGGCAGACGTTCTTTTTTGAACTTCTCACATCCAGGCTAGGTAATGATTTTGAATCCCAATGAATGGTAACTAATTCCAGTACATTATTCTTAAAATCGGCTTATATTGGGTCCGTTCTATGTTTTCTCATTTGTGTTCGAACGCGTTGAATAGAACATTTGTTCATTGGGTAGTCATCGCAACTAAGACCTACTGATTCTACTGTAGCCTGAAGTATATGAATCCCTTACGCTTAGTTCAAATCTATCTAAACATGCAACTAACTTTGCAGCGATGAAATTTTTCCTTGCTGTTTTCATAGTAGAAATAGAACTTACAGTTTGTGATGTTGAAGGTAAAGGTTCCTCAGGACTTTCTTCAGAGCTGATAGATTCATCTTGAGACGGTATACACTCATGCAAAGTAAAAAATGACAATAAGCTCTCTGACGACATTTGCGTAGCGCTCTTTTGTTGTTCGTCTAGCTTTCTCTGCCTCGCTCTTTCTTCTTTCTCAGCTAACTTTTTGTCTATGCCCACCAAGCAACCTGGACGCCCTGACTCCCTTTGTTTTTGTAAGAAAATTTATCTTCATCTATATTCATTCTATCGAGAGCATCAGCGTGTACGATATCAAATAAATTATCCAAACCCTTTTGTAAATCCTCCTTGTGATGTCTGTAAACATCCTGTGTTTACAGTTTTGCAACTCTCGCCAGAATTGATAGAGATCCACAAACTTCTACACGCCATTTGGTAGAGGTTTGGTAGGTATTCTAGTCTTTTCCCAGAATATAATACACTCCCGAATGATAAGATTTGCACTTTCATTTACAGTCAGTTGAACTTCGCGAATTTTAAAAAGTAAAGCAACAACATGACGATTAGAACGTCATTTTGCTTCTTAGTTCCACTGACATCTTCAAAACAAGTAAATGACAAGTGGCTACAGTGCGCGATTCCTACAGCGCAGCTTTAATGAATATGTTTTCCGCGCAAGTCGGCACGAGTGGCAGTGCTCCAAAATAGGATTTTTTTTTGTGTTTTAGGGTCAAATGAATAAAACTAGAACCTATGCGCTAGAAAATTAAAACTTTGAAAAATAAGGGACACCCTAATGTAGATATAAACAATGTTTTCTTTCAACACGACTCATCACGCCAGACAATCGATTTATTGCAAGTAAAGTTTCCTGGATTCGTAAATGGTAATGTTAACTAGCCCAGAAGATGATGCGATTTCTTCTTGGGTAATTTTTTTGTGAGGTTATGTTAAATCTCTAGTTTGCAGAAATAAACTCAAAACAAACCATAACCTTCAAAGAAACATTCAGGCCACAAATAAAAATATACCACCCAATATGTGTGAAAGGGTAATCGAAAATTGAGTCTCCAGAAAACATTCCACCAGACGAAGCCGAAGAGGATATTTGAACGACATGATGATATTTAAAAAAAAAAACGTAATGATATTTGTTCTTCAAAATACAATACGAATTACCAGATCATCACTTATAAATTTCATTTTATCACATTCTAAATTTCTGACAATTTTGTTGGATAATCTTTTTATATAAGAGATCATGTCATAAAGAGAGTATGTTGTCCAATTCAAATTTTTAAAGAGAGCATTATACAAAGTAAAATTGTTTTTCGGTTCCACATACTTGCTTTTATGAATATCATAAAATCAAAATACAGATCTCGACTTACAGATGGACATCTTGATCATTGTTTACGAGCAGGAATATCATCATAGTGTCCTAATTACGACGCAATGGCTAATGAAATGTAATGGCAAAGATCACATTGATTTAAGTTTCTATTTTTAATATAATAAGATAATTTTAGCCACCTATTATAATATTTTTCTAACTTAACTTAATATTTAACTAACATAATATGCGAATAAGGGAATAGAATTAGTTTCACGTCTATTTCTTTGTTACCATGTTGTTTGATATACGATGTTTTTACCTTTTAGAAAAGTTTTTTTTTGAAGAAAACTTCATTTTGATTTTTGGTTTAACACTTATTTTAGCAGAAAACACCCACGCGGCATTGTTTTTATAAACATGTGTGAAGTAAGCTATTAAATATTTTTTCTACATTATGTGTATTATTTACAATGTCCAACTATAAATTTACCTTGAAAAAATAACACAAACACACACAAAGGTTGGGGACTATGATTTATGGTATTTTTTATGTAGTGGATCTATCCGTCCTTTGAACCATTTTTTTGCCATTTTTTTTCCCAATATTATTATAATATGCCTGTGTATTTCCTGCACTGCAGGATGCATATTCCCATATTATTATAACATACCTGTGTATAACCTGCACTGCAGGATGTATATACCCGTATTATTATAATATACCTGTATATTTCCTGCACTGCAGCTGTCGCCGAGTTGAGCACGGTGTCTAGAGCGCTAGACCCGATGATATCGACGGCTGGCCCGGAGCAGGTACGAATCCTGCTATTTTCGGTTGAATGTTTGTGTTTGTGGGTTGAGGTAAAGTTGTTCGCGTCCGTGGCAAAATGCTACATGTGCCCCCTAGTTAACGCTAAATGAGCAACAATATACAGCTACCAGACTGTCCTCTTGGATCTCGCGGAAGGCACTGTTACAAAAATGCAATGTGTCAAAACCTATTCGCAAAAAATATTCCTGCACTAATACTTCATCACGCTCTTTCAACATTTCAGCTGTTTTAGTTCTTTACCCTGGGCTTTTATTATTACTTAATCTGTTTAATTTTTTTTCTATTTATTCCTATGTTGGTTGTTCTTTTTCGATTCTATTTTGTATTTGTATATTTGCCCCTTCCTGTTTATTGTCATTAAGAAGCCCTTTAAAATAGTTTTTCCATATTTCAGTTTTTTCCGGGTTACATAGAAGACTGTCAAAGCAGAACTAAATGTCGTATCGGCTTTAAGTTCATGGAACGTTACTAAAAAAGAAACTACTTCGGAACTACTACAATCTATCGAAAAAGTATGTCTTTTCATTCTGTCCTCTTTCAGAACAGATTGTGTGAAAAGGCGAGTTATTAGTTAGGCTTTCTCATTATCTTTTTCTCACCAAAATATACGATTCTGAGAAGACCGATTATTACTTGTGTAATAAAGCTGAAAACAAAGCGATCTACTATACTGCAACAAACTGTGTATTTTAAATAATTAGTATTTTGTAAGGACGTTATGTGTTGAAGCGCCGCTTTTCCAAATAAAATATGATGTATTTAAAATTCCGCCTGGATAATGGGCCGTCTCATTGTGGTTAGTTGTAGTAACGGTCATTAGTTTTATTTTCGTCTACGAACGACATAGGAAAATATAACATTTCATTTGTCACTTTCGCTGAAGAAACTTTATATTTTTTTCTTAAAATAGCTCTTTCACTTTCCTCTTATATTTTTAATTTTCTATTGCAATATATATATATATATATATATATATATATATATATATATATATATATATATATATATATATATATATATATATATATATATATATATATATATATACAGGGTGTTAGGTAAACATGCGGCAAAAATGCAAGGGGTTATTCCTTGTCCTATTCTAAGAATATTTTGGCCTATGATGATTTTTGAAAAACCCCTTTGTTTCGAAGATACAGGGCGAACAAAATTTGCGACAACCATATTCGATATTTGTTGAAATCATTAATGTAAATAAAAGTAGGGTGTACGTAAATGAGTTTATCAAGTACAAACATTTTTTTCTTCGATCTCGATCACTTGGAACGGCTGTTTTATCTAGTAAGTGGATTTCATCGGTCGCATTTGTTTACATAGATTGAGTGACGTTTAGCTGTTTGACGTATCTTAAATAGTGAGTGAAGTCCTCTATCATAATGTATACAAACGCCGAGATGACTGACATGCACTTCATGTACGGACTTGCTGATGGCAATGCATTACAAGCTAGGCGATTGTACAGTGAACGATTTCCAGCCCGTAATGTCCCTGACCAAAAATCTTCGAAAACATTCATCGATGTCTTCGTGAAACATGCACATTGAAACGAACTGAAGGGTCAGGAAGATCACTGACTGTAAGAACGGTACAATTGGAACAGCATGTGCTGGACATGATAGCAGAAGAGCCTGGTAGTTCTACGCGAAAAATTACAAATACTTACAAGACTTATTGGCTTGGTGTATCGCAACTTTTGGAAGCAACGCTGCCTGCGTTTCTGGAAGATGTACCATTGGCAACAAGGCATGAAATGTGGTTTATGCACGATGGTGCACTACCACATTTCAGTTTGGTTGCTCGTGATTTTTTAACAGCAACATACGGATATCGCTGGATTGGTCGAAGTGGGACATACGCATGGCCTGCTCGATCCCCGGACTTAAACCCCCTGGATTATTTCTTCTGGGGATATCTGATGTCATTAGTTTACGCTACTCCATTGAAGAATTTGAATGATTTGCGAAATCGGATAATTGCAGGGTGTAACTCAATTACAAACGACCCTGGTGTGTTTGAAAGAGTTCGGCAGTCAATGACGAGAAGATTGAATGCTTGTATCAAGGCTGGAGGAAGTCATTTCGAACATTTATTGTAGATTGAGCAACTTTACATGTACTTTTTGATAATAAAATGTTGTTAATGTCGTAAATTTTGTTCACCCTGTATGTATATATATATATATATATATATATATATATATATATATATATATATATATATATATATATATATATATATTTATATATTGGGCCATTTTAATGACGGGTCGTGATCGCACACAACTCACGCCATCATACGGCGAATGCTCATAGCAGTCAGGACCGCTCGTAACATTCTGCCTGGAACCTCGGGTATAGTACCAGGTATGAAATATTACAGAAATCTTTCACCCTTTCTCCACGTGGTGCCACCGATCGCCTTCGCCAAACTGTCCACCATACGACGTCACGTGTCTCTCGGGACCGGTTTCTAGCCTTTCAGCCGTCATCAGCCGAGCTCTAGACGAACGCAAGGAGAGCAGTTCGGAGAGGCAATCGGGGCCAGACCAGATCAACTGGCCATTTTAATGACGGGTCGTGATCGCACCCAACTCACGCCATCATACGGCGAATACTCGTAGCAGTCAGGATCGCTCGTAACATTCTGCCTGGGACCTCGGGTATAGTACCAGGTATGCCCACAAGGTAGCGTAACGGAACCATTTTAATTATATATATATATTAATTTTAAATATATATATATATATATATATATATATATATATATATATATATATATATATATATATATATATATATATATATATATATATATACTGGAGAACAAAAAATATGCTACTCTTTAAATCTTTTTTTAGATTAATTTTGTAATTTTTTGTATACCATGACGGTATTATTTACAAGACTAGAGTGAAGTTTGATACTTTTTAAGTAAAATATTGATTTTTTTCCAAAATCGACTTATTTTTCATACTATCTTTTTTGTCTATATACTCTCTTTTTCGCTCGATACACTTTTTTACCTTACTAAAAGTACGATTTATCAAACTCTGCAAAATAGTCCTTTGTTTCTCAATCAAATGCTCGTGTAGGATATTCCGAACGCGTTCGTTCGAAATGTTTATCATCTCAATAATCTCACGTTTACACTGCGGTCTGCCAACACAATAACAAGAATTTGTGGACCATTTCCTCAGTAGTGGCCTCATCGAGACGTCATGCTTGCACACCTTCACTCGTGTTGATTCAACTCTATGGAAACTCAGTAAACCACCTATAAAGCCTGAAATGTATAAGAGCAGAGTCGCCAAAATACTTTTTCAACTTACTTGGGGTTTGCGTGATAGTTTATTCAGACAAAAAGTAGTGAAAAGTTTGATCAACACATTAATTTTCTTTTTTTTTCCATGATATTAAAAAAATCGAACTTATCTGTTTTCAAAAAATATTAGAACAAAGCTAAATGCCATATGAGTTTGAAATTCATGGAACGTTAGCAGAAAGAAATCTACTTTTCAGAAATGCATTGGTCTTTACGTTTACATCACTATCTATTAATAAAGTACATTTCGGTTCAATCGTAATGTTAAAAGTTCCAAAAAATTGCACTTACATGCGAGTGTTGCTATTTTTGTATCCGAAATTAGCAACAAAGGTGTTGCTACACCAAACAACAAAGATTTGCGTACTCAAAACGTTTTGTCATACGGACGCTATTTGTGTTGTTTAGTGACTTGAAAATTTCATCTCAGTCAAAAAATGGAATTAACCCATAAGAATTTTCGTGTGATGATTTACTACGACTTTCGACGTGGATTATCTCATGAATAGTGCATCGATCAACATACTTCGACTTTTGGCGATGAAGCGCCATCTAAAACCACTGTATAACACTGGTTTAGTGAATTCAATCGTGGTCGTCGTTCGCTCTCAGAAGAATTTAACGAAGGTCGTCCAAAATCGGTTCTTGTGCCAGGAAACATCGAAAATGTGCGCAAACTGATAAAGTAAGATCGTCATGTGACATTCGTAAGTTTGAGGCATCCCTGGGCATTAGTATGACAAGCATACATAAGATTTTACATGAATATTAACAAATGATTTGTGGGCATGAAAATGATTGGTGCGTGTTGGATTCCGCATAATTTGACAATGGCTCAAAAAAAGGCTCGTGTTGACTGGTGCAAAGAAATGCTCAAAAAATACAATCATGGTATGTCAAAAGCCGTGTATAACATCTACACAGCCCGAAAGCAAACAGCAGTCGTCTGTATAGGTCTTTCAAAATGAGCCAAACCCAACAAAAGTTATTCCCGCAAGAAGCACTTCGAAGCAAATGGTGACTAGAAAATCTAGAATGGTTAATTCTGAATGGTACACAACCATTTGTTTGCCAGAAGCCTTTGAAGAAATAAGAAAAAACAACCGGCGATGCAGGATCATTCTTCACCATGACAACGCGAGCTCTCACACATCGGACCGAACAACTGAATGTTTGACCGGTCAAAACATCGAATTGACGGGTCATCCGGTGTACAGATCCGATTTGGTATCCGATGATTTCTTTTTGTTCCTGTCCGTGAAGAATAAACTATGTAGTCAACGATTTTCGACGCCAGAAGAAGCAGTTGATGCGTTTAAAATGCATGTTTTGGGGATACCTCAATTCGAATGAAAAAAGTGCTATGAAAATTGGGTCAAACGTATGCAAAAGTGTAATGATTGATATAGTTGTATTGATACATAAATAATAACCCTCGTATGGTGGGATCAGCTAAGTTATGCTCATGCATTATAAGTTGTTTGAACGTGCTCAAACGGTCATTGCGTGATTTTTTCAAAGGGGCCATTTTTTTTGATCCTTCAAAAAGAACAGACTACAATATTACCTGGTTATATTACCCATTTACATATCTTGAGAAAGTCCAAAAAAGCTTCAATGAACCACCATTTGGGATACAGCAGTTGCCTGAGAGGTGGCGAAAATGTATAGAAAAGGTCCGACATTACTTCGAAAATTATGTTTGTATTACGAGGGTTGATCAATAAGTACCCGTGTTTGATAACAGATGGCGTTGACGAGTGAAATTGACATAACCATCGTGTACTGCAGACTGTTAAAATGCTGAATTTCACATAAATTCATAGGTTAGTTTTTTTTGACAGCCAGTTGTATCATTCGTGTTTTGTATTTCTCGATAAAATGGAAAAAGAGCAATATAGATCCGTGATTCGTTTTTTATTTTTGGGTGGAGAAACATGCGAAGAAATAAAAGTGAAGTTGGATGCTGTTTATGGGGCCCTTCACCATCTATGACAACTGTGAGATATTGGTTTAACGAGTTTAAGCGTGGTCGTACAACTGTTTTCGATGAAAGGAACGGCCCGGACGCCCGTCAGACGTGCTTACCGAGGAAATCATCGAAAATGTCTATGACATGATTCTCGCTGATCGCCAAACGAAAGATTTTAAATGATAAGATAGGTGTGAGGAAAGTATCGGCCCGATCGGTGCCGCGATTGCTCACGGTAGACAAAAAGCGGGTACGACTAACAATATCAAAGCAGTGTTTGGACCGCTTTTAGCGAAATCCATAAGACTTGTTACGTCGAGTCGTCACCTTTGAAGAAACCTGGATACATTATTACACGCCAGAGACCAAGAAACAGTCAAAACAATTAATTTTTTCGGGAGAATCTGCTCTGAAGAAGGCAAAAACGGTTCCATCAGCCGGAAAGGTTATGGCCACATTTTTTTGGGATCCCAAAGGAATAATCCTCATGGATGCCTCAGGGCAGTACTACAGTGAGTTGTTAGACAGATTCGATAAGAATTTTGTCTAAAAAAAAAGTGTTCTTCTATCACGATAACGCACTGGAATTGCTTCCACACCCAGCTTACTCGCCCGACTTGGCACCCAGCAACTTTTATCTGTTTCCTAACTTGAAAACATGGCTCGTAGGAAAAAAAATCAGCTCAAATGAAAAGATTATCGCCGAGACAGAAGCGTATTTTGGAGAGTTTGAAAGATCGTAATTTTAGCTGGTTTAAAAAAGTTGGAGAAACGCTTGGAAAAGTGTATAGATCTAAAAGAAGACTACGTTAAAAAATAAAAAAATAAATTTGTGAAAAAAATTACGTCTTTATTTCAAACACGGGTACTTATTGATCAACCCTCGTACTTTTTCATAAATAAATGTCAGATGCACTTAAAAATGGCCCAGAATATCAGTTGATAACCTAATATAACGATTAAGATCTTAAATATGATACTTAACAATATAATTATAAATGTATGTAAACCGCAATATCACCAGAGACATATATTTTATCCATTTTGTTATATAAATACCGGCAGTTGTAAAGTAAAACACAGAATATTGGTTTAATCATCCAAAAGTTATCTTATCGCCTTCAAAATAGACCTCAATTGATGGGCTACACTATGCCAGATAATAATAGTAGAAATATTTGTTACATGTATTTTTTGCTGTAATTTTCAGCTCCTTTTGCGAGTTATATTTTACGGCTTCTATGGACTCAAGAAGTGTTTCACTGAGGTTCAGAAAAAATCGCACGGCGCAATATATGGCACTATTTTACACCTACAAAATGTTAGAAAACTTAAGTGGTAAACCGAGGCTACAACATCGGACGAATAAGAAAACAAATCCTTTAATTTTATCTCTTTAAAGTCTTTTTTGCGGAATTTGGTCTCGCATTGATATATTGTAGAGTCCTGAGAGTTAATTAATCAAGCTTCGATAATTTGTACGAAATGTTCACAGTAGTGGTTTTATGTTATCGCTTGGCTTGATTGGCAAAATAAGTATAATATCAAAATAAGCATAATGCCAAATAAGAAAAGTATCTTAAAACTTGTTCTCTTTAGGTTCTTTTAGTTTTTCTTGAGGGTGTAAACCTCGTATTATGTAGATACAGGGGTTTGCGTTGGATAGTCATTGTCTTTACCTTTCATTGAAAAGAACGGTCACCGCTCTTCAGTCACGCCAGTTCAACGCTGGATAAGACCAGATGTTATCTGTTAGACCAAGGAAAACGCTGACTGGGGTTAATTGGCTGTTAATGACCGTAGTTGGACGTGGGTTCTATTACTGCATTGTTTCAAGGCATAATTCATGCTAAACTTTACTTTATGCATATGGAAAGAAGTTCCTCTTTCTCGTTTGAATTCAACATAGCAATAAATGATTCAGGGTTAACCTACTCCAACAACAAATCATAAATAATTGAATAATTAGACTTGTTTCTTTTTTATAGACTACGAGCAGTGCTGTACATTATTCAAATAAAAAGTAGCTGAATAACGTATAATTGTTTATTCGTTATTCGTCCCCATTGCTTTATTCGTTATTCTTTTTCCACGTTAATAATTTGTAATTGTTAGTCGAAACATATTTAATTTTTTTTTAAATCATTCAAATTTTTCACTATTAACGGATAAAGATGGCCAATATTTACAAATACAAATTTGTTATCGTTTTTTGGGCAGCTTATTAAATTTTTAGGCAAAATTTTAAATATTATTTTAAATCAGGTTTTTATAATGAATGTTAAATTAAAACTGCCTAAATCGATGAAAATTGTAAATCAAATAAAAAATTCAAGTTTAATTTATGTGAACTAAACTCGAAGAGATTTACCACTAAACACCAAATCACTTTATTAAAGTTCTCGACGTACGTTGCCCTAACCATGTTAGCATCATCATGTTATTATTTAATCAAATTCCAAATCTAAACTTCGTTCTATTTATATGGCAACCGTACCTAAAGAAACCGTGCCTAACTAATTACATTAATAATTGAAAAAGTTGACTGAACGGAATAGGTCCTTTATCCCGGTTCATGGTTCCCTTACATTTTTCTATTCGAATGCTTTCATATACATCCAAAGCTTTATAATTATTTACGATGTTATCAAGTCTTATGTTCAATTCTTCTATTGGAACCTTTTGTATGAAACACTAGTATGTAACACACTTTTGTATGAACATGCAGAAGACCATCATATAAATATTAATAACATAAGACTTAAACTTGAAGAGAATTACCACTAAACACCAAATCACTTTTTTTTAACTGCTCGACGCACGTTTCGCTAACCATGTTAGCATCATCAGATTAAATCATCTCCTGATGATGCTAACATAGCTAGCGAAACGTGCGTCGAACCGTTCAAAAAAAGTGATTTGGTGTTTAGTGGTAAATCTCTTCAAGTTTAAGTCTTATGTTATTAATATTTATATGATGGTCTTCTGCATGTTGGGTAACACACGATTTTTCATTTCTTCCATATTTAATGTAGGCAATGTGCTCTATATATCCGGTTAATATTGATAGTTTAATTTGGCTAATATACCTGCAATCACAATATTGTTTATCCTTTTTACTTTATCCTTTGGATTACTCAGGACTTCTCTTAATTTTTTATATGGTTTGTAGACTACCTTCACGCCCACTTTTTTCAAAATCGTCTCTATCCCTCGTGTTAATTGGGCCTCAAATGGTATTACCATAAATTTATTTTTGTTCTGTTCCTTTTGAAAAGTCGTAGATTCTTTCAATGATTGTCTAAACTTGTGTTTTCTAATTAATCTATCTAGAATATTCTAATTATAACCATTCATTTCGAAGACCTTCCTAATTAATTTAATCATCTGTTATAATTATCTTTGTTTAAAGAAAAATTGGTTAATCTATTTACCATAAAATTTAAACTGGCCATCTTATTTTGGAAGCTATGATTCGAATCGTGAATTTAAAATCGTAACTGACAAACATCAAAAAATGGTAATATATCATTATTCTTAAGTTCATACGTATATACTATAGTTTCGGATTTATCATTTTAAGTTTTTAACAAAATTTTCATTTTTTTTCACAGTTTTCATTTTTTTGAATCAAAAATTATAGCCATACCTTCGGAAAGTAACTAAATTCATTCTTATGTGTTTTTGAAATTTTTATTCGTTATTCAAAATAAATTTTTCACAACACTGTCTATGAACAATCTCTACACTTCTATATTAACTTCACCAACATTTTTTAAACGTTATTGATCTGTTAAACAGAGTCAATTGAGTTTGTCCGATAACTCTTCTGTAGCATAATATGGATTCGTTTCAACAACTTCCAGTAGAGCGTCATTATCTTGGGCAACGATTTCCAAACTGGGAGGCGCGGAAGAAAGAGGCGAGAAGTTTAACAGAAATGTGCATTTTTAAACATACACAGGGTGTTACAATAAGAGCGCAATATTTCAATTGCGCGCCAAACTTTTTAAATTTAAAGAAAACTACTAGCGCGATCTATTGATACAATATATACCCTAAAAGTTGTTTATCCCGTACAATCAACCCGACAGTCTTGATGCTTTGAAAGACGACACAAAGCAAGGTTAACCAAAGAACAAATATCACAATGAGTTGGTGCAAAAGGTGCGTGAAATGATCGCCTACGATGCGAATTCCACCGTTAGATGGATAGCGGAGGAACTAAATATGACCAAAGACATGATTCAAGACATTTTGACAAATGATTTAAACAAACGTACTCGATTTGTTCGATTTTTGTGAAAGTATGTGCTCGATTTTTGGCGAAATAACAAGCCTGTGTGTTTCATCATCCTCCGTATTCACCTGATTCATCACCGTGTGACTATTTCCTGTTCCCGAAACTTAAATTGGCCATGAAAGGAACGTTTTACGACAGTGTTACACAATTCCAAGAAAGTGTGACGAGGGTCATGGAGGTGATTACGAAAGACGTCATCAAAAAACGAGGTTAGCATGCGGAAGGGATGCATTGTGAATTAGAAGAAATAATTTTGACAAAATAACTAATTGTTTTGTTTTAATTTGGAATGTTTCGTTATTTTTCCGACATACTGTGTATAGATTCATAGCATAACGCTAAATTTTATAACCTATTTTATGGCATTTACCGCAATCTAAGTCGTTCTAACTTCGATATAAATATGATCAATATAAACATTTAATTAAAACAAAAAATATTTTGGCCAAAGACTTTGGTGGTTTAAAAGCATGATCTGGACGCCCTGTGTGCTTCAAAGAGCGCCTATTGTGTCAAAAAATAGGAGCAAGAAACTTAACTAGATTTTTCTAAAAGTTATGAAAGTTATACACTGTCTGAAAAACAAAATTAAATTTAATTCTTTAAAAGTTCGGTTGTTTGCAAAGCTGTATAAAGATATGCAAGCTAATTATGCCTCACTTCTATACTATTGTGCGCTATCTTGAGCAAAAGTGATTCAAAGGGTATTTGAACTCAAAGAAAAGATATGGTTGAAAATTTAATACGAGAGTTGCTATTTATGTATTCGGAATTGGCAACAATGGTAGCAACACCATTGTTGCCACCTGACATATACATCGTCAAATTTGACACTTTTAACTGTATACGTACTCAGAACGTTTTGTCATAAGGACGCAATTTGTGTTGTTAAGTAACTTGAAAATTTCATCTCAGTCAAAAAATTGAATTAACTCGTCAGCATTTTCGTGCAATGATTTTCGACGTAGATTATCTTAACAACACTACATCGATCAACTTACTTTTACTTTTAGCAATAAACTACCATCTAAAACCACTGTATATCACTGGTTTACTGAATGTAATCGCGGCCATCGTTTGTTCATGGACGAATTTAAAAAGGCCGTCCATTATCGGTTGTTGTGCAAGAAAACATCGATACTATGCGCGAACTGAAAAAAAAAGGTCATCATGTGACATACCGTGACATTGAGGCATCCCTGAGCATTAGTATGACAAGTATACTCAAGATTTTACATGAACATTTAGCCGTGAAAAAGATTTGGGTGCCTTGGATTCCTCATAATTTTACAATCGCTCAAAAAAGGGCGCGTGTCGATTGGTGTAAAGATATGCTCAAAAAATACAATCGTGGTATACAATCACATAGGTGACGAATCTTGAATCCATGCGTATACGCCCCAAAACTAAACAGCAGTCGACGGTATGGGTCTTTCCAAATAAGCGAAATCCAACAAAAGTTTTTCGCACTAGAAGCACTTCAAAGCAAAAGGTTGCCTTTTTTTTGGATAAATGGACATGCAGCTGCAGTGCCACTAGATAATCGTCGAATGATCAAATCTGAATGGTACACAGCCATTTGTTTGTCAGAAGTCTTTGAAAAAATAAAAAAAACAACCAGCGATGCAGGATCATTCTTTACCATGACAACGCGAGCTCTCACATATCGCACTGAACAACTTAATATTTGACCGATCAAAACATCGAATTGATGGGCCATCCGCCGTACAGGCACCCAATGATTTATTTTTGTTTCCATCGGTGAAGAATAAACTACGTGGTCAACGATTTTCGACGCCAGAAGAAGCGGTTGATGTGTTCAAAATCAAAGTCTTGGAGATACCTCAATCGGAATGGAAAAAGTGCTATAAATATTTTGAAAAACAATAAAACCATTTTTAATGATAAATATTTGTTTTTATTTATTATTCCGGATACAAAAATAGCAACCCTCGTATAAATGTTTAATAAATAAAAATGAATATTTTGAATAAATCAATAGAAGGACCTCACATGCATTCACTGATTCAAAAAGATAAAGTGGAAGCATTAATAAAAAAACGGAGTTACGGAAATGGTATTTACAAAAAAATAAATTTGACTTATTTCGACTTTCATTTTTGTCTGCGCTTGAGTTAAAATTAAATCAAACAAAAATCTATTTACTGAACAATTGGATGGTTTGCTAATACACTTTTCACATTATTTCAAAGATCTTGATTTTACAAAGTCCGCGTGGATACAAAATTTATTTACCGATGAACAAATATGATAAATTTAGATTGATATCTAACGAAAAGGAAAAATTGCTAGAATGCGATACTTCATCGAACCAAAAATTTCTTAGTGAAACCCTTGAGGGAAGTGCCAAGATTAGATTTTTTTAAAGAGGGGTGTAGTAACAGACTGTTTGGAAACCTCTGATCTAGGGTCATGAGTGTTCTGAATGAAACCCATTAGAGAGGTCAAAATCTTCCAAATTTAAACTTGGCAAATTATATTTAGCATTTATAAACATCTAATGCATCTGACTAAATTCTCGTAAATATTTTTGTAGCTGTCATTGTTTTCCAAAACTACTTTAGTGTTGGGCTCATCATTTCAATGAAGCGTATTATAAAAGCAATATTATTACATAATACAAAATTATATTTCATAGTTGCGGGTGATATCAGACGTTCAATATCAATCGAATATGTGCACACACATAAACGACATTATTTTCCAGTACACCTAATGTAACACAGGTCGACATGATTTTTGTAATATTGACGACGAAAATGCTCTTTTTGCGTTTCATTTATGTAGTTATTAAAACATCTTTTCACAGAAATGGCCTAGCACGTCCCATTTTCAAGAGCCTGCTTCTCCTTTATATCATGGAATCATTGAAATTATTGGTACCTGGCTTTAGACTGGATAATAAAGGAATTACCACAAGACCGTAGAGGGGGTATTTCCACAGTATTCTACGAACCTTTAAGGGCAGCTTTATTGTTTTATATAGTTTAATTTGTTTCTGTCGCGTTGACAGTACAGTCAAGTGTTTAAGTCAATTTTATATAAAATGCCAAGTTCTAGTTGCCAATTTTGTAAAAATCCAGCGGATAAGTTTTGTTATGAATGCGGACCATTTATTTTAAAGTCACAAGCTAGATCTAAAGAAGTCAAAACAGCCAATCTCCAATTTGATTCAGATGAAAGCTTAATCCTCATGTTTGATGTGTGAGTTTTCACGTAAATTTAGTGCAGTGGATGTAGCGCAAGAAAAATTCTAAGCCATGAACAAAGAAGGTAATTGCTTCAAGTACCTAAAAGAAATATTTCCTGGATTAAGTAATGCAAAACTATAGAAGGCATATTTTTTGGATATCAAATAAGAAAGCTTCTAAGTGATTTCCGTTTTGAAGACAAATTAAATGAATAGTAACTGGCAGCTTGGACGTGTTTTGTAAGTGTAGTGAAAAAGTTTCTGGGCAACAAGAGAAATGAATACTATAAAAAACTCTGAATGATTGTGGCGTGTTCATATATTTTTTTTCCTTTATTTGGGTTTTTCGCCACTATCTAAAACTCAAAAAATATCAAAAATACCTGTTCTAATTTAAAGAAAGAATCACTGAGTAAAAACAAAAAACCAAACGGAGACAAATTTCTCAGTGATTCTTTTTTGTAATAAATTTGCCTAACGAACAAAATTTTAAAGATATAAAAATGTTATAAAAAATTTTTACAAACTTTTAACGTTAACGTTTCGGAGGGTACTCTCCCCCCGTTTTCAAAACTAAACTAAAAAATAAATTATATTAATTTGTAATATATAAAGTAACGAATGAAAGTAAATATATTTTTTTGTATATGTCAACGATACTTGCATTGACAACAATAGATTTTCATGACAGTGACATACTACCAAAAAATATATATAGGTAATGTTTACTGTGTTATTGGTCATTGTAGTGATTGTGTATTCAAATATTTAAATGTGTTTAATTGTATTCTTTAGAATCGGGAACCATATTGAATTTAAATCTACTGAAGGCATATCAATACAGTTATTTTTATTTAAATTAATTATAGCGGTTTCTTTTAATCTTTACAGTAATTAGCTTATCATTTTCGGATTTAGAACTACAAAATACTTCATACACACCTATTTTCATCAATGTTACCTCAAAAAAGTTTAAAATTGTTGACCTGTATAATCTTCGGTGATTGTATTTTACATAGAACATGCATGTGAAGTTTTTAATTTCTTTATACATTTGGTCCAGTCTTCACAGTCCTCTTCAATATTGCTTAGTTCTAGGATGGATCTTCTGGTTTGTTCTGCGATTGTTCTCTTCCACGTAGTACGGGGTCTACCTCATATTTGTTTTTACAATTGCTTTCATAACAGGACTGAAAGGGCAGGGGTGTTAGCTGACTCTTGTTGAGTATGACTTTACTAATTCCTACTTTTAGTTTCTTCTATGTTTTTCTTACAAAGAACATAGGACGAGAATACGAGTCGACATACATACTACAGCAGATATGTCAGCACCGGGAGGAATCAGGCAAGGAGATGATTTAAACCCTTTCCCCCCAATTTGATAATGGACAACGTTATTGAATAAGCGGACTCTTTGAATTTAAAATATAAAATGGACAACAAGAAAATCAGAATGATCTGCTACTGCAGATGACGCCACAATGATAACTAAGTCCGAAGATAATCTGCAACAATTTTTCTGTCATGGCTCTAAATAACACAGCATGAATATATCAATCGAAAAAAAAACAAAAACTATGACAAATTTAATTGAGGTAGCCGATACTTGATGGAAATTAATTTTAAATAAATAAGCAAAGATTAATATCTAATATTTGTGCCTTTTTCAAATAAAAACCATGTTAAACTAACAGTAAGAAAAGTAATTACAACCAAAACTGCCCATTGACCTAATAATACCATAAAAAATTATAGTGAGAAAATCCATTTTTTCAACGTCTAAGAGGGCAATATAAATTCAATAATGGTGAACCATTCAAGTCTAGCTGGCCATTTAGCAAAATATCCAAATTTTCCCTTTTATTAATTTGTAGGCTCTTTAAAAACAACAATTTTTATATTTATTTTCATTATGTAACATTTTAAAATTATCATTGGAAGTATGATTTTTATTTAACTGAGGTAGGCGATATTTGGTAAAAATTAATTTTAAATAAATAAGCAAAGATTAATATCTAAAATTTCCATTATATTTAAAATTGTATGTATAACAATTTTAAATATAGTGGAAATTTTAGGTATTAATCTGCTTATTTATTTATTACGGTTTTCTAGCATTAAGTGATTAACATAATGAGAATTATTTTGTTTAGTATAACTTCTTTATGTTCCTTAAGCCTAGTAGAGAAAGATCTTCCTGTTTGTCCCACATAAAATTTTGGACACGACCCGCACTGAATTAAACAAATTCGTGATTTGTAGAGTTTATTTATTTGACTTTTATTGTTTTTAATGAGGACCCCAAGACTATTGTTTGTGGTCAAACAAATAAAGTTTAGAAATCTGGAATTTATTTAACTAAGTGCGGGTCGTATCCAACAGTATATATTGGATAAACAGGAAGGTCTTTCTCTACTAGGCTCAGTGAATATAAAATAAGTTATACTAAACAACCCAATCATTCTCACTGTGCTAACCACTTAATGATAGAAAATCATATTTTCAATAATAATTTTAAAATGTTACATAATGAAATTAAATATATATATATATATATATATATATATATATATATATATATATATATATATATATATATATATATATATATATATATTGCTAAATGACCTGCTAGTCTTGAATGGTTCACCGTTGTTAAATTTATATTGCCCTCCTAGGCGTTGAAAAAATGGATTTCCCCGCTATCATCTTTTATGGTATTATTAGGTCGATGGACAGTTTAGGTTGTAATTACTTTTCTCACTGCCAGTTTATCATGGTTTTTATTTGACGTGGTGATTATTTGACAAATAATGCAGTTTAACCATCTTGGAGTACATTTGTAACTACAACGATCCTGCAAAGGCGCTGAAGCGTCAGATAGACAAGACTGCTTCCATTTCAGGATGTTTAAGAGACACTATATATAGCAAGGTCAGAATATATAAAACATGTATAAAGCATGATCTTTAATCTGGCTTTAGTCAGAATGGTATGACTTTTGGCATTGAAACCAGATCCGATACAACCAGACAAAAAGCATGCTGAGAAAGTCAGAAATGAAGACATTGAGAGCCATTACGTATAACACAATTAAAGATAAGAATTGAAACAATACGCGAAAAAATGTAACATTTTTCTACGATGTAGTGAGATGGAGAAGACATTTAACACGATACTGGTACCAACATATCAAGAGAACTTAGCAATATAGCAAACAAAAATACATAGTGGCAGGAAATTCAGACAGCTTGGTTTTCAATACCTGTAGAAGACTCCAGTATGTCAATCAGTAATTAAGAATAAGGGCCATGCTACAAAGCACTAAGCTTGTGTAATTATATAGACTAAACAGTTTTAGAAAATTACACCTTTTAGTTTTTTATAATTTATAATATAAGTTACTCTTGTTTTTTCGACAATGTATTTTTTTTTAATATCCCGTCAGCATATAATTAAGGTATGTATTTGACTTAGAGGCGCATCAGCATCAAACATGCTATTTAGCGACTGGGGCTAGAGCTTAACATGGGTTCCGAAGCACGGTCATCAGCAACCGACCACCCAGGCTGGCATCCCCCTCGGTCTATCAACCCTTGGTTTTGTGCTTACGTATAAGTCTCTCAGGAACACTACTGACTGGCGAGTGACCAACGTAAAACACCTCTCTCCGGCCTTACCCAGCTTTTAATTGGCGTGATTGTGTGCGTGTGTGTGTTTAACTATATATGGTGTGTGCGTGGGGTTGGCAACAATACATACAATAACAACCATCCGAGCGCTGGAATCGAACCAACTACCGCGCCAACTGGGATTTCGGCACAAGCTACCACCTTATCGTCGCAGCCAACGCGACCCGCGAACATAAAATTATGAATAAAGCGATTCTTAATATTCAGGCTAATACCATGTATGTCTTATACAAACTCGGTAAATTCACTCTGAAAATTAATATTGTCTTAAAAACAACGTAAATATGAGTTTAAATAAAATATATTAATAAGGCTCCGCCAATCTTATTTTATTGCATGTTTTGTAGTTTTAGCATTAGTAATCTGTTGTAACATTCAAACCATAATTCTGGGTTATAAGCCACACTTACCTGTCTTATGATCATATTCCCCAATGTATCTCCTGGTTAAAAATCTCACGGACAAAGCTAAAAATAAAATAAGAAAAAAAAGTGAATTTATAAGTATTGTAAACAGTACGAGAACTAAAAATATGTAATATACGTTAGCTGGCGACAACCAAAAATTTCCTGATTGCAATAAAATCGACGAACTTATGTGCTTGGCAATTGTACTTGAAATAAATTTGAACAAATCGAGCACCAATGATGACTTTAAGAACGCCAAAAAATGTTAAATTAATGAGAAAAGGTTTTGCTTCTAAAACGGATTTTTCTCAGCATGTGCTACCAATTCGCGCTGTAATAATTGTCCCTAGTAAATAATTCCCATCATAAAATATGTTAAAATCATGATTTTACAAAAAAATTAGTTGAGACATTTTTAAAAACACTTATTTTTAGAACAAAACGATACAGTGAGGAGTATCAATGTATACATTGGTTATTTTGGCAAAAAACTCGAGGAGATGTACTACTAAACACCAAATCACTATTGTAAATTTCTAGACGCGCCTTTCACTAACCATGATAGTATCATCAGAAGAAGACTCTATCAACGTTTTATTTAACTTTTGGATTGTGTTCGCTTCTACTTGACTGTCGAAAAAGATTGAAAAATACTTATATAAAGACAATGCAAAAGTATTCAATAGTTATCAAAAACTGCAAAGCAATTGCAGCAGACAAACAAAAAATATAAATCGTGGGTATATCAACTATGTTATAGGTCAGGTTCGAAAATATATACAGTAACCCCTTTAACTTTTGAACTGAAAAACCAATGGGTTTTTAAAGTGGAAGGGCGTATTGAAACCCTATACAGGAGGTAAACCAGAAAAACATTACAATTTTGTATTGTTACTACTTATAAGGACATTAGAGGATGGGTTGTAGTAATGCAAAGAGTAAACCATTCAAACGGTTTATTGTAACTTCAAATCAATAGCGAAAATTCGAAAATGGTCATGGGAAGTTGGTAAAGTTCAAAAAAATATCAAAGTTTTATGACAAAAAAAGGGTTATTGTACACATTTTTGTGGGTGAAAAGCACCTCGCCGTTTCCTAGTTTTTAAAGTGAAATTCCAATCGCCTGTTTTTCTCCAAAATAAATTTTTCAATAACTTTGTCATTAAAGTCAGAATTAGAGCGATCATAGCACTTTCAATATTTAACAGACATAAAGCATTTAGTTTAGCTTTTCCCAACGAATTTCTTAAATATGCTTTATTCAATTATTTTTTTCTTTATTTGGGATTTTCGCCACAATCTAAAACTCAAAAAATATCAAAAATATCTATTCTTATGTAAATAAAGAATCACTGGGTAAAAACAAAAAACCAAACGGAGACGAATTTCTCAGTGATTCTCATTTGTGTATATATATTATATATATATCATCATCATCATGCCACCCGGGTCCAATATACTTAACGATGTCATCAATCCATCGTGCTTTCGGTCTTCTTCGCGGACGTTTGCGATCAAGCGGTATCCACTCCAAGATTGCCTTGGTCCATCTGTCGTCCCATCGCCTCGCTATATGGCCTGCCCATCTCCATTTCAATTGTTTTACTCTTCTAATGATGTCACAGACTTTTGTTTGTTCCCTGATCCATGCGCAGGACTTTCTATCTCGTCTTGTAATGCCAAGCATACATCTTTCCATTCCCCTCTGTGCCACCCGAAGTTTTTGAATTGATTGCGATGTGAGTGTCCAGGTTTCACTTCCGTATGTCATAACGGGTAGAACGCACTGATCGAATACTTTTCTTTTCAGGCAAAGTGGGAGTCTGCTCTTAAACACTATGTTGAGCCTACCAAATGCCTGCCAGCCACATTTAACACGCGGTTCCACCTCCCGGGCGGTATTCCCCTCCATTGAAATCCTCTGCCCAAGATATATAAAGCTGTCCACAATCTCTAAATCCCTTCCTAAAACTGAAATTGTTCTGTCCTGAGAGAAGTTATTGAACATAACCTGACTCTTTTTCAGGTTTATTTTCAAGCCAAATTATATATATATATATATATATATATATATATATATATATATATATATATATATATATATATCATATATATATATATATGCACACGCCACAATCATTACACACACTTATTTATGCTTTACTTATGCTTTAGTCAAGTTCAAAAGCAAAAAGTCAAACAAGTATTCGCGAGGCGAACGAAATACGCGGGGCGAGATATATCAAAGGCTCCTTACCCGTCAAATTAGCGTTTAAAACTAATTACCGATACGCTCGTGAATCTACGTCCAAATCGCATGTTTTATAAAGCAGTTAAGCCCCCGAAATCTGGCAACCAACAAAACATGTAACGCCAACGACGAGATAAGTTGACTGGCGTACGGGCGCTGGAAGTAAACGTCCGACCAACGTTGTAAAAATTGTGGCGAGAGGATGGAGTTTTTATCCGCATTATTTGGTGTGATGGGCCGACAAACGTTCTTCTACATTTGGAGATTTTAATTTTTAATAATATCTTAAAATGAATTAAAGGAAAAAACTGAACGGAAATGGTATTTTCAATGGAAGGAAATGGAATATGGTATTTTGCTCTGAAAAATTGTTTACTGTGATAAATGCTAGAGGGGCGGCCTCTCCCACGAGCCGCCACTGTAAAAAATATAAAACAAAGTTGGTCTATATAAGTTAAAGCGTAAAAAATGTTTTAGTTAACAGATATTGATATAATTGTCAAAAATGGCGTTGAGCGCCATTTTGATAATTATTTTTAAATGACAACAGTACGCTAATACTTCATTTCACAGCTGTTTTAAATATCTACTCAAACGTTGATTTTATTTTGACATCTGTCATTTGATTTATGAAAAAATCGATTAAATTTAATATTAGCATGTCAACAAACTTTTTAAACAGTCACCCTGTAAATCATAAATATTAGTTTCTTTTCTGATATAAATCGCACAAAAAGTCAGTCAGTTAAGATGTGTATATTGTAAGTTATTTTGAGCTTACATTTAGAAATAAAATACTAATTTAATGGTAAAGGCAAAGGTAAAGTGTTAGGGTTAGAGGCGCATCAGCGACTAGGCTATTTAGCGACTGGACCTACGGCTTAACGTGGGTTCCGAACCACGGTCATCAGCTTCCGACAAACCCAGGCGAGCACCCTCCTCGGGCTATAAACAAACCGTTGGTTATGTGCCTTCCCATAAGTCTATCAGGAAACCTACCGACTGGCGAGTGACCAACCTAGAACACTTCTCAGAAGGCATTCGGCCTTACCTAGCCTTTAACTGACGTGACTGGGGGGTAATTCGTAGTCGGATTTTACACTCTTGCCTAGAAACAATCACCAACATTTAGGAAAGATAAACGGACAGAAGAAAGAAAAATAACCATCCGAGCGCTGGAATCGAACCAGCTGCCGCTCCAGCGCGGATTCGGCATAGCAGCGGCGGGCCGTTGCTCTTACCGCCGCACCAACGCGACCGGCTAATTTAATGGAAAAGAATAAGTTTTATTTCAAACTAACAAAATGATGAAAGTAAAATGTAATATCAGATGTATTTCAAGAATGCTCTGGAAACAATAAAATAAATGCTGAAAATGGGCACCTCCTTCTTGCTGTCAGTACAAAATCCTGTTATAAAACTCTTCTCTTAACCGTTCAAATGTTTTCTCAGAAATTAACTTACATTATTCCGTAATTCTCTGCTTCAAAACCTCTATGTTATCGGGTATACCTTAGATTTTTAGTACCCCATAAAAAGATAACTAACTATGTGATTTCCCAAGATCCCTGCCCACACGTTGACTTTTCCCAGAAATTGCGTATGGTTCTCCTGAATGAAATGAGGATTCGAGTCACTCCAGTATCTTGCATTCTGAGTATTCACATTGGCATTCACATGCAGGATTTATCGCTAAAACAGATTGTTTTTGAATATTCAATTTTTCGGGCTATTTTTCCAGATATCCATTCAGAAAATTCAGGTAATTTACAGGGGTGAAATTTTTGTTTTTTTTTACCCTTTGCGCAGTACTACACATACAACTATAGTTTGAGATGTATATTATGTAGGATTAATATATGTTTCAGCAACAATATCTAGTTGTTGATTGAAATTCCTGGGCGACCAGTTCTTTTTGTATCGCAAGTACGCAAGTACGCCCTAGAATCATCGCGATCGGAATATCTCTCATTGAAGAATCTTTCAGCTGCATGTAGATTCCCTCCAGCCTCGTCAGTAATTATAATCGCATTAACTTTTTCTTCTAAAAGTACGTGCCATCTTACACGAGCACGGAAAAACTAAAGTAAATTTTTAAATGTAAATACAAAATAAATTCGAATATACAAAAACGGTGAGTTTTTGTGCGACTATTAGAAAAAAATTAATATTTAGCTTTTACAGGGAGACCCTTTTTAAAAAGTTTCATGACATGCTAATATAAAATTTAATCGATTTTTTCAAAAATCAAATGCTGAACGATAATTAAAACACTTTTGAAATGCGGTATTACTAGCGCACTGTTGCCATTTAAAATTTATTAACAAAATGACGCCACAACGCCATCTATGACAATTATATTATTGCATATTAACGAAAATATTTTTTTAACTTTCATCGCCAACTTTCGCTGTTTTATGTTTTTTAATTCAAAAGTTATAGGAGGGGGGGGGGGGGGGGGGACACTTTAGACGGACACTGTATAATTTTCTTAATCAGAAACATCATTCTAATTACCCTCTACTTTTGTTTAATTTGTACTGACAAGATATAGCATCTGTGAGGATTTCATAAAAATATATATTTTATTGCAGAAACGATTTGTATTTACACTTTTTGACATCAAGGAGATTCATTTCTGAAGAAGCTACAGTAGTAGCGAAATGCGTTAAATAGTCAAAATAAAGTGGAAATCTAACCAAAAACTCGTATTAAATATTTGATTCTATCTAATCTTAAAACTATACCATGTTCAATTTATATAGCAACCATAAGTAGCGTGTAAAAATTATGAACCGTGAAGTTAACCAAGCGTTAACTCCTGATTATTATATGATCAAGATTGAATCATCGCCTAATGATACTAATATGGTTAACGAAACGTGAAAATAAAATTAATTGATAAGGGTTGTGTTAAAACTTAGTGATTTTACCTAATTACTTATTTTTAGTTCCTAGACTCGCGTTTTGTTAACCATATTAATATCATCAAGCGATGATTCATTCTGATTCTAACAGTTTTTTTCTTTGTTTTCATAATTGAGAATTTGCACTCTGTTTTTGAATAACGCTGATAAGCAAAAGTGAGTTTATTTTTTATAACCTGAACAATACCTGGTATATCTTATGTAATCTATTGACCTAAAATCAGAAAATGACCTTAGATTTTTCTATCATAATTTTTTTCTATCAAGAATTTAGTTACGAGGATTGCTATTTATGTATCCGAAATAATAAATAGAAATAAATATTTATCACTGGAAAATTTTTTATTATTTTTCAAAATATTCTCCGCGATAATCGATATACTTTTACATACGTTTGAACCAATGTTTAAAACACTTTTTCCATTTTGATTAAGGTGTCTCCAAAACATGCATTGCGAACACACCAACCGCTTCTTCTGGCGACGAAAATCGTTGACCACGTAGTTTATTCTTCACAAACGGGGACAAAAATAAATAATTGGGTGCCAAATCAGGACAATACGGCGGATGACCCATCAATTCGATGTTTTGACCAGTGAAATATCCAGTTGTTCTATCCTATAATAATCGTAAATAATACAATGATTGCTTGTGCTAGTGCATCTGGTCAATTGATTCCGCCAATGATAATTTTTAGCGAATGCGAATGAATGACTACAGCATTATATTTCTGTGGACAAACCAACAAAAGAAGATAAGGTTTTGTTACCACTCGATGGTCATATAACACATGGTAAAATTTTAGATGCTTTGTTAGCACGTGGCAATGGCGTTATTGCTACAATTGCCGGGACACACAACTCATAAACTTCAACCATTAAATGTGTCGTTTTTCAAGCCCATGAGTACTTACTACACCCAAGCTATCGATTTTTGGATACAAATCTATTCGATGTCTGAAACCTCGCGTTGTCGTGATGAAGAATAATAATCCTGCGTCGCTGGTTGTTTTTTTTTCTTATTTCTTCAAAGTGTTCTGATAAACAAATGGTTGTGTTCCGTTCCTAATTGACCATTCTCCGATTCTTTAGTGAAACTGTAGCCACATGCCCATTTATCTAAAAAAAGGAGACCATTTGCTTCGAAGTGCTTCTTGCTCGAACAACTTTTGTTGGGTTTGCCTCATTTTGAAAGACTCATTCAGTCGACTGCTGTATTTTTGGGCATTTCTATGCACCAATCAACAGAAGTCTTTTTAAGCAATTGCCAAATTATGAGGAATCCAACGCTCACAAATCTTTTTCACGACTAAATGTTCACGTAAAATCTTGTGTATACTTGTCATACAAATACCCAGGGATGCATTAATCTCACGGTATATCACATGACGATCTTGCTTTTTCAGTTCGCGCACAATATCGATATTTTCTGATACAACAACCGATTTTGTACGACCTTCATTAATTTCATCCGCGAACGAACGACGGCCACGATTGATTTCACTAAACCAGTAATATACAATGGTTTTCGATGATGCTTCATCGCCAAAAGTCGAAGTGAATTGATCGACGCACTGTTGTTTCGATAATCCACGTCGAAAGTCGTATTAAATCATCGCACGAAAATTATCACGAGTTAATTCCATTTTTTAATTCAGATGAAATGTTCAAATTACTAAACAGCACAAATAGCGTCCATATGACAAAATGTTTTGAGTACGTATATAGTCAACAATCTCAAACATTACGATGTATTTGTCAGATGGCGACAAGCGACACCATTGTTGTCAATTCCGGATACATAAATAGCAGCCCTCGAATCATTAATCATAATCCCGCCTTAGAATGTTATCATTCTAAGTATTTTGGTTTTGAAAATTTCCCTATTAATGTTTAGCAATCATCAGCAAATAAACTGGAATTTTATTTACCTTGATCACTTTGCTATTACAAAAATGTCTTGGTGGAACTAACATCAACTCAACATCAAAGAAAATTTCAAAAAGATTTTATGTATGATCACTTGAAGAATCAGCAGATTCAGGTTCTTCTTCATTAAGAGTTCAAGATTTTGATGGTATTGGAACAGTAAGCTTATCATTGTGTTTGACGGGTCGTAAAGCTGATGGAAAATTAGGATACGATACAGCATGTTTAGAATTTGAGCCAATATCTAATATATTAGTGAGGCAAAAATATCAATCTGTGACATGGTCCATCGATTCTCTTCAAATCATTGGCACTACAAACCTAATTTTTCGATTTTTACCTTTTAACCAACCTGTTTACATTGCTAACCAAGTTTTACAACATGTATATATGAAATAACAAATCCGAAATAACTTTGGTAATTTTTTCGCACAAATGGAGTAAATTTACGTTTTTGCGATTTAAAAATTGGCTCTCCGCACACATAAAAAAAACTTTTCACACTATTTATCCCCTGCCTAGGCTTTGCATTTAAAGTTAATTATAATTAAAATAAAATAAAAAACATAAATTACGTACAAAAAACATACTACTCACAACATAGGAAATTCGACACATCCGAAAGCCGGTAGCTTTGTAATATACGCAATCTGTATTGGAAACATACTTCGTAAATTTAATAAACAGGAATAAACATGTATTATCCAGTTATTCCTCAACCTTGCATTGCCATTCTGCAGAATAACACCTTTTCGATTAATCAGTCTTGGACATTTTCGAATTAAAGTCACGTAGTCTATTAACCTGAGTGCAATAATATTAAACAGTTATAGTTTCATTTCAGGAAGAAAACAGGAAAAAAATAAACCAGACAGAATTAGGAAATGTACATAGAATGTTTGAGGTACATTTACGGAAGGAGCCCTGAAACACCTTATTGGGGAGATGAAAAAGTACAGAGTAGATATTCTGGCACTACAGCACACTAAACAAAGAGATATAATGAATACAGAAGTGGAAGACCACATATTTTTAAATAGTGGAACTGATTGGAAGATATTGGGAGTAGGGTTCATAGTTAATGACAGGTTCAAAAATGAAGTTATCGAGTTCGAAGGAGTTTCAGATAGAATGTACAGTATAAGAATCACCATCCGAAGAAAAAGACATGGACATTAAAATACAGCTCTATGAAGAAGATTTGGATTGAATCGTAAAAAGGGTTCGGAAGTTCAAAATATCAAATATCAAATATCGAGCCCTATCGATCAAATATGTGATAAGTGACATGAATTCCAAAGTAGGAAGGGAAGAAAAATACAAAGAGGTAACAGTGGACCTGGTTGGAAGATATTGTGAGAAGGGCTCATAGTTAATGACAGGTTCAAAAATGAAGTTATCGAGTTCGAAGGAGTTTCAGATAGAATGTACAGAATAAGAATCACCATCCGAAGAAAAAGACATGGACATTAAAATACAGCTCTATGAAGAAGATTTGAATTGAATCGTAAAAAGGGTTCGGAAGTTCAAAATATCAAATATCAAATATCGAGCCCTATCGATCAAATATGTGATAAGTGACATGAATGCCAAAGTAGGAAGGGAAGAAAAATACAAAGAGGTAACAGTGGACCTGGTTGGAAGATATTGTGAGAAGGGCTCATAGTTAATGACAGGTTCAAAAATGAAGTTATCGAGTTCGAAGGAGTTTCAGATAGAATGTACAGAATAAGAATCAGAGGCCAGTTCAAAACGATGGATATAATAAATTCACATGCACCATCCGAAGAAATTGACATGGATATTAAAATACTGCTCTACGAAGAAGATTTGGATTGAATCGTAAAAAGGGTTCCGAAGTTCAAAATATCAAATATGTGATTAGTAAATATGTGATACATGAATGCCAAAGTAGGAAGGGAAGAAAAATACAAGAAGGTAACAAGGGGTAAAAGTAGACACACCACTAGTAATGACAATGGAAAAAAGGTGATAGAATTTGCATTCGAGAACAATATGAAAATTGTTAGCACTGGTTTTGATCACAAAAACATTCATAAGGAAACATGAATAGCTCCAAATGGAGAGACAAACAATCAAATTGACCATGTCCTCATAGAAAGAAAACATGCCAAGAACGTTACTGATGTGAGAAGTTTCATGGGAGCTCATAGTGATAGCGATCACATTATAGTTATAAATTACATTAGTTATAAAAGGAAGAAAACTGAAGTGATATGACGTAGCAAAACTGAAGGATAGAACAGCAATGCTTTTCGAGCAGGAAATGAAAGGAAAACTAGGAAATAAACCGAATAAAGAACAGCTAGAGGAAGAATGGACGCAGATTAAAGGAGGTAGCAGTACAGTTAGAAAGGAGGTAGCAGAAAAATTACTGGGAGAATCCCAAAAAATCAAACAAATAGGTGGTTTGGCGAAGAATGTAAACACAATTTGGAGTAAAGAAGCAGAACACAACTGATATTACTGGAAGAAAAGAATGAAAACTAGAAAGAAAGATATGATCGCATACGAAAGGAAGCCAATACCGTATGTGGCAGGAAAAAGAAGGAACCTTTCGAAAATGAATTAAAAGAAATAGAAAAATTATATGCTAATGAGGAGATAAGAAATTTCTACCAAGAAGTTAAAAAAAAAGTAAAGGCAGTAGCGCAAAGAAATCATATTATTTGAAAACTCAAGAAGGATCTTTGGTAAGAGATGCAGAAAGAAAATTGAAAAGATTTGCTACAAAAAAAGTAAAAGTTTGTATAAAGTGGTTAAAAATAACAAGAGTGCTGTGGGAAAACCCTAATATATCAATAGTAGTTTAACAAACAGTAGCATTACAGCAGAAATCTTGAAACATAGTGGTTATACATTAGTGGCAAGAACATGGGAGTTAATGAAGAGAATTTGGAAAGAAAAAACTATGCCAGAGAAATGGAATAAAACGCTGATAATACCCCTTCACAAAAAAAGAAGCTAAGGAGTGCAATAACTACCGAGAAATTGCACTTCGAGACGTGACTTACAAAGTTATAGCTAAAAAAAAAGTTAGATGATTAAAGATCGACTACCATAACTACCGTATCAGAAAAACCATAACGAACAAGTCGGGAAATACCAAGGAGGGTTCAAAGCAGAAAGATCAACAATCGACCAGATATTCAGCATGAAACTGATCCAACAGAATACTTATGAATAAAATTTGAGTTTACATTTGCTGTTCCTAAATTATCGGCAAGCATATGACTCCATTAGCAGCGAAATGAAATTCCAAGCAGTGAGATAGTTAGGAGTTCCGGAGTCGGGAGTTGAAGTTGATGGAGATGACTGTGAGTTGGAGGAGAACAGAAAATATAGTTATAGTCGATGAAGCATTGTCTCAGGAGTTCACTGTAAAGAAATGACTGAAACAAGGCAATCCACTGTCCACAGTTCTATTTAATCTAGTGCAGGAACTAATTCTGGGGAAAGTGGCATCAATGCCAAGGGGTTTATATTGGGTACAGACACCAATGTTTAGCCTATGCCTACGGCATTGTATTGATGGCCAGATCCAAGACAGAATTACTAAGGGTATTCAAGATGAACTGTTTTCTAATTTAGTCATTGATTGTGTAGAAAATGAGAAATATACGATAGAGAAAGTTGAACAAACTGAATATCTAGGAGTAACACTAACATGTAAAGGGGATGAAGCCAAATAAATAGAGTGAAACGACTAGTGAAAGGAAGCAAAGCCACAGGAATGTTTTCAAAGATTTTATCGGCACAGGTCTTCCAGGTCAACATATCTGCCACTGAACCGAAAAAAACTTTTGCGCCATGGTCTCCCCAACAAAACCCTCTTCGTAAACACCACAAATATTTTTTTTTGTTTTATTTGGGTTTTTCGCCACGATTTAAAACTGAAAAAATATCAAAACTATCTGTTCTTATGTAAATAAAGAATCACTGGGTAAAAACAAAAAACCAAACGGAGACAAGTTTCTCACTGATTCTTTTTTGTAATAAATTTGCCTTACGAACAAAACGAACAAAATTTTCAAAATATAAAAAAATATTCTAAAAAAATATACAAACTTTTAACGTTAACATTTCGAGAAGACTTACATTGACATACACAAAAATATATTTATTTTCTATCTTTTCAGATAGAAATTAATATATATATTTAATTATTTATTTATATATATATATATATATATATATATATATATATATATATATATATATATATATATATATATATATATATATATATATATATATATATATTTTATATATATATATTTAATTATTATTAATATATATATTAATATATATATATATATATATATATATATATATATATATATATATTTTTAGATTCGTTTTGAAAACGGTAGGAGAATACTTCCCGAAACGTTAACGTTAAAAGTTTGTATATTTTTTGGAACATTTTTTATATTTTTAAATTTGTCTCCGTTTGGTTTTTTGTTTTTACCCAGTGATTCTTTATTTACATAAGAACAGATATTTTTGATATTTTTTGAGTTTTAGATCATGGCGAAAAACCCAAATAAAGAAAAAAAATATATGAACACGCCACAATTACTCAGACATTACTTAGTACAAATACTGTGGTGTAAATTCAAATCGACATTTGCAGTTTGAATCAACTTGACTAACTGAAAGCAAATCAGAAATAAACCTGAACGTAAATATTGTAAATACCACATGAATTAATAATATGTAAATAAATATTACTAATCTAACTCAGTGTTTTTGTTTACAAGCGTTAAAAGAGTAACTACTGGAAAATCCTTACGAACTTTTCGATCAACCCGATATTTTAACAATTGGTAGCCAGTTAAACTTTGCACAGTTCCCAAAAAAATTATTGGAAACTTGACAAACTATACATTCTTGGCACTTCCAGTACCGCGGTCTATGAAGGTATTTCAGCTCTATTATAATTATCAATTATAAAAGATAATTGAAAAATTTTAAGCATCCAGCCGAGACCTTTGGTAAAAATAGAATTGGTTACAATATTGGGAACATCGTACGTTCATAAAATAGTTTCCAAGAGTGTCACATTTTTAAAACGTCATAGCGGCAACACTGTTTGAAATGAAATTTCATTCATAGACTACCGTGTTCAGTACATTGTGTTTATTCACCATAGCGAGAAAAACGATTCAATAGTGCGTAATGGGTTTGTGAACAAACATAACTGCAGAATTTTGGGTCGATGAAAATCATAAATTGATTCAGGAATTACATTTTCATCAGTAACTGCTTGGGGTGGTTTTAAGGCTGAAGGAGTGATAGGGCCTTATTTTTTAAGCGAACACTTCTTTAGGCGCGTTTTTGCTGAAGAGTGAACATAAGAGAACCGTCACGCTCGAGTCGGTGACGCTGAATCAGGTTTACTCGACATCAAGCGCGCTCGGGTCGGTTTGCACTGAACCGTGTATACTCAGGTCCAGTCGTTATCAGCTACGTTTTGCATGTAATCAGTGTATTTGATATCGAAATTTAATTTAATTATGTCAAATGATCTAAATGATAGCACGACGAAATACGGAACAATACTTGACGGAGTTTTTTTAGATATTTAAATAAACTTGAATCTAACATATGTATATCATATTTTAGCTTCCATAAGCCTATTTTGTAACTAATATTACTACACAGGTACAGAGATAAGAATAAATAATTTTATATAACAATATTAATATCACTTTGTTGTTGATTCACTGAACTAATCCATTATATAACATAAATGTAATTCTCAATGCTTGAAAAGAGTCAGTCTTTTCAGTCTTCAGAATAGTCTAGCATATATATAATAAACATATTAAGCATTAAACATAATAAACATTAATAAGCATATTATTATAACATATATATATATATATATATATATATATATATATATATATATATATATATATATATATATATATATATATATATATATATATATATATATATATATATATATATATATATATATATATATATATATATATATATATATATATATATATATATATATATATATATAACGGCGGGTTAAGTATGGCTGGCAAGCATTTGGTCGGCTCAATATAGTATTTAAGAGCAAATTTTTGCTCTTTGACTTTGTCTGAAGAGAAAGGTTTTTGATCAGTGCGTGTTGCCTGTTTTGACATATGGAAGTGAAACATGGACACTCACATCACAATGAGTTCAAAAGCTTCGGATTGCACAGAGGGAAATGGAAAGGTGTATGCTTGGCATTACAAAGCGGGACAGAAAGACCTGCTTATGGATCAGAGAACAAACGAAGGTATGTGACATCATTGGAAAGGCGAAAGAATTGAAATGGAAGTGGGCAGATCATATAGCGAGACGATGCGATGACAGATGAACCAAAGCGATTCTGGAATGGATACCGCTTGATCATAAACGCCCGCGAAGAAGGCCGAAAACACGATGGACGGATGACATCATCAAGTATATTGGACCGGAATGCCAGAGGAAAGCTCAGGGCCTTCATCCTGCGGTGGGTCGACAATGGCTGAATGATGATGATGATATATATATATATATATATATATATATATATATATATATATATATATATATATATATATATATATATATATATATATCTATATATATAATATAATATATATGACATGTATGACATATATGACATATATGATATATATAATATATATGATATATATAACAGACGTTTCGCCAAACATTTGGCATCTTCAATGCTTACTGATCGGTTGCCCGTGTGATATTTATGTCTTCTGGCCTCGGTCTTAGTTGGTAGCGATTGCCTGGCACTGGCACTGGCTCAGCCCCTTGAGGCTCTTGCGACGTCTTTGTTTCCAGTCATGCTCTGGATTTCGTGCTGTCTAAATGTGCCGTCTAAAAGTGTAGAGCGTCGTCCCTCCTGTTTAGACTACCTTGCTTTTCAATTTCTATAGCTTCTCTGATCAGGCGTGTAAACCACTTTCGGACACACCTGATCAGAGAAGCTATAGAAATTGAGCGAGAGAAAGAGAGATAATTTGGGGGAAAAAGGCGCACAGACTACTGCGGTCATTTCGCGGCATAAATAAAAATGTGTTTTAAGAGTCTACGAGACCAATTGTAACTACTACTAACACGACAATCAATTTATAATAAATATATAATATAATAACATTATAATATTATATCTAATATAATAATAAAGAAGAATTTGTTGTATATTTGGAGGGATAAAAAAGGAGCAATGGCGAATGACCAGAATACGCCCAAAGACACGATAAAGTCATTTTTCAACATGACAATGTTGCAAAATGTGTAAAAACTATTTGGAAAACGTTAAATGGGAGGTCCTACACCACATGCCGTATTCACCGGACTTAGCCCCTTCGGACTACGACTTATTTCGATCGATGCAGCACGCACTTTCAGATTAACACTTTCACAAAAAGGTGACAATTTTGTTTGATAAATGGTTAGTCTCAAAAAACCAAAAATTCTTTTGGCACGGAATCCATTATTTGACAGAAAGGTGAGAAAAAGTAATACCAAACGATTGCAAATACTTTGATTATTAAGGTAATTTATTTTGCTATGGAAGTACACTCAACTTTTGTGAAAAGATCGACATTATTAACCGAAACACCTATTAGCAAGAAAAGTTTTCTGGGTGAGTCACATAGATCATGCGATTTCACTCCCTTGGATAATTTTTGTGGGTTTATGTTAAATCTCTAATTTACAGAAATAAACTCTAAACAATTCTTGATAACGTGATATGTGTGAAACACTAATCGAAAGTTGGATCTCCAGAATGCATTTCACAAAACGAAATGAAGGGGAACATTTGCACGACAATATTTTCAAGGTATAAGGGATTACGTGCAGCTAGAATTTTTTTAAAATCCAATTTCTGCAGTTTCTCAAAGTACAATATTTGAAGAGTATCCTGTAAACATTTCAAATCGATCCGGTAAATAATTTTAAACATACCTTACAATCAGTGGTGGCTCATGAAAGAGGTTGTTGGGGCGCCGCCCCTTCAGCATTTATCACAGTAAACAATTTCCGTTCAGTTTCTTTCCTAAATTTTCCTTTAAGTTTCTTTCAAAAGTAAAAAGGAGGAAGGGAAAAGCAAAAAGAAATCTTCAGCAGCACTATTTTCTTCTACGTCCTCCCACTTTAAAAACCCACCGGAGTAATTTTAAGAACTATGATTTGCATTGTACTTTATGCCATTAAAATGTAATTTTAAAGGTATAAGCTTTAGGAAATTTCTTCTATAGTTCAATTTTTGGACTTTAGATTCATTAGGATAAGACGAATTTATATACTTTAGTTTTTTTACGAATTTATATGATTTATATTTTTATTTCTATACTTTAGTTTGTTTCGGTCTCGTTTACAATACAGTCAAGTGTTTATATCGATTTTATATAAAATCGCAAGTTCTAGTCGTGCCTATCTTTTATATTTTAAGTGCCAAATTGGAGATCGAGATAAAAGTTGGGCTCCTTATGTTTGCTGTGTGAGTTGTCACATAAATTTAGTGCACTGGACGCATCGCAAGAAAAATTCTATGCCGTTGCTAGAATGCTATTCCTTTGGTGTGAAGAGAACCTAGTAATTATGTAAGTGATTTCTACTTTTGTATACTAAAACGAAATGGATTTCAAAAAAGCAAAGAGTTATGTTAGATAAAAATACAAGTGTTTCACTTTTCCGAAAACGGATGTACCATTTTCAAGTTTTTATAAAATGGAAAGATCGCTGTGTCTCTGTTGAGATATTGATGTTTTAATAAATGAGCTTAATATAGAACATGTACCTTCTGAGTGGCGTTTTTTCATAGATTCGTCAAAATACAGCCTAAAAGCAGTTTTACCTCATAATGGAAACAAAAACCTATCTATTCCTTTAGCCGCTTCAGTAACAATGAAAGAAACCTATGACAATTTAGCAACCATATTAAATCGCGTTAAATATGAACAGTATCAGTGGGATATTTGTGGGGATTAAAAAGTGATGCTGTTTTTTTGTGTCTATGAGACAGTAGAACAACAAAAGAACATTATAGTAAGAAAGATTGGCCTCATAAAACTTCTTTTAAACTTGGTACTTCAAACAAAAAATATGTTCGCCTTGTTAACCCAACAAAGCTGCTTCTTTCGCCTCTCCATATTAAGCTTGGACTAATAAAAAAATTTGTCGAAGCCAGGGACAAAGAAAGTAATGGTTTCAAGTACCTAAAAAAATATGTTCTCAATTAAATGATGCAGAACTAATAGAGGCCATATTAATTGAACCTCAAATGTGAAAGCTTCTAGGTGATAATCGTTTTCCAGAAAAAAATGAATAAAAAGGAATTGGCAGCATAAAAGTGTTTTGTAAGTAGTAAAAGGATTTCTGGGCAATAATAAAGATGAAAACCTCATAGATGAACTCTTGAAAGCCTATGAAATACTAAGGTGTCACATGTTCTTAATTTTTACACTTCTATTTGGATTTTTTCAGGAAAATTTGGATGCTGTAAACGATGAACAAGAAGAGAGGTTTCACCAGGATATCATGATGACGGAAGCAAGATACCAGGGACGCTGGAACTCATCTATGCTGCTGCTGTGCTATTGCTGAGTTTTTAAAATAGATGCTAAATAACACAAGAGGAAAAAGTGAAAGCTTTTGTCGCTGTATGACATCTCATGGAATATATTTTATTTTTTCATAATTCTCAGTAATGTCTTTGCATATATTTAACACGTTATAGATGTTTATGTTAAATACATATTAAATACATATTATACATATACATTGTAAAAATATGTCGTCTAATTTTTCTCTTTACCTTCTGTAACAAAAAACCCGTACGTGTTATAGTAATTAGCTTATCATTTTCGGATTTAGGACTTCAAAATACTTCATATACATATATTTTCACCTATATTACCTCAAAAAAGTTTAAATTTATTGACCTGTGCTATTCAACGAACAATTTTTTTCATTGATTTTAAATGAACCACTAAGAAGTACTGATGGTCACGGCCTTTGAATATAAAACTAACAGGAAGGAGCCATGGCTATCTTTATGCATATATAACTGGAGACAGAAATGGCCATATTGAAACACCACAGCTGACTCATTGTTTTGGAATTTTGGTAGTTGGTGTCAACAACCTAGAAGTTTAATAGTCAATGTGTGTAATTTTAGTATGCTTTAATCAATAATAAGTGCCGAATAAGTGTACTGGAATAATCTTTTTGTGTGTTCTAGTGTAAATATATATTATTACCTATTATATTGATAATAAAAGCAATAATATCGAAAGTAGGGTAAACACACAAAATATGGTTAGTTGTGCATCTTGTGGTTGTTCCCTGAGATAAAAAAATTAAAATTCAGGAGTAACACTACATAGATAAGCACATTTAATTCTAAATTTGCCTATTATTTAGAAATAAAAACGTATTTTGTTTGAATGAAATTTTAAGGCTATGAAGCCAACTTATGGCCTGGTTGTTTTTTACAGTCAAATTGATTTAGAAAAAATAATATAATTATAATGTTATTCAAGATAGTGATTATCTTTTTTTAGAACTTGATTCTTTAACGTATGTTTTAAAATGTTTAGTTTTCTGAGATACTCGGCCCTAAAAATTCAGATTATTTTTTAGTTTTTGTTTGATACATATAATACATGTTACTTTACTATATAATCTATAATATATAGAGCCACATTAGTTGTGGTGTCTAAGGCGTTAGCCATACGTTACGGCAGTTAATGTGGACCGGGTTCGAATCCCGTACTAGGTAAAAAAGTTTTTCTAAAATTCTTGTGAATGTTTCTAGGTAAGAGTGTAAAATCTGACAAGGAATCACCCCTCAGTCACGCCAGTTCGGGGCTGGGTAAGGCCGGATGCCTTCTGAGAGGTTTTCTACGTTGGTCACTCGCCAGTCGGTAGGCTTCTCGAGATACTTTCAGTTAAGCACAAAACCAAGGGTTGATAGTCCGAGGGGGGTGCTGACCGGGGTTTTCGGTAGCTGATGACCGTGGTTGGGAACCCACGTTAAGCTGTAGGTCCAGTCGCTAAATAGTCTTCTCAGTTGCTGATGCGCCTCTAACCCCAAAACTTTACTTTTATAATATATAACTAATAATACAGTGTTACTTTTTTTATAATTCTTTTCAGAAATTATTGTACTAAAAAATGTAAATGTTACTTCCATTTTGATTTGGATTTCATGTTATTAAATTAGTTTATCTTTTTTCAAGATTTCCCAAAGATTCCAAATAGAAGAATACAGTGGATTCATTTTATTAAAAAGCCAGACTTTATTCCAAATTTTATGGTTTTTATGTTCCCATCATTTTGCTGAGAATTTGATCGAACATCTAAGGTAAAAGTGAGACACTACCAAATGTGCCCACAGTTGAAGTGAACTGTTTAAAATATGTATTTTTTTATCTTATCATTTTGATAAACATCTTTCATAGCATTTAATCTTGAAAGTTTTTTTGGTCATTGTGAAAAATAAGTTTATTCTCGAGTTTATATCTAATATTTTAGTTTATTTATTGACTATTTACACTAGAAGAATTAAATATATTTGCAAAAACGCTGTAGTAGATGAAAAAAGACATATACAAAGTTAATTTTGTTTAAGAGGCATTAAACACTAAACAACTAAATACAGAAAGTATATACGTATTTTAATAATAAATAATTTGGTAAATATTACGCCTACTTGTTTCATTTCAATATATATATATATATATATATATATATATATATATATATATATATATATATATATATATATATATATATATATATATATATATATATATATATATTTGACTGTTGTTATTATTATTATCTTCGTTGTTCGCCAGTTGGCTTTTAAACACGCTCCAAATTAATATGGCACGAAGAATTTGGACCAGTCCTAAGCCTGGGTAAAGTGTGAAGGAAGGCAAACATTAGGTTAATATTTTTTTTAACTTAATGCAGGTAGTAGTGAAATAATAACTGATTTTTTCAGAGAAATCGAAATATCTTTTGACATGTCAGAGATATCGATTTCGGGTTTTCACTGGATGATTCCTCTTTAAATTACCTTTCTAGCCATGTAATAAGAGCTGTACCATTCCATTTGAAAAAACTGAATAAAACTTCAAAAAACTATTGTTGAATGTAACGCCACCTCGCGGTTTCACTTATAAACTAAATAATTTATCTCCCAGATTATCTGATTGTCCCAGCAATTGCCTTTTAAATGAATCCAAATTGAGGAAAATCGGTTAAGGCAAACGGACATTAGACGACTTTTTATCTAAATAGGTAAAACTCCCCCCCTTCTCTTCCCACTATTCGTGAAATTACGACAAAATGTCATAAAACAAAATTGTAGGAGACAGTTTGCTAATTATAACTGATAATTTTTCTTACCCGGTTAACACTTGAAAATACACAAAAAAATTATTTTTAAAAATGTTTAGCTCGTCACGCCCTCTTGCGGTCGTTTTAGAAGCTTAAAAATATTTTTGGTGAATTTCTCATGATCATTTTTAGTACAATTTTTTTTCCCCAAAGCTGTGGGATAAATAATTTTCAAGATCAAGATTTTCAAGATTTTCAAGATTTTCAAGATTCGGCCGCGATCCATCCTTAAGGGTACACCTGGTATATATATATATATATATATATATATATATATATATATATATATATATATATATATATATATATATATATATATATATATATATATATATATATATATATATATATATATATATATATATATATATATATATATATATATACATATACATACAGGAGATTCCAATTTCTTAATAGCTTTTTGTCGTACTAGACATATGAAAGACATTTTTTCTTTAAAACAATAGATTTTTTCATTAATTAAATTTTTACATTTCTCTACCGTATCTAGTAAGTCTTCATTAATTTAATACAGTAACGATAATTATACAATAATTTATTGTTTTAAACAACTGTAATCTTTTATCAGTTTCTTGTTTTTATTCATACCGCCCTACGCCTCTGCCAAACCGGAAACAGTAGTCGGCCATTTGCAGTTACCATTCTGGTCCAACTTACAGAATCATATGCTCCGCTCTGTAGTTTTATATTCAAAGGTCACCGCAAAGCACTTTTATAAGAGCGAGGATCACAATCGAGCTGATAACTTGGTTTAGAATTTCTTTTTTTGATTTTCGTTAAAGTTACTTAAAATGTAGTATAAGAAAAGTAAAGTTTTGGGGTTAGAGGTGCATCAGCAACTGAGTCGCTATTTAGCGACTGGACCTACAGCTTAACGTGGGTTCCGAACCACGGTCATCAGCTACCGAAAACCCCGGTCAGCACCCCCCTTGGGCTATCAATCCTTGGTTTTGTGCTTAACTGAAAGTATCTCGAGAAGCCTACCGACTGACGAGTGACCAACTTAGAAAACCTCTCAGAAGGCATCCGGCCTTACACAGCCTCGAACTGGCGTGACTGAGGGGTAATTCCTTGTCAGATTTTACACTCTTACCTAGAAATATTCACAAGAATTTTAGAAAAACTATTTTGCCTAGTACGGGATTCGAACCCGCTCCACATTAACTGTCGTATTGTAAGGCTGACGCCTTAGACACCACAGCTAATGTGGCTCCTGTAGTATAAGAACTGGGTATTATGTATTAAATAAAAAACACTATACAACTATCCATAAAAAATTCATGGAAATGTCTATTTATCACACCTTTGACTGCACGTAACTCCATAATACCATTACTTCGTTTTTCAAGATAAAATAAAAACTTCCTATTCCTAAAATTCTCGCTAGCAGTTATCATTGTGACTCATTTTAAAGTTCTAACACTCTTATTGGGCAATCTTTTAGGTTATTCATAGTATCCAAGGCCATAATATTTATTCAGTGTGCGAGAATTATTCAATTGAAGATCGAAAGAAAATAAACACACATTATTAGTCGATACTAAATGCATAATTGCATTTCAAGTATGTGTTTATGTAACGAATTACGTATACAGTGGAATACATTTTAAGTTTTACCAAGAAATAATTAACAAAGTTTTATGTTACTAGGATCAAAGGGAATTGAAATACAGAAAATAAAGATATTACGTTGCTGATTAAAAAAAAACTGAAACGGTTTTAGGAGCTAACCGTCCAATAGGCGCCGTAATATATACATATAATTAAAAAAATTTTAGTTTAAGGGTGTCTGATGGTGCAAATCGTTTTATCTAATTTATTTGATTTATAAGCGCAAATCACCAGGTTGCTGAAAACATACACTGAAACGGGTTGATATAGAACAGCTATAACATTGCATTTTATTTTGGTTTAAAACTAGATAGATGGTAGATAATGTTTTTAACTCATTCCGGGTGTGGGTCCGTTGATTCTCTGTGAAGAACCGACATTTCGCTAAAATCTCATTAGGTATTCCCAAGTGTTATCCGCTTCGACTGAAGGTCAGTTGGACTCTTCAGTCGAAGCGGACAATACTTGAGAATGCCAAATGAGATTTTGGCGAAACATCGTGACTCTTCACAGATTCAACAGATCGACTCCCGGAATGATTTAGAAACATACTTTAAAACTAAGGTTTTACAGCTGTTTATCTACTCTATGAACCTAATTTTGTACTTTTATTGGGGTTGATTATTTACAATATTTTAAATAATGGGGAATTTCGGAGATTCATCTGATCGTTTATTAGCTGTCTAGACGGATCTTTATTATATTTATAAATTTCAATAGCTTCTAAAATGTTTAATTGTTTGCTTTTGGGCGCTGTATGTAAAATTTTCAAATTTCTAATCTCGGGAAATATATGTCCGGTATCTATGAAATGGTTCGCAAAATTAGAGTGTTGTTTCTTTAATGTGTATGCAGATTTATGTTCTTTGTATCTGGTCTGAAAATTTCTGCCGGTTTGTCCAACATAGCAGCTAGTGCACTCGTTGCAACTTAACATATAAACTCCAGATTTTGTATTTGCTGATGTTTTATCTTTGGCATTAAAAATTAATTTACTGGTTGCCTGGGTGGTTTTAAACGCTATTGGCAAATTATGTTTCCTCAAAGATCGAGCTATTTGTTCTAAAATTGGACCGAAATATGAAATTTTACAGTACTTTTTATCATTTGTTTGTTTTACTTTTGGATATACTTGAGGAATTAGTAACTGTTTCCGTTTTTTATTTATTAAGTAACTAATTTCTTTTTCTTTGAAACCGTTATTTTGTATTATTAGTTTTATTTTTTGCAGTTCTATTTTTCTATTATTTTCAAATAGTGGAATTGTGAAAGCTCGGTGGATCATAGAGTTATATGCAGCATATTTATGTGTAATGGGGTTGATTGATTGTTTTGTAATTGTTATATTTGAGTATGTGGGTTTTCTATAGATATTAAATTCTAGTTTATTATTTTGTTTGGATATTCAAAGGTCCAGAAAATTTATGGTTTAATTTTGTTCTTTTTCTGGTATAAATTTTATTTTTGGTTGGATACTATTTAAATGCTTTAATGTTCCTTCTATTTGTCTGTCATTTCCAGTATAATAAATCAAAATGTCGCCTACATATCTAAACCAAAGCAATATATTTTTTGCTTTATCCGTTTTTTAAATTTAGGTTCCAAGGTTGACATAAACAGTTCTGATAATAAAGGGCTTAGGAACCCAATGCTAGACCATGCGTTTGTTTGTAAAAAACGTTATTAAATTGAAAATAATTTTCATTAATGCACTAAGGACTAAGTTAAAGAGTTCTAAAATATCTTGCTTAATAATTGGATTGATGTTATTTTTTATGATTAAATTATCTATTAATAGTAGACAATCTTTGTTCTGAATATTCGGGAACATATTGCTAAAGTGAAAGGATGCTAGAAACTCGATTTTTTTTTGGTATAGATGGTTTGTTAAGATTTTTTGTAAGGTCCACCGAGTATTGACTGTTTTGGCGAGAAATTTGTTATGTTTTTAAAGATTTTATTTAAGTAAAAAGCTAGGTTTCTTAAAGGGCTATTTGTGTATCAGACTACCGGTGTTTTATTCCTATATATATATATATATATATATATATATATATATATATATATATATATATATATATATATATATATATCTCAGGATATCAATCCGTTTGTTTTGTGGAAAGTCAAGACCTTTTGCCAAAATACCGTTGTTTGCTTCTGGAAAAAACTTCAACAGTTAAATTGATAACGGGAATGATTTACGTGCATTTTTCACAATTCGTGGAAATATTTGTTAAAAAAACATTACAATTGGTGACTTCAAATGAACATTGCACAACACAAAACCATAATTGATTATTCAGCACTTCGAAGAAACTTGCAGGTTAAGCACTTTGGAAATTTCACCTATGAGCACATGCAACTTTGAGACAAATAAAGAATCTATCAACACATCCACCAACGGTCCCAACGTGACCAGAAACCCACCAACTAAGAACGCAACTATCAACACATTCACCAAAGATCCCAACGCGACCAACAACCTGCCAAGCAACAACAGATCCTTCAACACATCCACCAAAAGATCCAACGCGGCCAGCAACCTATAAACGACCAACGGTTCCAAATTATTGGTTCAAAAATATCTATCAACGTATCACCCATCAATTCACTCATCAACACATCCAACAGAACAGCAAATGATACGACGGTTGCTATATATGTATCCGGAATAATATAAAAAAAAGAAATATTTATTATTCAAAATCGTTTTATTTTTGCATACGTTTGAAACAATTTTCCTGGCACTTTTTCCACTCCGATTGAGGTATCTCCAAAACATGTATTTCGAATGCATCAGCCGCTTCTTGTGGCAACGAAAATCGTTGACCAAGTAGTTTATTCTTTACAAACGGGAACAAAAAAAATCATTGGGTGCTAAATCAGGATTGTCCGGCGGATGACCTATCAATTCGATTTTGACCGGTCAAATATTGAATTCTTCGGACCGATGTGTGAGAGCTCGCGTTGTCACGGTGAAGAATGATCCTGTGTCGCTGGTTGTTTTTTCTTATTTCTTCTAATATTTCTGGTAAACAAATGTTGTGTATCATTCGGAATTGACCGTTCTACGATTCTTTAGAGGCAGTGTAGCCACATTTCCATTAATACCAAAAAATCAGGCGACAATTTGCTTCGAAGTGTTTCTTGCGCTAACAACTTTTGTCGAGTTTGGCTCATTTTGACTGCTGTTTACTTTCGGGCTCATACGCAACGATCTAAAGATTCTTCACTTGCGTAGATGTTATACACTGCTTTTGATGCATCAGGATTGTATTTCTGAGCATTTCTGTGCACCAATCGACACGAGCCTTTTTTTGAGCGATTGTCAAATTATACGGAATCCAACGCGCACAAATCTTTTTCACAGCTAAATGTTCATGTAAAGTATTATGTATGCTTATCATACTAATGTCACATGACGATCTTGCCTTATCAGTTCGCGCACATTATCGATGTTTTCTGGTACAACTACCGATTTTGGACGACCTTCATTCATTTCGTCCGTGAGCGAACGACGGCCACGATTGATATCACGAAACCGTAAACGTAAAAATAATATACAATGGTTTTCGATGGTGCTTCATCTCAAAAAGTCGACGTGAATTGACCGACGCACAACGTAAACTGACAAACACAGTCAAATAGCGTCCGCATCGCAAAACGTTCTGAGTCAACAATGTCAAACTTTACGATGTATATGTCAGATGGCGCCTAGCAATACCGTTGTTGCCTATTTCGGATATATAAATAACAACCTCGTATGTCACAAAAACGTTGAACTACCAGAAATTTGCATTTTGCCTGATGAATAATCAAAGTTTGATACCATTGCATAAGCATTTATAACAGAAACATCAAGAAAAACACCACAGGTATCGTTCGTTTATGATAGTGAACTCGCTAAGGGCAGAGTCCTATGACGGCTTAGTGCCTACATTGACTATCGTTAACTCTAGCACCATGGCACATAGCGGACGCCAAGATATGCCGAAGATGGCCTTGGGCTTTGGCAGTGGGAAAATAGAGACAATAGCCTCAACATATCAGTAGGTGTATCAAATATAATTCATGTCGAATTACACGCTAGTTGTAAACAAAGGTGAGTGTCGAGATATTCAGTCTTTCTTTTGGCAATAATGTGTGTGACAAACTCGCTTTGCAACATGATCATACAAAAGGCTTTTATGTTTCTTGTTATGTTTATTCCCTTCCCACGTACTTTGTTTTCTTAACGTTTATATTTATTTCAAACCTTCCTAGCACCTAGTTTTTAGTTATTATTGTTTAGCTATTTTTTTCTGACCACGCCAAACTTAACGCAAAGCAAAAATAAACAATAAAGCGATTTTATTACATATAAATAATTAATCATATCTAAATCGAGAAGTGCCAGGGAGGATAAGAGACAAATTGATAGCATACAGTAGTGGCGAGTTGAACTTTGCCGAATTCAATACAGCCTAAAATATCTAAGGAATAAATAAGCAGCCCGTTAATACGAAAACCAGAATATCACTAAGAAAAGAAGTAAATAATTTTAGAAAAAAATGTATTTACTAATTGAAATGATGAGAGAAAAGAAAAAAGGCTAAAAGAATATATACCAAGATATTAAAGAAAAACAGATGATACAATAATAACAGAGGAGTTAGAAGAAATATCACATTAAAATATTAATATTTTCGAGCAGATAAATGATCATGAATGTTAGTAAACCGAAAATAGAAACCATGGTGGTAGTAATACAATCAAACTGAATAGAACAGGTTCATACATTCAATTATTGGGTTTTACCTACAGAACAGAAGGGAGTGGGAAAATAGGCAACAAAATTATAGAAAGGATAGAATAGGTTAGACAAATTGCATGTGGGTTGGATTTACTGTGCGGCGAAAATATTTACGACGCAAAATTACCACACACAGTCAATACATATTTGTGTTGTACGCGCGGTGCGCCCCGCTCCGTCTGTATGTTTTAGTGGAATGTTGATAGGTTATGTTTGGTTAGGTTATTCGTACAAACGTCAAAAATAAAGTTGTTTATATTTTTCAGTGTTTATCCAATAACGCATTTTCTTGCGATTTTTTCCTTTTTCTTGATTAAATTTCTCATGACTATGAATGCAGCACACTTCTTCAACATAATAATCTGGGACATGCTTTGCCTACAATCAGTTACTCAATAAATAATAAATTACTAAATAATACATTTTAATACAGCCACGTCACGTAGGTATTTTTTTGAAACTAAAAACATTAATTTCACTTCAATAACTCGTCCACACACAAATCCTGTGCGCCGCAAATTCCTTTGATGTTCGCGAGAAAACCGACAACAGATGATTCGTGTGTGTGCTGTGCGGCGAAAATATTTGTGTGTGTCCTTGTGTAACAGAGTCTTTACACTGCCAAGCACGCACACCATATATAACACATACAGCCCGCACAGCGCAATTTTTTATTGGTGTGGTCCCAACTTAAGGGTATAAGAATTTTAATTTAAATAAATACTTACCTAGACGTCTGAAAAATTGATTTACTTGGTAAATAGCTAATTGACCATCGACAATATATTTATTTCACTTTTTTTCGTAAAGGGTTAATTCGTATTAAAAAAAAATAGTCGGCAAAAAATTAGAACTTTTTCTATTATAGTTGCGGTATACATTGCGCGGTTTCAACAAGAAACAACAACAATAAATAGAGGAAGGGAAGTAATTCTGGCCAGTTAAATATACGATTTCCAAACAAATGAACCTGGAATTTCAAGCTACAATCGTCATCTATAAATCGATTGGTTTATTATTTCTGTAGATACATGAAACAGCCTGGCTTCCAATAAATTGAGAAGTAATGGGACATGTATTTAGTAACAAGACATGTAGATAGAAGAAATTATTTTGCTGTAACAGAAAAACAAAAAAAGTGGTACCAGACATTACAATATTGAAAATTTATTTGCAAAGTTCAGCATCAATAGAAAAAAGTATTACTATTTTTTCTATTGATTTAATTTATAGTATTATTAGTATTTAGTGGGATATCAAATGATTCCTATATCGTATTATTAATATTTTGAATTAAAAAAGTCTAACACAGAACACAAAGACTTTAGTAAAAACCTTAAATTTTCCATAATTGCTATATCGCGTAGAAAGACGGACCGACCATTAAAAAAATATATCTCAAACGGCTTGATTCATTTGTACTTTAATGCTGGAGAAGGGCTCTTTACATTCCGTGGACTACCAGACGAACAAATGCATCCGTTGTTCAAAATTTAATGGACTCAAATTATTCATAAGCGAATACTAAAATTATCCGGCCACATTGAACGAAGTGATGGCTATAATGTAGAAATATTGGTGGTACAAAAACAGATGAAGGGTTTCAGATCACGCGGCCGAACTAAAAAATGATTTGGACACACCAAAATAATGACATAACTGGTACATCTAACAAGTATGCAGCCAAGTATGCAAAAAATAGCGAACGCTGACGCGAAGTAGTTCGTAAAGTATGTAAACGGAATGAGTTTCCGTAGATCACGATTCTTCAATCAAGAAAAAACGAAGAAGTTTTGAAAGACCAAGAGAAAATCTGAGCTAGTTTTTCTACTATATCCCAACCTGCAAAAGTTACAGATGCAGTAGATGATAAGATGTTAGTTAAGGTACGAAAAGCTTTAAATTTGTGGGTGGAGGACATGGTAAAACTTTGCTTTGACTTGACTTTGATTTGACTGCTGTCTCGCTTCGAGGATAATAATTTAAATCAATTATTGAAAGAAGAACCTGATTTTGAAATATTATTATTATAAAAAAGGACAGGTAGTTTGTGTAAATACAACTGGTTGTATGATCAAATCTGGATTTATTAATCGAGCACAGTATCCATATGTCCTCAAAAACAAAAATAAAAGTTGTCTTCCTGTTTTTGGCAATCAAACTGGAAGGCGTGGGTCACGGCCGTTTTATTTACAAAATGATTTGATCGATGTTTTATTCCGGAAGTGAAAACATATTTGTAGAAGGCAAGATATCGATAACACGCAACATATCCTAGTAATTGAAAACGAAAATGTTCAAGTGGTTTTCTTACCACCTAATATGACTTCATTGCTTTAAGCTCTTAATGAAGGTCGAGGATTTAGCGAGGAAGCGCGAGGATTTAGCGATCTCTAAAGCATAAATGGCTTAATAAAACAATCTCCTGATGCATTAGAACAGAGATTAAAACCAAAGGCGGCAGTGGCGGCTCGTGGGTTTTTAAAGTGGGAGGGCGTAGAAGAAAGTAGTTGCTGAAGATTTTTTTTGTTTTCGACTTCCTCCTTTTTTAGTGTTCATCCTATTGAAACCCTATACATGAGGTGAACCAGGAAAATGAGTTAAAGGACTGAAAAATTGTTTACTATGATAAAAGCTGGAGAGGCGTCGCCCCAACGCCCTGCCTCACGAGCTGCCACTGAAAGGCGGACTTTTCACCTTCGGATATAGAAGTTTTGTTTGGCATTCATTTGCAAAACAGGGCAGTTTTGTCTGCATTAAACACTTGTTCGGGGTTGTATCTGCCATCAGCAATTAACTTTGAAAATTCTCCCTCCTGGATATGTTGCTGCTGCTGAAGTGTCTGCAGATACAAATTCTCCAGCAATTTTGATGTTATGTAGTGATTGTGATACCTTGAACAAATTGAATTAACCTTCCGATGCTTGAAATCCCCTTTCCGGTATGTTCATCATCAGGTTTTTTAAAAGCCACGTTTTTTAAAGACGCTTTGCTTTCTCACGGATTATAGCGCCACTTAGAGGCACTTTCTTCTGGCTACAGTCTTCAATCCATAATATCAATGCAGCTTTCATTTCTTAATTGGTGGATTACGAACAATTTTTGCTGATATTGAGATTGAAGTTGTAGAATTCCTTATTTTGTCTTCTGATTTCTTGATGGGTGGTACAGTTGATTCACTGACATTAAAAAGCGTGATATAAATGCAAACGACTCGCCAAGGCATAAACGTCAAGCATTTCTATTTCTTCTTTAAGAGGTAACACGACATTTTTCCGTGTAGAAACTAATTTTCCTTTTTGCTCGACATTATAAATCGCGAACAGAACAGAATAGACACGTGCTATTCACTCGAAATTTTTTCTTATTGTGGCGAATGATAAGTTAAAGCAATAAAACAAAATATTCGGCCCCGATAATGCGAAGGCGGCTTTTATCAAAAGCCATAGCGTTGCGCGTAACCCGGAGACGGAGGCGACTTATTTGTCAACTTTCGGCCAAACGGCAATTAGACTAGTTTGTTTATAAATACTTTGATACTAGTTTGTTTTGAAAGGTAACTTGTAAATAAATACATATTATTCTAAAAATACGATATGTATCATTAGTTTTGGATGCGCGAATAGAGATTTTCAGCCGCGTATACAAGAAGTGGTAACAATTTTTTATTCGCGAATACTGAAAACTCAAATAACGGAACCATAAATAAGAAGTTTTGAGTGTATGTTATAAAACTTGTTAATAGGTTGGCTGAAACGTGTAGAGTGTAAAATGCGGTGATTTCGGGAGAACCAAAAGGCCATATCGGAGACTGCTATATTTGCCTTACTATTATAGTAGTATAGTGCAGCATCCTAATTTACCATCAGAATCTACCAAAATCATCAAAATCTGGAATTCTAAATGACGAAAAAACTGAATCCGCCAATTCTTCAAGTGATCATAAAGAATTTTTACAGGAAGTCAAAAGCAATCCTTTATTTAATATTCTAAGCCATTCAACAGAGCCGCATCTGATTTCACGGCGTAAACTTAAAGATTTAGTTCGATATTAAAAGTATTAAAATCACAGTAAGAACTTACGTCAGGAGCATACAGATAAAAAAAGAAATCTCCTTCAAGAAGATGTAAACATTACTTCCACCACCTATTTGTGATATACTGAAGATCTCAATGAAGAACTCAATAAGTTTTATTCTGATGCCTGAGCAGCACGGTTTTTGTAGAAGTAGGTCTGCCGCCATTAACTTAATTTTGTACACTCAATTGTGCGTTGGAGGATCGGTATTAGGTTAACGATATATACATATACCGAGTTTTCAAGAGCGTTAGACTTTGTTGACCATCATATCCTTCTTGGAAAACTAAATTCTATCGGGTTCAGTGGTATTTTGTTGGACTGGCTTAAATCATATTTGATGGGAAGATTCTAGCATTTCTTTGTGGGGATGTTGGATTGGGACTGATGGATTTTGCAGGTGGATCTCGATAAAATCACAAATTGATGTATGAAAAATAAAATGTAGTTAAGCATCAGCAAATCCCCTGTCCCGACTACTTATTCTATAAGCAATAATGTTCTTAAAAGGGTGAACTATATAACGAATTTGGAGTTGATTCTGGATACCAGGATGGATTTCCATATGACATATGAAAACATTATTAATAATGCTTATAAAATGTTGAAGTTTATCTGTAAGAATGCAAAATACTTTATGAATGTTGCTAGCTTCAGACGATTGTATGTAACCCTGGTACGTTCTGCCCTCGAGTAGTTGTCATATGTCTGGTCCCCGTACTGTGCGATACACTCTGGGAGAGTGGAAGCGGTCTAGAACAGATTCCTCACGTTTATTACACACAGGTTGGACCTCTTCATGAGTGTACGATTCATTGATGAAGTGGCAGAGTAATGGGACTGGAGACTACGAAGGAATAGGGCTGACATTTTTCAGTCATGGAATTATTGACTGCCCTGACCTCTTCAGTTTAATAAATGTAAGGGAAAAAAATGTATTTTGTTCTCTACGAATAATCATGGTTGTATTACAGAAAATTTTTATCTTGAGAATTGTCTCTAATCGAAATAAATGTAATTGTGATTTTTTTGATTGCTCTATGGCAGGTTTTTTAAAAACTATTAAATTGTATTCATCTTTATACTTAATTTAACAAAAATATTATTAGTTATATTATATTCTGGTATGTAAGTATAGGCTTTATTGACATTATGAAAATGGGTGTTGCTCATCAACAAATAAATATATTAATAAATAAATAAATAAAGACATTTCCTTAATGGAAAAGCAATATCAACAGAAATGAAGCTCCAGTTTACTTGCTAATTTTTGCTGGATATTAATAACATTCTCGGAAATAAAATACCGCAGTAAAACATCGACAACGACATTTTAAGATGAGATTATGATTAATAATAATAAGTTTATTACTATAATGTTACAATGCAACAACACTTTATAGGAAAATAATGATAATTTTTTTATACCAAAGTTTACTTAAGATACACCATGTTTTATCGCAAGAGATAAACTCATTTGTATTTTCCAGTGTTTTAAAATCAAATACCCTTTCTGTGTGTTACAATTTCCATATAAGTTCGTTAAAACAGTGTCCCCACCTCAAAATAAGCAATGCCCATTTAAACAGGTTATTAAAAATTCCCAAAACATTCACATCCTTGACTTAAATGACTAAACCCACATCGACGACCTAGAAATTCAATACACATCAAAATCCATCTAGATTATTTTGATTCGAACCATCTTGTTTTCATTTGCCCAATCATGAAACTTGGTCGGATTTCAAATCTAAGTGCTTTCGAATAGCTCAAATTGTCCGAGTTGAATTTACGGATTTCGAAAGACCAATCGATCGGGATCTATTTTCGAATATGCAAACGGAAAAAAATGTTAAACGCGTGAGAAAAAAATCGTGTTAGTGGGTCTCGAACAACGGCCGACGGGCAGAAGGGGGGAATTATTTTTATTTTTATTTTATTCGGATCGGTCAAAGTGAGATGCATTTTAAATGTCGAGAAAACAGCGATTTTGACCTTGGCTTATATTTTTTCTGTTTCGATTTTGACATGATATATATGCAAGGATTCAAAATTATCAGTTTGCCTTCAAAAAATATCTAAACAATATACGACAGGAGTTCATAAATTAGTCTCTCTAACAAGAAAAAAAAATAGAACTTTTGAGATAATTTAATTTTTCGATAAAATCTTCATGTTTACTCAAGACGAAGAGATTCAAGGGCCTTTGGAAAAGAATCACTTTCATGTCCTACTAATCACTTATTTACTCCAAACTTACAAATACTCGCCCACAAATGTATAGGTTCCTTTACTTTGAGGAATAAACATTAACCGCTGGATGTCAGGTGTGGAGAATATGGAGGCTGTTAGAAATGTTCCAAAGAAGGAGTGTATGGCAGATATTATAACGCAGTTTTTGTGAATCATGGCGTTACAAACTATTTACTTCAATTGTCCCCCTTATTTTTCTTTTATTGTTTCACTAATGTTCGATCTAAGATATTCCTGTATATGTAGACTTGTGTCTACATATTAAAGTATTATGGTCAAAAAGTATGATGACTGTTTAAATAAAATACAAAGTATTTATTTATTCATCCAAATTGAATTTGTCTCCTTCAAATTAATCTTCCCTCACTACAATACACTTATTCCAATATTTTTTTTCTAGTCTTCAAAACTGTTTTTATTTTCGATTGCTGGCATTTCCTTCAAAGCCACCAACCAACTGTCTTGAAAGGCCTCGATGGACTCAAAATGGCACCCACGAAGTAGTTTCTTCAATCGATGGAACAGAAAAAAGTCATACGGTGCTATGTCTGATGAACATGAAGGTTCTGGAACGGTATTTGCTGCAACATAATTATTGTCGGATATACCTTATACCATTAAGTTGTTCTTGTCCCGTTCCATGTCATTCCTTTTGATTTGAGAATTTCCCTTACTTCCTGGTGCCAGCTTTCCTTGGGCTTACCTCCCTTCCTTCTTTCTTTCCATCCAGCGTCCTATTTTTTTCACCAGATTGTTCTCTTTTATTCCCTAAGTATTAACCCTTTTATTTACTAAGTAACCGTACTAACCAATTGTCTTTCTTCGATTTTTTATAGAATCAATTCTTCTCCCATTCTAGTTCTAATATCTGAGTCTTAGAGTCTTCATTTTCTCTGGTACTCTATTAAATCATTAAGCCACTATCAGAAGATCAACAAGTATCTCCTGAGAACGGCTTCTGGCCTTATTTCCATGGTTAGTTGTGACTTCAACGCCTGAAGGCGAATGCTTGGGAGAGAGTAAAGTGTAACTTTTCGCATGTTTGCTATCCACCAGGCTAGAGGGTAGACCATAGAGTTTGCAAATTGCAAATTGTTTACAACAGTAGCTGAATATCACATACACCCAACTGTTGGGTTCCACAATCTCATGTGGAAGACACAATAACCTGTATCTCCGCTATTTTGTTAGGTGCTTAACTGGGGATGAGCCCCATCCTTTCACTTGGAGGGCATATGTTTCGCCTCTCGATGTTCAGGCTCTTCAGGGTACCGATATATACTTTATACTTTCTCGTCAAGAATAGGTAGACCTCATCCACAGTCAACAACCAATGCTTTCGCCGACTTCCCGTCGAATGGCGTAAATATGTAATGTAAGACTTCTTTGGGCAGCGTCCAATGAGACAACAGTATAAAATGTTGTCTCATTGGAGACGCAGGTTGTTGTGTGTTCCACATGAGATTGTGGAACCCAACAGTTGGGTGTATGTGACACTCAGCTACTGTTGTCTTATTGGACGCTGTCCAAAGAATGTGGAATGTGGCTGTGGGATATATATATATATATATATATATATATATATATATATATATATATATATATATATATATATATATATTATTTATATTCCTTACTGAAGTTGTATTTTAAATAAAAGCTATTGTGCTTAAAAAAAGGTGTTTTCGATAATGTTTAGGTTATTTTTTCGATAACATTTAGGAGTTTTTTGAACCAATAGAATGTTATTATTATATCTAGAAAAAGCTTATTTTCAAAAATCAATTAACTTGTAAATATGTAAGATCGCCGTAAAAATATCAAAATATTTTCGTTTGCTTTCCTTGGAAAAGTTCGATATTCCCAATAATTTTTTGGCATGTATTTATTTTTCACCAACGATGAGCTAGTCGGGAAATTATTAATTTTCGAATATTCATGTCGACACTTATCCTTTGATACTAACGAACAAGCTCACAGTTTATTATTCGAACCGTTGAAAGATTTTTCGAAAATAACGTTTTATGGGTGGAAAAAACATTGTGAATCAGTCCAACAGGAACGAGACTTCGAAATTGTGAATGGAATGTTTATGTTCGTTTTGTTTTTTTTTTAACCCAAGGAAATTTTCTACAAAGCACTAAATTTCTCGTTTGTAGAACAAACGTGCGTTTTGCTACCCATGTTAGCCATGAAGTGAAAATTAATATTTGAATTTTGTGTTGAAATCTCTATATATCTCTAGATAAAACATATAATAATATGATCTAAAAACAAAGCTATGAATCTAACGTTGTTATATATAAGTTTTAAATATCGGGCTGTCAATTTACAGTCAGTCAATATACAGTGTTATAAAGGTAGATGCAAAGTCGTGAGAGGGTGATAGGATAGGTCATTTGAAATGCATTAAGCCAAAAATGCCTTAGTACAATATATATATATATATATATATATATATATATATATATATATATATATATATATATATATATATATATATATCATCATCATCAGCCTGTATCGATCCACTGCAGGATGAAGGCTTCTTCAGCATGCTTCCAACTTTCACGGTCCTGGGCTTTCCTCTGCCACTCGGGTCCAATATACTTAACGATGTCATCAATCCATCGTGCTTTCGGTCTTCTTCGCGGACGTTTGCGATCAAGCGGTATCCACTCTAGGATTGCCTTGGTCCATCCGTCGTCCCATCGCCTCGCTATATAGCCTGCCCATCTCCATTTCAATTGCTTTACTCTTCCAATGATGTCACAGACTTTTGTTTGTTCCCTGATCCATGCGCAGGGCGTTCTGTCTCGTCTTGTAATGCCAAGCCTACATCTTTCCATTCCCCTCTGTGCCACCCGAAGTTTTTGAATTGATTGCGATGTGAGTGTCCAGGTCTCACTTGCGTGTGTCATAACGGATAGAACGCACTGATCGAAGACTTTTCTTTTTAGGCAAAGTGGGAGTCTGCTCTTAAACACCATGTTGAGCCTACCAAATGCCAATATATATATATATATATATATATATATATATATATATATATATATATATATATATATATATATATATATATATATATATATATTATTATTATTATTATTATTATTCACGTATGGGCCCGGGTGGGCCACGCGAAGTACAATTAGAGGCGTTTGTTGTTGTTAGCCTTCCTTTGAGCCCATACTAATTTCATTCTTTCGCTATGAGCTTTTTTTCTTTCGTCAGACCAAGTTGTTCCAGTCTTCCTACATTTTTCTCTCTGGCCAACCTTCCAAACGTTAACCTTGTGTCTGAAACAGCCTCTATCCTGAATTTCACTTTGTGTAATATTTGCTGATCTTAGGTCCTCTTTAATTTAATTATTTCTACTTTAGCTCTACTCCTATTTTCATAAAATTCGACTATTTGTCTAGTTAGCCTACTCGGATTCATCCGTTTTATGTGTCCGTAAAACTTAGTCTTCTTTTTCTCATATCGCTATGTATATCTGTATATTGTTTGATTTCTTGGTTTTCTCGAAGTCGGTATGTTGTTGTATTTATTTGTTTGGGGCCTAGGATTTTTCTTATGATTTTTCTTTCCTTCTCGACTTCAATGTCCTCGATGTCCCTCTTTCTATTCAAAATGAGCGTTTCTGCCCCATATAGACATTCTGGCTTAATAACTGTGTTGTAATGTCTCAGTTTTGTGTTTTTAGATAGGCATTTTTTGTTGTAGATATTTTGTGTAAGTCTCAATGCCGTTTCCATTTTTTGACATCTACTCTTATTGGCCGCTTTTTCCAACCCATTTTCCATGATTATTTCACCCAAATATTTGAATTCAGAGACTCGTCTGATGTTACCATATTTTGTTTTTAGAAATGGTGTTCTTAGTCTTATATATATATATATATATATATATATATATATATATATATATATATATATATATATAAAAGAGAGACGGTCATCAAAAAAACATTTATTAATTATTGAAACAAATGTTTTAGAAAATTACTTTTTAAAGATGATCATCCAAATTTAAAGCTTGACGCTCACGGCACTCATCTAACGAACAACAAAATTCCTTAGGCCGTCTCGGTCCATAATCTCTGGAATGGCTGGCGTTTTGTATTGGATATTTTCTTTTAACTACACCAAAGAACCCGGAACCCGGCTCAAATCAGGGCTACGTCGATGCCAATTTATGTCACCTCTCCTGGAGATCAGATTATTTGGGAAAATTGCAAGAACTCGTGACAGAGACGTATTGGAAGTGTATGGCGTTGCTCCATGCTGCTGAAACCATGTTGCTTGATTATAACCAGCAAAGTTTTGCAGTTCAGATGCCAAAAAATTGTCCAACATTTCCACATAATGCTCTGAATTGACGGTAACTGCATGCCCACTGCCGTCTTCAAAAAAGTACAAGTCGATTATTCCTCGCGCTGACCTTACAGCCCATGCAGTGACCAGCCGAATGCAAGAATGCGAATGTTTTTGATGCTTGTGTTTCGGGTTCATTGCACTCCAGTAACGACAGCTCTGCTTATTTACATGACAGTTTAGATGAAAACGCTCAGTTACCTGATCAACAAATTGAAGCCTCTGACCAGCATCTTAGGGCTTTAACTCTTGCACCAGTTGAATCTTGTATGGGAGCAGTTTTAAGTCATTGCGCAGAATGCGGTGCAATAATGATCGAGGCACATTTAAAGTGCGCGCTCGCTTACGAACGGCCCGGATATTCACGAATGGACTGATTTACCACATTTTCGTCACTTCGTGATGGCACTGTTCGCCCGGACTAACGTTTATCGATAGTTGAACCAGTTTCTTCAAATTTCTTAACCCATTTCCTGCTGATCTTTAATGTTACGCAAACCACAATGTCTTCCGAACATTTTCTGCGCTACCGTTGCCGAATCATTGTTTTTGTAAAATTCTCGCACGCACAACGCACGGTGTGCTGCCGAGAAATGCCCCATACCCACTAAATTCCTAAACGCGAGGTTTATGATTGATATGCGCCCCACACCCCTCACAGTTGTTGCTTTTTACGTAGTGAGGATGATGATATATAAACAATGAAATAGAAACTTTTTTATGAAACATTTTGTACAAAGTCTTGCCGTTTTCGAGTTATTTGCGATTTTCGGTTTTTGTTGAAAATATGAACATTTTCATATTTCATTATTTTCATTGTTCATGTTTTTTTTTCTTATTCCTGAAACATGTATCTGCTTTATTAACGTCATTAACAAACATCTACAGTGACATAAACGTTGAATAATGCTGTCTCAAATAGAAAAAAATATATTATTCCACCAGCAAAATCCAGCAAAATGTGGTTTTTAGAATAGAAACGTCTCTATTTTATGCTCTTTCGAATGGTTCACCACAATTGTAAATAACTAGTACATTCTTGAAGCTATAATGTAAAAACTAATAGCACGTGTTTACGTAACTAACAGTTAATTCCAAACAAAAGATTGCCAAGGAGCCATTTATGAAATCGGCACCTTTATGTTTCTTATGCTCTTTTAATCGAGTTTCATTAATTTTCCAGTAATTATATTCAGTTTCAGTAATTATATCGAGTCAAGTTGCAGTTCTGTTGTTCTAACGTAGAACTGCTTCACGTTTCGAGTTTTGTTTAATTTGGACTATTTTTTTGATGAAATGACGAGTTTGATCAATGAAGAATACGCAGATATTTTGTACATGTGTGGCAGAGTCGATGGTAATGGATCAGAAGCACTCCGGTGGTACCAGGAACGATTTCCGCATAGAACATTGCCCGATATTAGAGTGTTTTATACCACATATCGTCACATTTATAAAACGGGAAGTGTCCATCATAGAGAGCTTGGGACTAATCCTGGGACACATCGTACAGCAGACAACGGACAAATCCTGGAAGTGTTTGAACAAGACCCCTCCACGAGCATCAGGGCAGTAGCATGGTAAGCTTGTTGAAATGGAAGGTTTGAAACACCATGTATACTAAAGAAAAATATCCTTTTCATTGAACAGGTGTACTAGGTCTTGAAGAAGGCGACCTTGTGCGTAAAATACAGGTTTGTTATAGTTTGTTAAATAGTCATATAGAAGACGGATTGTTTCTGATGAAAAGTGGATCGATAAAGCGAAATTCTGTAAGGAATGACTTATGAACTCCTACAATCTCCATGAACGGACAGACAAAACAGACAGTCCTGGATGGGAGAAACAAGTATCTTTCCACCGCAAGTTTTCAGTTAATCTGTGGCGCTGAACGGAGAAAACCAGAGACTGCAAAAGAGCCTGGAGAAAAAGAATACCTCCGGCGCTTTTATCAAAGCACCAGAGGGTGAAGAGAAAAGAAAGAGTGAAGAAAAGGTGCCGGAAAAGAACCTAGATTCGGACGACGACGCGGTCGCGAGTGCCGCGATGGACACGCTGGACGAAGGGGGCCATTCTTCGGCCCCCGAATCCGGAGACTACCAAGAGGTAGTCTCAAAGAAGAAATTGAGCAAAAAGAAACGGAGCTCGATGCAGGTGAAAGAGGGTTCTCCTCCTCTTAAAAAACCAGCATCTGAGTCTCCTGTTTCTGACCAACCTACGTACAGAAAACCGGAACCTCCTACGGAGGTTCCACAAACTTTGGTTGATCAGGAAGCCGAGCTTCCGGTCCCTCCCTCCAATCGTGCTGAGAGACAAGGAAGCGTTCCTGCAGGTAATGAAAACCTGCAAGGAGCGTGGTATCTTGTTCACAAGGTCGATCACGAAGCCGGAAAGGGTTCATCTTCAACCCCAGACTTCTGACGACTACGAGCAGTTTCTGCGCTGCTCGAGGAAAGGAACATTAAGTTCCATTCGTTCGGCTTCCCTGATGAACGCAATCTTCGCGTACTGATCAGGAGAGTCTTGGAGACGATTCCAGTCTCTGAGATAACGAACGAACTAAAAGCAATGGGCTTCCATCCGATCCACTTGGAAAGGTGGAAAAAATCAGGGAAAAATGGCGCTCCGATGGCCATCGTCCACATCGTTGTCCTCAGGGAAGATAAGGGGATATACGACATAAAGTCCTTCTTCGGACAGGACATCAAAATCCAAACTCAGCGATCGAATGACCGAGTAGTGCAGTGTTTCAACTGCCAGAAATTCGGCCATACGGCGAGAAAGTGTCATGCCGATCCGGCCTGTGTTAAATGCACGGGCGAGCACTCCACAAAGGAGTGCAAGAAGGATCGAAATGACCCACCAACTTGCTGCAACTGTGGAGGTACGCATACTGCGAACTTTCTAGGTTGCAGCAAGAGACCAGGTGGAGGTCTCTCCGAGAAAATCGCCAGGCTTTCGAAGAGAAAACCTCGTGGGGCCGGTGTTAACAAGTCCCGTAAACCCGCCGTACCCCCACCGACCTTCGTGTGAAGGTCTCAAAGGAACTCAGTTCCATCTAGCAACCCAGCTCCACAAGGTGACATTATCTCCAACCTTGTGGAGCAACTAGTAGCTCAATTGTTGGGTCAAATTCAGACCCAACTGAGCTCGGCGCTCCGCACTTCCCTCGGAGCCATTATTCCCCAACAATAGTCCCCCAATTTCCGTGGCAGTAAGCTTATGGGGTCCGAATTTCTCGGGTTTCCGGCTTATATAAGTTCCATAATAGTAAACCGCTATCGAAAAATCCCGCTACCCCGCAACAAATGGCGGACCGACGACGCCCGCTGGTCGTCGGCCCGGCATTGGGCGTGACTAGTTTCCCACTTCCGATGAAGACAGTTTTTCATTATCAAGTTAACCTTCACAAAGTTTCTCTGGACTTTGTAGTAAACCCTAATCTTAAGTAATGTCAGACTATGCCCCGCAAAAGAAAGGGGAAATTCTCACAGTTCCTGGGATAGCTAGAATCCCATAAAAATAAAAATTCGGACCCGATTCGGGCGTAATTTATCGTATATAGGTAGGAGCCTGAAGGCTAATCTAAAAACCAGAGTGAAAAAGCGGAGCACGTCTCAACATGTAAGCAGCCTATGAATAAGGTACCGATTTCATACACAGCGGTCTCCTTGGCAGTGTTATATTTGGAATCAACTATTGTTTACGTAAACCCGAATTACTAGTTTTTACATTTTAGATCCAATAATGTACTAGTTGTTTAAAAGTGTGATACATCATTCGAAAGTACATAAAACATCTGAGACTACTTTATTTTTAAAAAGAAATATTCTAAAAACAACAATTTGCAGCAGGAAGAATATTTTTTCAACGTTTCAACGTTTCAACGTTTATGTCACTGGCGATGTTTGTTAATGACGTCAACAAAGAAGATATGTTTCAAGAATAAGACAAAAAAATATGAACAATGGTGTAACTTTCCATTTGAGAGTTAATGGAGTCTAAATATGAAAATTTGGATATTTTCAAGAAAAATTGAAAATCGCAAGTTTGTCTAAAACCGTAAGACTTTGTACTAAGATATATTTCGCTTAATCCATTTCAAATGATCTCTCCTATCATCCCCTTCTGTCTTTGCATGGACCTTCATAACTCAATATATACTAGTCAATTACGTAATTAACATTATTTACCAACGTATTAACTTGTTGCCATCGTACTAGCAGGTTCCTAATTACTTTTTGTCAAAAATTTGCGTCTTTATTGCTACAAAATATCAGCACGTAATTTTTCATCTCTGAATCCGATTTAAAAGAATTTCCATTTCAACAATTTTGGAGGCAATAGAATAGATGGTAATTGAGGGTGGGATATCCTATGAGTACGGTGGATGTGGTAAAAGATCTAATTGAAGTTTAACAATTTTTGCCGGGTCTTGATTAAAATGTATGGTCGTGCATTGGCATAATAAATCACGGCGCCTTTCCTGTTTACTAATTCTGGCCAATTTTCTTTTTTCGCTGCCTTCAGCCGCTTTACTTGTGAACAACAGAGATCCGGGTTGTTGGCTTCGTTGCGTGGAATAATATCAAAGTGTATGGGTCATTTTTCAATCACACATAGAGATTCTATGAAATTTCGCTCACTAAGTTCGTGACGGGCCGTTTAAAAACAGCTGATTTGCCAATATTTTCTAGTGTGCGGTTCTTCGGTTATTATGGCCTAATTTCCTCGACATCCGTGCTTGAAGAACGGCCAAAGTGATGCCAGTCTATCAGGTCAAAATATCCGTCCCTGAATCGACCAAACCACTTTTGTACCATGGTCTCTCTAGAACCCTCTGTATAAAGAGTTATCAACCGATATTTTCAATTTGAATCATCTTCACTAAAGCTGAAGGTAAATCATTTAAAATCACTTGAATTATCTTGACTAATGCTAAAGGCAAATCAAAGCGAATCTGACAAAAACATTGTGACTACCGCATAAATTAATAATACGTAATTAAACATTACTAATCCAACATAGATTTTTGTTCACAACCGTTAAATAGAAACTTATGGAAAATCCCTACAAATTTTCCGTAAAATCCATTATATACGTTTTAAGTATTTAAAAATACAGACATTTAAAGCCGCTGTTGATATGACGCTATATTTAGAGTAAAATGTAATGAACTAAAACGAACATTTAAAAATAGCAATAATCTTCTTTTTCGTCTTCCTCTTCATCAGCTTATTCTGGTCCAATGCTGAACGTAAGCCTTTTGTAAGTTTCTCCTTAAATCCCTGTCCATAGCCACTTGCATCAGGTTAGTACAGATGCTCTTCAAGTCATCCGACGAAATGATAAAACTAACAAGGATTGCTCAATCGCTTATTGTGCAATTAACTCTATTTCTCTTAACAAAAGTTATTACGAATTAATAATGTTTGGACCAATGATAGCACGTTCTGCATACAAAATAAAAAATAAGTTAGTCCGACGTCTGGGTCGACTTTACCGGATGATATTGAAGAGCCAACTGATATATTTTTGCATATTTTTTATATCATCGACCACATTAACTTCCATACCAATTTATATGCTCTTCAAACCAGCGAAGGAAGTAACAAATCCTTGTGTCAGACTAATTCCGATAAATGAAGACTTTCCTTGGAATAAATCTTCTCATGGGAATATAGAAACTTCCAAGTATTCGAGACTATTGGTCCTCCAGGTAAGAACTTAAAGATACTTTTATAAGAGATTCTATGTCTGAAGATCGTTTTATATAGTTAGTCAAAAATCCTGTGATCTCAAAAATCCTATGATATATAGTTAGTCAAAATTCCTATGAAATCTCCATTTGAATGACAATTCTGTCCAGCCGAAGGCAAATGAGAAAGGTTTAAACAAATTATACAAAATCAGGCCTTTTCTAAAAAAATGTTCGCAGTCTTACCTTACATCTTTTAAACCATAAAAAAATCAAGGAATCGATGAATCTATGATACGTTTCAAGGACAGAAGTTCTCCACGCCAATACATGCCAATGAAACAAATTAAGCGTGGGTATAGGGTGTGGATAAGAGTTGATGAATGTGGGGATATATGCCAATTTCAAGTTTACTCAGGAAAAGTTTCTGAAGCAACAGAACACAAATTAGGAGCTTGCGTTGTAGAAGATCTAACACAAAACCTAGCAATTGAAAACGTATTTTTTTCAATAATCTTTGAACTGCAAAAATACCTACACGAAAATTGCATTTATGCTTTCGGAACAGTGAGAAAGATAAGAAAGGTTTACAAAGGTGTTCAAGTAGATAATAAATTAGAACTCTATAAGTAAGAAGATTTCTACGCAAGAGTGTAAAATCCGACAACGAATTACCCCTCAATTACGCCAGTTAAAGGCTGGGTAAGGCCGGATGCCTTCAGAGAAGGTTTCTACCTTGGTCACTCGCCAGTCGGTAGGTTTTCTGATAGACTTATGGGTAGGCACATAACCAAGGGTTTATAGCCCGAGGGGGGTGCTGGCCTGGGTTTGTTGGAAGCTGATGACCGTGGTTCGGAACCCACGTTAAGCTGTAGGTCCAGTCCCTAAATAGCCTAGTTGCTGATGCGCCTCTAACACTAACACTACCTATCTATCTTAAGTGCCCTATCTTAGTAAAATACTATAATGCCAGTTAGAATTTTGTAGACAAAATAATTTTGCATTGCATATGGCACAAGCCCATACATGAAGCCAATTGTAAATCTAAGAAATGGTGGCATCGTATATTTTGGTGGCATCGTATATACTCGACAACAATGGCTTTTAAAAATGTTCAGATTATCTGTAATCCTCGGATTGATTGGGGGTCAAGCCCGACATGACCAGAAAAGGACAAATACGCGATACTGTAGACGAATTAATTATTAAAAGTAATTTCAAGATGATAGTTTCACCAGAAGTAACATATGACAAAGCTTCTAGAAAAAATATCTAGAAAAACCTAGAAGCTACGCCTTCCGCAACACTCATGCAGAACGGTACAAATCTCGCTGGAGCTATTCTATTTGTCTCAGTGACAAAAAAAAATGCTTTCCATAATTTCATTATCAATAAATTTAAAACTTTATTTTTAGTTGTACTTGACTGGAAAAATAAATGTCTTCTTATTTAGATGTTGTTTTTTTGCCTAGTGTCTCCATGGCGAGGATACATCCTCAAGCCTAAAGGTGAGATCTGAAAAATAAACTATATGCATATTCACATTTTAGAGATATATCTAGCAGAAATTCATATATTTAAAGTCAGTAAATTAATGGCGGTCTCAATGGGTTAAGCAACCTGATATTGCCGAAGCTTTGTTGACTTGTACTTTTCGGTCGTTTACTGGGTCATTGGTACTTCATATGTCAGTTCCTAAATAACAAAAACTCATTACTTGCTCATGTGGTTTCTCATCTACTACCAATTTGCATGTTCATCGCTCCTTGGAAAAGGTTATGCATTTTGTTTAGTCGATAAAAATCAGCATGTTATATGTTTTTACTAATTCAATGGAATTTCTGCAACTGGCTTTGTAAGTCGTACTTTGTTTCTGCTAAAATCACCGCATCATCCGTGTTCATATGATGCTTATTGGTTCGACAATCAGACTATACCCCTTATTCATTGTTGTTACTTTCTGTGTGAGTTCGTCCCCTTCTTATGACTTCGCTGAGACCTATGATGTTCCGTTTTATTTTTCTCAGTTCTATCTCAATTTCCGTCATTCTCTCATCCGATAACAAAGTTCTAGCCTTGTAGGAACACTGTTGTGAAATATATATAAGCACGGTAACCACATTCCATAGCCTCTTCTATAATATTCCTATTAACTAATTGCTATCGTGATATAAAATGTTACAAAGGTGGTGTAAAATAAGGCCTTTCAGGTGCATAATAACATTGCACAATAGCGTCGATGAGAACAAGAGGGAATGGGAGCAAACTTTCACCCAAAAATATAGTGAACAATTTTATATGCCAGTCCTATAAATTGGCAGGAGTAAAAATCAGCATTCAAACAATATATTTTTAGCTATAAGAAATATATATTTAAATAATTACAAGAACTATTCGTTATGAAAGCAAACAAATGGAAACTCTAAGAAAGTCAATAAAAGATCAAAATATTTTCGTTCTTTATTTTTTTGAAAACTCGAAATCTCCTAATTGAAATATTTCTCATTGGATATTTATTTGCACTAACGATGACCTAGTCTGAAATGTTTCTTTTTACAATATTCATATCAACACTTTCATAATATTAAATATCAGGAGCTCCATTTAATATTGAGGATATCGAAAGATTTTTTTTAATTTAGTTAATTCAAACACCATGAATCATTCTTACGTTACCCACAGTTTAAAAAGTATGAATGTAATAAACAGTTGATGTTAAAATATTCTTTTAAACAGTTTGGCTTAGTAGTCATTATCAGATTTCACTATAATAACAAAAGGATTTACTGTTTATTAAAAAGTATAGTACATTCGCATTCAGCCGGCTCGTGGGTTTTTAAAGTGGGAGGGCGTAGAAGAAAATAATGCTGCTGAAGATTTTTTTTGCTTTTCACTTACTCCTTTTTACTTTTCGTGTTATTGAAACCCTATACAGGAGGTGAACCAGGAGGAAAATGAGTTAAAGAAAAGAAACCGAACGGAAATATAATATGGTGTTTTGCTCTGAAAAATTGTTTACTGTAATAAATGCTGGAGGGGCGGTGCCCCAACGCCCTCCCTCACGAGCCGCCACTGTTTGCATTATAAATACTTTATTTAAGTTAAATATGCGTTCATTGTAAAAAAAATATGGGTTAAAAAACTAGACAGGACTTCTTAAATACAAAAATTGTCTTAAATATAAAAGGGATCGTTGAAATATGTTACTCTAGAATTCGGATTGCACATCAGTCAATGTCCCAGTATGTATTTAATCATGACATTGACAGAGAAATTTAAAGAAGTTGAATCCACCACATAACCAAGAGAACATGAGGAGAAAGTTGAAGCTTCTGTATAAGATAATTTTAAATTGTGATTGTGTAAATGTTAACGAATTTAAGACAAGCCGTTGATTTCGGAATAACGGATGAGTGCAGTGTAGCGGTAGTCAATTCTGTAATCTGATAGAAGTGTTAACATCGTGAAGTGGTCCACTGTGTCGAATGCTTTATCGTAATCTATAAAGATAAGTAATAAAGGTTTATTATACTACATCGACTTTTCAATATTTGGAGGCGGAATTTGGTGGAGGTGGAGGTGCTAGTAATATTATCACTGCATTGTTCCATTGCGATGATGTCGTTCCCTTTGAAAGGCATTCATTTAAAAAGATTCTCAATGCTTGTAACAGTCTGGATTTAATCATGACATAGCCAGAGAAATTCAAAGAAGTTGAATTCATCCTAAACAAAAAAGCAACGTATGCAAAGAACTTGAGTAAAGAACGTAAAATGCAAAGAACATTAGGAGCAAGTTGAAGCTTCTGTATGATGATTTTAAATTGATGTTGTGTAAATGCTAACAAACTTAAGGCAAGCCGTTAATTTGGGAACAACAGAGACTCAACAGCCCTTGAATATTTTCCGGATAGTGTAGGGTATGTGATTTCATTTCAGGATGATGACATCTGTTAGGACTCGCGTTAGGATCACTCAAGAGGGCTTCGTAGGTTCCTGAAAACAAGAGACAGAAATATTTACGTGCTCCAGGAGACGGTGGAATCCTGAGAGAATCCTGAGAGAGACAAAGTCTTCTTCGCGGACGTTTGCGGTCAAGCGGTATCCACTCCAGGATTGCCTTGGTCCATCTATCGTCCAATCGCCTCGCTATATGGCCTGCCCATCTCCATTTCAATTGCTTTACTCTTCCAATGATGTCACAGACTTTTGTTTGTTCCTTGATCCATGCGCAGGACTTTCTGTCTCATCTCGTAATGCCAAGCATACATCTTTCCATTCCCCTCAGTGCCACCCGAAGTTTTTGAATTGATTGCGATGTGAGTGTCCAGTTTTCACTTCCGTATGTCATAACCGGTAGAACGCACTGATCGAAGACTTTTCTTTTCAGGCAAAGTGGGAGTCTGCTCTTAAACACTATGTAGAGTCTACCAAATGCCTGCCAGCCACATTTAACACGCCGTTCCACCGCCCGGGCGGTATTTCCCTATATTGAAATCCTCTGCCCAAGATATATAAAGTTGTCCACAATCTCGAAATCCCTTCCTAAAACTGAAATTCTTCTGTCCTGAGCAAAGTTATTGAACATAACCTGGCTCTTTTTCAGGTTTATTTTCAAGCCAAATGGTTCGCCAACCCTTTGCAGTTCTTGTATGCGTCTTTGCAACTCCTCTGGGTCTTGAGAATTGAAAATAATATTATCTGTAAATCTAAGATGGTTTAAGTTTGCACCATTGATCTTTACACTATCCTGTTCTCAATCCAGTTTACGGAATACTTCTTCAAGGCCAGCCGAGAAAAAGAATAGGCGATATTGCGTCACCCTGCCGTACACCTCGTTCTACATTAATTCCCACTTCAAGATCATCAAGGTGAATTGTGGCTGTAGCTCCATCATATATTCTATAGGTTCGATTCTAATAGGTTTACATAGACTCTCTCTACACCTTGGCTAAGCAGTGCATCCATTATCGCATGCTTTGAGATGGAATCAAATGCTTTTTCGTAGACGATAAAAGCGAAGCACAGTGACATGGTGTATTCGTTGTGCCTTTCTATGACCTGCGGTACAACCTGAATGTGATCCATTGTACTGAATCCTGCTTGTTCTCTTGGTTGTGCGTCATTCGGTTTTTTTAATATTCTTTTAGAAATTATCTTAGTGAAAACTTTGTACATTACTGATAGGCGGCTTATTGGACGGTAGTTCTTTAAATCTTCTTTTTATGTAAAAGGATCACTTCTGCATTTTTCCATAAGTCAGGTACTTTTTGTTCTTTGAGGCATTTTGAGTGTAATTTTGCCAGTGTTTTATGTAACGTCCGACCACCAGCTTTTAGCATTTCGACAGTAACACTGTCCTTTCCTGGAGGTCTCACTGGAGATTTTTGTTTGTTTGAGACATTTTTCTTCTGGTTCTATTGAAGCAGCCGTTTGAAGTACATTGTTGGCGATTTTTTCATATTGAACTGATATTTCCACCTCCTCTGGATCTTGTAACGCAGCAAACCGGTTTGACAAAGCAATCTCAAAATCGCTTCCTCTCTCCAGCAGTTTTCCAGAATCCACCTTGCCCTTCTTTCATCTTACCATTCTTTCGCGCTCTTTTCGACAGTCAATCACAAGCGAAATTGACTACATCAATCATGATGTAGTCAATTTCGCTTGTGAGCCCAGAAGGACTTTTCCATGTCCATTTTCTACTGATGTTTTTCTTATAGCATGAATTCATAATATATAGTTCTTGTCCTTCAGCAAAATCAACCAATCTGTCACCTCTATTGTCTCGCTCACCAGTTCCATATGGGCCAGTTGCATTTTCGTCGGTTCTTGTTGTTCCAATTCTGGCATTAAAATAACCCATCAGGATTTTGTACCTACATTTCTCCTTGTATAAAAGCTGGGCCATATCATCATAAAATTCCTCAATTTCCTCATCCCTATGGCTTATAGTTGGTGCATAAGCTTGGACGATTTGAAGCTTAAACTTTTTATTCAGCTGAATGATGCATTGGGCTAGTCGATCGGATGTACTTTCAAATTTGACCACACTGTCCATCAGCTTTCGATTGATGAGGAACCCAATTCCACCACATTGGCCATTTTCCGTACCTCGAGTGTAGAGTACGTGTCCAGTTGGTTCCAGTTTGATTAACTCTTTACCATTTTCTTCGTGTTTCACAGAGCCCAATAATATCCCAATGTATGTTGTCAAGTTCGATTAACAGTTCTTGCAATCGGGCCTCTGTTTTCATAATCCGTATATTTAGCGTTGCAATGTCAAAAGTCCAATGGCAGCCTGATCTAACCCGGTGATTCTTAGCACCCTCTGCCTTGGGGCAGGTCTTCCCGCTGCCGTAGGTAGTTGCCCCTTGGCCCCCGGGGAATGAGGGCCGTGTTTGAGGTTGTATTGTCATATTTCAACATATTGAAATACCATGTTGTATATATATATATATATATATATATATATATATATATATATATATATATATATATATATATAGTAACATTTGGGTTTTCCCCCGTTACATATGTACCCTCATCCTCCTTCGTATTTGTCTAATCCCAATCTCCGGTAGTCACAGTTTTTCGGCTTACATCCGTATGGGCTGCGACCGCTCCTATCTGTCTCCGGAAACACGCCGTCCATGGTACAGATTCCGCCATCCCTATCCCTTGTATTACCGTCCCGCTTGGTACGAATAGCGCTGCCTTTTAAATTAGGAGTTGAGGCACTTTGTAGGCGAGAGTCAATGCTTATCACTGCGGACACAACAGTTCGATTTATTTTGGATAAATTGCAACAACGTAACACGGTGTTGAGTAACCAGTTGTCACAGTCTCTACATGAACGTATTCAAGAACGCCGCACTGATTTAACAGGAGTTTTGATTTATTTGCAAAATCCGAAAAAGTACGACGAAGAAGCCAAAAATACAGGTCGTACTTATACATTCTTCATGCCAAGAAAAGTTGCAATACGCCAAGAAATAAAGAAAATAATAGAAAGAGTCGTAGTTCCAGACGATGAAACATATGCAGATGACGTCTTGGAAAATACACCTATAGCTGGAACATCTGCTACTGATACAGATCCTACTCTAACGCTAAAAGAAGAATTAGAAAAACAGCTTCAACAAGAAAAAGAAATATTTAAGAAAAAGCCAGGCAACAAGCAAAAGGACTTTGAGAAAATTTTGAAGAAAGAAATGACGTTCTTTGAGTCCGATGGTATCAGAGGAGAGTACGTGACGCTCGTCTACGAATATATCCCGACGGTTCAGTCTACTAGCACAGAAGTCGCGAGAGCGTTTTCAGCATCAGGATATATTTGCAGTTCACTCAGAAGCAGGCTCGGAGATGATACAATAAATGCCATTTGCTTCTTAAGAGAGTATTTTCAAGTTATCACCATAGACTGATATCATAGTAATTAATAGCATCTAAGAGAAAGTTGTAATTTGATTATTAGTCATTATATGAATAAGACTCAATTAAAAATATAAAACTGTTGTTAGGAGTAAGGGTAAAATTAAACAAAACTATTAAAATATGCCAAACATTTAAAGACGAATCTAAGAAAATAGATTACTAATTACTTATACTTAATTAATAGAAACGAAATAATTTCTGTTGCTTAATGTAAGAAATATTTAATAAAAGTTGATTTTTACACAAAAATATGTGGTTTCAATTTGATTTTATAACATAATTTCAAAGATGTGGGATCCCGCGCGGGATTGAATAAGCTGCGGGACTGCAATCCCTATTTTGTGCACGACCTAAAGCTCCCACCTACGTACCCAGCCCCGACATAAAAAGCTAGGCCGATAGGGTGTGTGAGTACATATATATATATATATATATATATATATATATATATATATATATATATATATATATATATATATATATATACACCGGATTATCTGCGTAGCATATCATGATTTTTGGTTCGTCATTAATTCTGTGCCCATTATTCATTCTTGTCACTTTTGGTATGATTTTGTCCATGATAAGTTGAAAAGAAATGGTTTGAGGTATAGCCCTACCTTATTCCTTTTAGTGTTGATATATATTTTGTTCTAGTTTTATTCTAGTTGTGTTCCCAGTTTTCAATTTGTTAATTATGTCTATGATTAATAGTGCGAATTGTTTATTTTTATTGAATATTTAACGTATCAGGTAGCTAAACTTTATCAAACATCTTCGTTAAATCTCTGAAACCTAAAGAAGCATGGTAACCAAATTCTATAGCCTATTTTATAACACTCCTATTACTTAATTGCTAACGTGGTAGAAAAAGCTACAAAGGTTGTATAAAATCAGACCTTTCAGATGCGTATCAACAAAAAAGCAACAGATGCAACGAACTGTATAAGATGATTTTAAATTGGCCTTGTGTAAATGCTAACGAATTTAAGACAAGCCGTTGATTTCGGAACAACGGAGAGTCAACACGTCTTTAATATTTTCCGGATTAGTGAGTGATTTCATTTCAGGATGATGGCATATCTGTTAGGACTCACCATTATGCATGAGGGCTTCGTACGTTCCTGTAAAAAGAGACAAGAGTATTTACGTACTCCAGGAGATGGTGGAGTCCTGAGCGAGACAAATAAGCCGCTTAAAGATCTCTTTTTGCTCCAGCAGCGATATAAAATAAGAATCCAGAGAAGAAAGGTTCCTACGATTTTATCAAAGCGTCTGGTTTAAAAAAGAGATTTCTAAACCCCGCATCATAGACAATTGCTTTCAAACAGAAAAGATGAACGAATGAAGCGACGAAGGTTTTACTTCTGCTTCTGAATAACATGTGCACTTGTGCGTAATTGTTTGAATAACATATGCCTCGTGCGTAACATGATGTCGTGTATCATGAATTTCACTTTTTACTATTAATAGATTTATTTTTGGATGTATTGGGGAAGCAAAAACAATTTAAAAACTTGGAGATGACTCTGTTTTATTAACCACTAAAAATCAGAAAAATCCGAATTTACAAACTAACCAGATCGCTTGGTTTTTAGGGAGAACAGAATTTTTTCTGAACTCAAACTCCTGAGTGTGATAAGTATTTTACGAATCACTGCTAGGTGGACATTGTACTTAATAGTAGAGCTAATCTAGTTCTAATATTTAGAAAACCTATAAAGTGTTATCCAATAAGAGCGTCGGAACTTTAAAATGGGGCATAGTGATAACTACATAGTGCTAATGGCATTATATTTTGAATATAATGTGGTTTAAATGCAACTATCAGCACTGCACTGGAGACTAAATCAATTACTCTTTCACACATATCACGTGGTATGTTTTCAGTGATGGCCTGAACGATTCCTTTAAGGTCGAAAATTATTCGCAGTTTACTTTTATAAAATAGAGATTTAATATAACCCCACAAAAAATAATACAAGGGTGTGAGATCGCATGATCATGGTGGTCAGTTGAGTTACTATTTCGCGAAATTCTGCGTCCAGAAAACTTTTTTTGCGATAAATCGATTGTCTGTACCGCACTGTCCTATTCAAAGAAAACTGTTTATATCCAATTTTATCAGTTTAAGACAAAGATATACTGTAACCATATTAATGTAGTGGTTACCATTAACTCTAAGGTTTTCATAAGGCATTCCACCAGAAAAAGCTAAAGGGAACATTTGAACGATATTATTTTCAACAAATAATTCCACTATTTGCTCTTTAAGATAATATAAAAATTACCGGATTATCGTTTACCGGAGTGTCACTATCTGACACCCTTATTGAACCACCCGATACTTTCAGAGTTAATAAAGTCAGTTTTAACTTACTACTAAAAATTAGATCGTTCATAGTCAATCCACTTAGATGTTTTAACCGTTATATATTTGGGCAGATTTGTTTAATATACACTCTCCATGCACTTTTTCGCTCTTAAGACAAGATTATTCTTTATGCTTAAATTGTTCTGAGGAACACTAGTAACCGGGTCACAAGTAACAGGGGGTTACTTGTGAGCTCCAGTAAACATTTAATTTTTGTGGTCAAGATTCCATCTCATGTAGTCACTAACAGCAGATTTCTATTGAGTTTGAAGGACACATAATTTAACACCGTTAGAACGATTTTGGTTGGGTTTTTTTATAAACATTTATGCCATAAGTCCTCGAGCAATTAATGACCTGAAGATCAACATTCAAATTACAAAATTATAATATCGATATTTAAATTAATGTCTGATGGCGATGTCGTTATAACGTTTGTGGATTATGAGAAAAATAGCTTACACAATTTAGTTTGTGTGTAATTAAAGAAAAATATGTAGACATGACATTTGTATGACTCATTTTATTTCATTACCTTAGATAAATTATATTGTTATCCACTTACAGACAACTTATTTTCCAACTGCCAGCAGCGAGAAGGTGCCAAATTATTTTGAACAGTTCCAAATAGTCTTTCTATTGAATTTCTTGAGCGCAAATAACTTTTCGTCGAGCCATTTTCATATTATCTTCATGAATTATTAATCTTCTAATATGTTTCAACATTTCCCTTATAACATGAACAACTTGCAATTCCAACTTGATATTTATGAGATCTGAAGATGTTTCTTAAATTAGAATTAATTCGAAAATAACGGGAATTGTTCAATATTTATAAACTGGAGACCAATGAAGACAAAAGAAATGCAACTTGAAAAATATATTTTTGTTTTAATCAAAGTTTTTGACAAAGATTCAGTCGATGACCGCTATCACAGATTCTTCTAAAAACTGCTCTGTATAATGGGGAGTATGCGTTTTTCCTAAGAGATAAAATTTGGACCAGCTTGCAGATACTGTCTAACGACAGGCCATATTTTTAACACGATTTTATGAGCTTCACCTGTATCTATCTATGTAACGGAATATTTAAACGTTCTTTTCATCCACTTCAAAACGTCAGATTTAATTGAAACTTTGCACACTTATCAAGGATCGATGACAATACAATAATTTATTAAGTTCATTCCATTATCCTGAACAGGATCGTCAGGTTTAAGCATTTGCTTTCGGAGAGGGAGCCTGAGACACGGTTACAATGCCCAAGGAAGACAGTACGCGCACAAATACCCACTCCCGCCACGAGTCTATACCAAACGGCCATTAGTCTATACCAACAAATGTATTAGTAACGCCATCTCTTAGCAAAATCGAGTTTATTAACCGAAACACTTATTCATATTGTATTTTAAAAGTAAACTTTATTAGAAAATTAAGTCAGTTACGTCTATATTATTTATATAGACTACTTTTTTTTTACTACGTGAAAGATCAGCGAAAAGTTGTTTTGTCAAGTAATATTGGCAATAATTCACATCTGCACATTTTGCATTATACAATTATTAAATATCATTATTAATTTTTACGTTAACATCATGTGTTTTACTAATATCAAAAAATCAGGTCACTTCTTAAATAAAACACAAATTATTTATGTATTCATCCAAATTTATTTTGCGCTTTTCAAAATAATCCTCTCTCATTTATTGCAACGTTTTTTTAAGTTTTCGAGGCACTTTTTTTTATTCGCCTTCTGGTATTTTCCTCAAGGCGGCCAGCGAACTCTCTTGAATGACTTCTACGGACCCAAAGCGGTGTTCACAAATTGGTTTCTTTAATCAGGTGAACAGGAAGAAAGCACGCGGTGCCATATCTGGTGAATATCACCATATTCACATACACCTATGTGGAATGGTATTTGTTTGAGTTTTAGCGAAACATTGATGAATAATTCTTGCGGTGTGCAACGGTGCGTTACCATGATGCAAAACCATGAATTCTTTTATCCTCAATTCCGACGTTTTCTTCAAACAAAATTCTTGATTTCGATAATGTTTGGTTCATTAGTTGGCGTGGAAGTTTTTCCAGTACCATCTCTGAAGCTTCTCTCCATCTCTCTACCACCACTAAAGAACTTGTACCACTGTAGCTTTTTTCAACTTTCTTTGAATACAGAAACTTAGAGGAAATGTTTTATTCCTACAGCTCTATACGCTAAATAACTTTTAAACAATTACATTTAATTTCATATTTAAGAAAGAGAAAATAAGATAATAAAGCAATATGTTCGCTTATAATATACATTGAATAATATTTGTTGAAGAGAATTCTAATTGTTTTCCTAATAAAACCATTTCTAAAACGTGCTGCCCTTGCTTTATTTTTGAAACTCAATACCATGCGAGCTTTTCTGTTTACCTCATTCTTTACGATAAACAGTAAAAAGACCATAAATTGGAAATCAAATTGTTCTTTCAGGTATTTTAGGTGTAGTTTTATTCACATGCGAATTCTTTTGAAAACAGTTGAGGTTTTTGAACCTAATGTAAATCAACGGCAATAACTAATTTAATTACATTTACTCAAGAAAAATGGAGTGAGCAAAAAATTTAAAACGAACATTCAATCCTTCTATTGGAACCTTTGGTGTGAAACACTAAACTTGAAGAGATTTACCACTAAACACCAAAACGCTTTTTTGAACTGCTCGAAGCACGTTTCGCTAACCATGTTAGCATCATCAGTAGATGATTAAATCTAATTCTAAAATCAAACTATGTTCTATTTATATGAAAACCATACCTAACGAAGCGTGTAAAAATCACGAACCGTGAAGTGTACTAAGCATTACATTAATAATTGAAAAAATTGACTGAAAGGAATCGGTCCTTTATCTCGGTTCATGATTTTCTTAAATTTTTCTATTTGAATGCTTTCATATGCATCCAAAGCCCTATTATTATTAACACTTTTAATTAGTCTTAAATTACTAATATCTATACTGTGGTCAAGTTCGATTGCATGTTGGGCAACACAAGATTTTTCATTTCTCCCATATCTAATGTGGGCAATATGTTCTTTATATCTTGTCAATATGGATCTTTTTGTTTGCCCAATATACCTTCGATCACAGTCTTGACAGCTAATTTCGTAAATCCCCGACTTTTCATGTTGCTCTACTTTATCCTATTTTTATTATTTCTACTGACTAACACATCCAGAAATAGTAAACTATCGTTGTTTTCGAGTTCATGCGTGAATATTATATTTTGGGATTTACTGTTTAGGTTCTTAATAGAATCATCTAAATTTTCATTTTTCGAATCGAAAATGGCACAATAATGTCATCCACATATCTTAACCATACCTTCGGAAAGTAACTGAATTCATCTTTTGCCTTGGCTTCAAATTTACTCATAAATAAGTTGGCACAGAACGGTTGACAGAGGATTGCCCATTGCCGTTCGTTCTGGTTGTTCATAAAACCTGTTATTAAGCTGAAAACAGTTTTGCTTCATACATAATCTTGTTAAGGAGATGTACTCAGAAACACTCTTGTTATAAAAACCGTTTAACTCCAGTAACCCTCTCAGGTATTTCAAGGTATGTGGAATTGGGACACTCTGAAACAACGATGAAACGTCAAAGGAAACCAAAACCTCACCTTCCTGTAGATGTGTATTTTTGACTATTTCTATGAATTTGGTTGAATTTATCACAGAACAGAAAGGCAGTTGGTTTGGTAGATTTTCAAATTCCTTTGTTAACCACTTTGCCAAATTGTATGTTGGAGAATCAATGGCTGATACAATTGGTCTCATTGATTTTTCTGGTTTATGAATTTTTGGTAGAGCATACAATCTTGGCACTTTTGGATTAGAAACATGTAATTTGCTTTTCAGAGAAGGAGAAATAAGACTGTTACAAGATTTCCATGTATCTCTAATTTCGTTAATCATTTTTGACAATGGATTCCTAGGTAATCGTTTATAAGGACCGTCTTGAATTAATTTTTCAACGCGTCAAAGTAATCGGGTTTGTCTATTACTACAACCTTATTTCCCTTATCTGCTTTTAGATGATTTTATTAAGAACCTAAATAGTAAATCCCAAAATATAATATTCACGCATGAACTCGAAAATAACGATAGTTTATCATTTCTGGATGTGTTAGTCAGTAGAAATAATAAAAATAGGTTAGATTTTGATATTTTCAGAAAAACCACCATCACTTCGAGATACATTCCTAATGATTCAAATCATAGCTTCCAGAATATGATGGCTAGTTTAAATTTTATGGTAAATAGATTAATTAATTTTCCTTTAAATAAAGATAATTATAACAAAGAATTAAAATTGATTAGGGAGGTATCTGAAGTAAATGGTTATAATAAGAACATTGTAGATAAACTAATTAGAAAACATAAGTTCAGAAAATTATTGAAATAATCTTCGACTTTTCAAAAGGATCAGAACACAAAGAAATTCATAGTAATACCATTTGATGCCCAATTAATAAGAGGACTAGACAAAATTTTGAAAAAAGTGGACATTAAGGTTGTGTACAAACCATATAATAAATTAAGAGAAGTTCTGGCTAATCCAAAGTATATAGTAGAGCAACATGAAAAGTCCGGGATTTACGAAATTAGCTGGCAAGACTGTGATCGAAGGTATATTGAGCAAACAAAAAGATCCATATTGACAAGATATAAAGAACATATTGAACACATTAGATATGGGAGAAATGAAATATCTTATGTTGCCCAACATGCAATCGAACATGGCCACAGTATAGATATTAGTAATTTAAGATTAATTAAAAGTGTTAATAATAATAGGGCTTTGGATGCATATGAAAGCATTCAAATAGAAAAATGTAAGAAAATCATGAACCGAGATAAAGGACCGATTCCTTTCAGTCAACTTTTTCAATTATTAATGTAAGGCTTAGTACATTTCACGGTTCATGATTTTTACACGCTTCGTTAGGTATGGTTTTCATATAAATAGAACATAGTTTAGTTTTAGAATTAGATTAACGTATTTTAATTACTTCTACTACAGTTTTGTACTACTTCTACTTCTTCTACTACAGTTTTGTACACGCAGTTTAACTAGGATTTTCAAGAGTTTAGGGATAAATAATTAGGTACAGATGGCTGAAGGTAAGGAGGCAAAACATAAAATATAACGCGCATTGGTTCTGAACTTCTTCTTGAGTATCTAAATTGACGTGTTTTTTGTCTAAAGCTAATTCTCATTACTAAATGAAATAATGAGGATGGCACTGACTAAAATGAAAGCACTGTATATATATATATATATATATATATATATATATATATATATATATATATATATATATATATATGTGCCTCCTAGGTTTGTGGATGGTGTAGCAGTCTGAACAATGATATCCCACACATGCTCTATTGCGGAAAGTTCCCGGGACTTCGGTGGCTAAGGCAGTAAATTCATATGGGCTCATTCAGAACGACGTAAAGTAACACGTGCAACGTGTGGGCGTGCATCATTCTGCTGGAAAAGTGGATTTGAAAGTGTCCGAAGGTAAGGTAACAAATGGGGGTCTACAATTTATTCGACATCCGCAGAGTCGTCACACTACCTCTGACAAAAACTAGAGGTGACTTTCTACCATGTGCGATGGCACCCCAAACCATAACGCTGTGCGATGTACGTGCCTCTCCATGTAGAACTGTGGATTTCGTCGTTGTCCGCATTTACTTACATGAGCACGGCCCTCATGACCACCTATACAGAAGCGGGTCTCGTTACTAAATACAACACAATTCCATTGCGCATCCCACTGATATCTTTCTCTGCACTACTCCAGCCGTTGACGACGTTGTTCCGTCGTTAAAGGTAAAGCCAAATATGGTCTGTCAGAAACGAGCCCAAATCGGATGTACTCTCGGACTAATATTTTAATTTGTTTTTCCATTCGCGAAACATTACGAACTAACATTGGTTTTGGTTTGTTGGATTTCTGATATTGCTGTTTTTGCATTTATTTTGTTATGATGTTATGGATAGAATTTTTATTTTTTGTTTTTTGGTCTCGTCTTTGGTTAGTCTGAATGATCTTGTTGTTAGCGAATTTGCAACCGTTTTATATCTGCGACGCTGGACGATACATTTAAATGGGGGTTTGTAAGTGTCGGTTTTTAGATGAACTGTATATTCGAATTTTCCAATCGGTTTATTCATCAATAGGACATTTAAGTAGAGAAGGTGATGATTTTCTTGACTATTCCTTTAAATAGAAGGTCAGTTTCCATGGTGAATTCGATTTTTTGACGTACGGAATTCATGTATGTTAGAAATGTACCCCATTACATCAGTTGTAATAGATTTCAAGTTTTTCTATCGAAGGTTCTTCTATTAATGGAATTTTCAACTCCCTTAAAAATATCTTCCCCTAGTAGTTGTGCCGTGAATACTATCAATATCAAGAAGTTCTACATACACTTCATAGCTTTTATGTACTCCTCGAATAAAAATCCACCCTAGACAGACTGATTCGCGGTCGCGCCGCTAGCCTTTTTATACTCCAATTACTGCCGTCTCGAAGTGAGTGGAATACACCAGAACTTTCTCAAACCCCCGAAATTATTCGCACCTTCTGTTAGCGATAGAGGGTACTATCACTACCTATTTCCGCTTTTGACCAACAGATTTCATCAAGTGTCACAGTTGTAACAATACACAATAGTAATTGAACTATTCAATTATATCACTGCACTGTACGTTTAGGGCGTGTACTCGGTGACTAGTTTAGGAATTATAGATAATGACAGGAAAATTAAAACGGTTTTGGCCCTTGGAATTTACTGGAGTAATCAGTATGGCCCTAAGGCTGGAAAGTTTGGAGAGCCCCATTCTAGAGGTGATGCTATTTATAATTATGACTGTTTATACATATTCATAAGAATAACTTTCTAAAAATAAACAGCAACGGATGTAAACCTAGACATTTTTTTTTATAGCATACAACACTTTACGTGATTTGGATGCCATATATATATATATATATATATATATATATATATATATATATATATATATATATATATATATATATATATATATATATATATATATATATATATTATATATATATAAATATATATATATTATATATATATAAATATATATATATATATATATATATATATATATATATATATATATATATATATATATATATATATATATATATATATTATATATATATATAAATATATATATATATATATATATATATATATATATATATATATATATATATATATATATATATATTTCACGTATATATACTACATACGTGAAAACGAACATGTTTTGTTTTGGTGTACGCATTGTTGAAAGGAAACGCAACCGAGAACAGCAATTAAAAGAAAATTAACCTTGCGCCAGTAAGGAAACACTGGTTTATTTGTATTACTATGCAAACTATTTAAATTCGCTTATTTATAGCGATAGGAATATTTTTAATTATTTGTTGGCTTAGTTCGTTTTTTTTTTTGTTATTTGAGTATTATGACGACGACAAAGTAATTATCGTTAGAAAATATGCGGCATTGTCGAATTCGGATGATTCACACGATCTTTAAATGACTTGAGCAATATTTTACTGAATATTTTCAGAATGTTACATATCGGGGGAAAATGAGCTTTCTGAAAAGCTCATGCACAATATTTCTAAAATAAAGAAAATGGATAGCTGTATATTAAAGTAGAATAATTTATTTGTGCTAAAATCAATTTAAGTGCTTTAATTATTACTTATTAATTAATATCAATAAATTCCTTTATTAGACTAAGGGCGAGACATATCGCATCGAAGTTCAGTTCTAGATAACTGAAGTTAAGCGACATCGATCGTAGTCGATATTTGGATAGGTCTTAATATAGGCAATCGAACAAGTCTCCCCTGACACGTAGCAGTAAAAATGTTTTTTTATTGATGCTTACCATATACCTTACCTGCTTACCATTTATAATGCGCCCCTTGATTTAATAATAAAATGACGCACAACGAAGAATGCAGGAAGTCTTTTTGGCAGGGTCGAGTGCACTGAACTTGGCAGCTATAACAACTATAAGAAAACGTATTCAAGAGAAAACACGTCGATTCAACATGCAGCTATTGCAAAAAAACTCTGAAAGGAAACAGAGAAATTATCAAAAGTAAACAGAAGCTGAGGAAGAAATGGACGCAAATTTTTGCTTTAATGTGTGAAGATGAGGCTGTAAAAAGATTTATTCTGAGTTATATGTGGATCAGAACCAATCAAAGAGAGTATAGACTCGATGAAAAAATGCAAGGCTACAAAAAGGGATAGTACAACTATTGAAATGCTAAAAGTTGGTGATCGGACTTTACATAAAATATTGGCAAAATTATACTAAACTGAGTCAAAGATCAAAAAGTATGCAACTTATAGAAAACTGCAGAGGTGATTCTTTTATATCAAAAATAAGCAAAGGAAGATTCAAGGAACTACCGCCCAATAAGACTTCCATCAGTGGTTACTTTACAAAGTTTTGACTAAGATAGCATACAAAAATATTAAAAAAACTGAAAACTATAATACAACGAAGAGCAAACAGGATTCAGAAATGGATTCAGTATAATGGGTCACATCCAGGTTGTACAGCAGGCCATAGAAATGCAAGAACGAATATACCATGCCGCTGTGTTTGACTTTTATCTATTACGAAAAATAATTTTATTCAATCTCAAAGCAGGCCATAACAGATGAATTGGCTTAACCCAATTGTAAACCTACTAAGATCGATATATGATGTAGCTACAGCAATAGTTGACCTTGATGATCTTAAAGTGGGAATTAATGTACGGCAAAATAACGCAATATCACCAGTTCCTTTTTCACCCTGCCTTGAAGAGATTCAAGGATCTGGATTGGAAACAAGATGGAATAAAGATCAATGATGAATGGTTAAGCCATTTTAGATTCGCAGATGATATCGTTCTCTTTCCCAAGACTGAGAGGAGCTGCAAGTACACATACAAGAGCTGCAATGCGCTGGAGAATCATTTAGCTTAAAAATAAATATGAAAAAGAGTCAAGTTATGTTCACGTTTGCCGAGGACAAATTAATTTTTTACCATTACATATATTTTAGGCAGAGGATTTCAATAGAAGGCAATACCGCTAGGGAGGTAAAACGAGATGTTAAACGACGTGTTAACGCCTGTCAAGGCATTAAAAGCCTTGGCAGGCGTTTGGCAAGCTCAACATAGTTTTTAAGAACAAACTGCCCCTTTGCCTGGAAAGAAAAAGCTTTGATCAATGCGTTTGTTCAAAAACTTCAGAAGAAAATGGAAATATGTATGCTTGGTATCAGAGAACAAACGAAAGTACGTGATATCATCAAAGAAATTGAAATGGACGTTGGCATGCCATATAGCGGAGCGATGTGACGGTAGGTGGACAAAGGCGATCCTGGAGTGGATACCACTTGATCACAAACATCCACGAAGAAGACCGAAAACACGATGGACATCATTAAATCTATTGGACCCAAATGGTAGAGGTAAGCTTAGGACCGCGAAAGTTGGAAGTAGGCTGAAGAGGCCTTCATCTTGCAGTGGATCGACACGACATGATGATTATATATATATATATATATATATATATATATATATATATATATATATATATATATATATATAATCATCATGTATATATATATATATATATATATATATATATATATATATATATATATATATATATATATATATATATATATGTACCCCCATATTTTCGCTATTTGAAGAAATACAGATTTAATTTTTATATAGTCATACAGGTTTATGGGTCACATTTTTTAAGATACTCAACTGTAAGTAAAAACTTCGTCAATTTAATAGTGTCATGTATTTAAATATTTCAGTAAAATAAATAGCACTTAGAAATAATTATTCTTATGGGAAGACAATTTTTGCTAATTGATTAAATTTATAAAAAAGTATACAATAATTGTCATAATATAAATCATTAACTATCAATATGATCTCTCTCATCGTCCGTCCATTCGAATAAATTTTTCGATTCTTTTACGATACTATTTAGCTACTCGTCTAAGTTCCGGGATGCCAGTTTCTTAATAGGCTTGCTTTATTCTGGCACAAAATTCATCTGGATGTCTGGGCCTTGTTTTATAAACTTAAATTTTTTACCATTCCCCAGAAATAAAAATCGAGTTCAAACGACTGTTTCTTCCTATCCTGTGCATAAGGAATTTTTGGTTCAACCATCGACGAACAATCCTTGAATTGTGGATGGATGTACGATCTAGCTGCAATTACATGACTCGCTACCATATATCACAGTTAGAACAACAACGGTAATGCATATCTTTAACTTTGTGCTTTTAACTTGTAACTTTTCTTTTATTTAGTAAGACCTGTTTAAGAGTCTCAATTATCTTCTTATCTCTCTATCTTATCTCAATTTTTATTTTTCAATGGTATTCAATCTAAATTCATCATATTATTCATCGACAAAGTGATTCTGTACCCACACGAACTTTGTAACATCAAGATCTTCAAAATAATGTAAAAAGTGTATTAGCAAGTAAAAAGTGTTCGGTAAATATATTTTTGTTGGGTTCAGTATTAACTATGCCGCAGAAATTATTTATAAGGGGAAAAATGTAAAACTTTTTGTAAAATTTTTGTAAAATTTCTTAGCTCCAAGTTTTGATGAATGTTTTTATTTTGTTTTTTTTTAAGGCAGTGAATGCATTTGTAGTCTCTGCATTGATTTATTCAAACCACCCAATTTTCCAAAAAATTTTACCAAATAGACATCGTTAGGGATTTCAATCAATCAAAGTGGGATCCCGCAAACCCGCGGAATCCAGCATCATTTGAAGGCCTATGGGGATCCCGCACTAGTCCGCATATTCGTGAACTCGTCATTCGCGTCAACAAATATATGATTTCGCGGACAATCCGTCGTGTAAGCAAAAATAGTTTTTTTTATATATTTATAAAATTACTACTTTTGCCATAATTCAAGACAATTTTATTGTATTGTGGTACCCTTTTAGAATAATTTTCTTGGCTGATACTGATAACAAAATCACCGTTTATATTACATTAATTCGAGTACAAACCCTAATCTATTTATTTTTCGATTTCCAACTAACAACAATGTATGAAATTGCCTTGCAGGTATTATTCAAATATGTCTCAAAATTACAGTAGGAGAATATTGGTGAGAATAATGAAAAAAAAATGCTTATGATTTAAGATTATTTCAAAAAAGGGTGTGAGAATGCAGAATGCCTAATGTGTTCTACTTGTTTGGAAATTACTAAACGTTCTACCATTGGTTTAAAAACACATCCATTTGAAAACAAATCATTGCATAGAAATAGATCGATTACGTGGAAATACAGATTTAGTTTCCAAAGCATCCATGTCAAAAATTCATTATTGAGGAAGAGATACCCAAAAAGAAAAGTAAAACTGTAGACGGCTATTTATAAAGGAAAATTCGATAGAAAAAATGGTTTCAGCCTCAAATGATTTTGTAAGTCTTCAGATCTAAGATATTTGCTTTCAAAGGGTGGGTTTCAAAGGTTCGACTTCCAAATTCTCCTAATACAATCAGATCTACAGTCATAAATTTTTCAGATACCGTTAAAGCTAATTTGATTATTGAATTTACACATTTTGAGAAACAATCACAAATATTTTCGCTGACATTTGAACCTGACTGTTCATTACAAATACACCAAGTGGATCTTAGTTTGATTCGAATACGGGGTTCATGTACTACGCAACACTGCATCGGATTGGTCAAAGAACGCCTGAAGAGTTTTGGTTTTGATTTTGAAACCGATTTTATCAGCATCATAACTGGCGGATAACTGGATGGCCCAAATGTCATGGTAAAAGTTGGTAAACTTGGACCTTGCTAACAGCAATTGTGTTTCGCAGACGGTATACAGTTGGCTGAGGTTGATATTCTATACGAAAAAAAATCGAAAGAGAAGTAGAATTTACAGAAAAAAAAACAATAACTGATTTGAATATAAATGACGACGAAGTTACACAGGAGATAAATTAAGAACAAAGTTTGACCGTAAGTATCGATCGACAACCCGCTGAAGTGATTCCTTCCTATAATGATGTAAAAAAGTGCATAAAGTTGTAAGAATTTTCAGAGGTTGGCCGATCAAAGAAAACATGTATTTGCGGAAATGTATAAAAGAAGAGACAGGGAAAGAATTGAGCTTAATTCTAGATTGCCGCACTCGTTGGAATAACTTGCTTGCTATGTTAGATAGATTTTACAGTCTTAAGTGTGTATTGAGAAAGCTCTCATCGGCATAGCATCTGACATAAAATTTACGGATAAGGAATTGTACAAAATCAAAGAATTAATTGACAGCTTTTAAAGGCCTTTAAATTGGGCGTCGAAGTATTATGTAGAAGAGATTCTACCCTAATATCTGCAGACATAACTTTTCGATTTATTTTAGACAAGATTTATTTTATGCAGAGTTATTAAAGATGACGTCGAAAATGTGGAACATGTAGAAGTTGTAGGGGCTGCAAATGACAGCCCAAACTCTTTGCAAAATAATTGGTAGATTATTTATTTCAAGTTGTGGTGTCAGGAAATTGCCTTCTTTACATTTTATGTGACTTTCCAGAGTATTTTCTAATGACTTTACTGTGCGATACAATTATTTTGAATTTCCTTTACCCAGTACTTTTGATGTTCGTTTAATGTCCAAACTTTTCCCACGCTCTTTACTTGTATGCAGAAAATATCGATATTGTGCGCGAACTGATAAAACAAAATCGTCATGTATCATACCGTGACATCTAGCCCTGAAAAAGATTTGTGAGTGCTGGATTCTGCATAATTTGAGAATCGCTCAAAAAAAGGCTCATGTCGATTGGTGCAAATAAATGCTCAAAAACACAATCGTGGTGCATCAAAAACTGTGGATAACATCTACATAGGTGACGAATCTTATATTCGGTCAATTCTGAATGGTACACAACAATTTGTTTGCCAAATCAGGATCATTCTTCACCATGACAACGCAAACTCTCACACATAGGCCGAACAACTCAAAACATTTAATTGATGAGTCATTCACCGTACAGTCCTGATTTGACACCCAAAAATTCCTATTTGTTGCCATCCGTGAGGAATAAACTACGTGGATAACGATTTAGGACGCCTGAAGAAGCGGTTGATGCGTTCAAAACGCATGTTTTGGAGATACATTAATAGGAATGGAAAAAGTGCAATAAAAATTGGTTCAAACATATGCACAAGTGTATCGATCATTGCGGAAAATATTTTGAAAAACAATAAAACTATTTTCAATGATAAATATTTGTTTTTATTTATTATTCCGAATGCAACAATAATAACTCTCGTATTAAAAAATAACACAAGTATTTGCATTTTTATCTTTTATTTAAAAATAAAGGATCGGTGAGGTAACCGATGGTTGATAGAAATATATTTTGAATAGAAGAACTGTGATGTCTAAATTTTCACTATATATATATATATATATATATATATATATATATATATATATATATATATATATATATATATATATATATATATATATATATAATTGAATAAAAATTAATTCAAGACAGTGCCTTTTTTAAATACAAAATTGCAATGTTGCAATTGTTATAGGAATGTACTTCACTCCGCAGAGATTTAATCCGTTTTCAACTTTTATCGTCTCCGACAAATAAACATTCTTTCTTCAGTATTAAAGTGATTTCGCGTCAAAATTGCTAATGGATGGTTTGTAACAAAAATGTTAAAATGAGTGAAATAACTCGTGAAATTGCGGCAGCTCTAAGTCATCGTTTGAAAAATGACTGCTAAGCGACTGAGATTTGCGAGATAAAGGAGGAAGGTCCCGTATCAATCCGAACCGCCTCAGCTCAATCCGTATCCCGTATAATCCGGGAATATCCCGTATCAATCAATGGTTCTAAAGGTTCCAGGAGGGGGACATGAAGCAGCGGCGGCCCTGGGGTAGAGCGAGAGGTGCGGTAGGCACCTGGAAGCAGGGGGCGCCAAAATACCAAATGCAAAAAAAAAATTTGTCAAACCTGGCAATTTTATCAATTGAAAATTGTTACTTAATCCACACCTAAAAATAATTTAATAGCGAAATTTGCCAGTGCGAAAACAATAAAACTAAATTTAGTATGAATTGATTTAAATTAAGATTGATAATATTAACGTGATATTATGTTTTCTTTTCATTTTATATATATATATATATATATATATATATATATATATATATATATATATATATATATATATATATATATATATATATATATATATATACACTGCTTTCATTTCAAAAGTAGCCACTCTAGTTTCAGTTAGAACCAATTCTTTTCATACGAAACGTAGAAACACGTCAACTTTTGTTTTAAGGGGGAAACATTTTAAGTATATTTTTAGTTATACAGGGTTCCTCAGAAAAAAATGGACATATTTCATCTTCCATTTTTGCACTGGAAACTCCTATTTTTTATATTTCGGGATTCCTCTTAAAAAAACAAACATTTTTCTCTTACATATTCTATGGCCAAATCTAACGGTTTCTAAAATATCGACACATTTTAACATTCAGTTTATTAAGTTTTCATAATATGCTCCGTTATTGGCTAGACAATAATAGAGTCTATTTTCGAACTCTTCGCGAACATTTCCAAAAGTTTGCCGGTTAATTTGCCTACAGAATTACTGTAGGATGTGCTCGAGGTATCGCCTCACTTATTTTTTGTTTTTTTTATTCAAAAAGGTAACAGACTTTGACATTCCTATGCAGACTAAACTGTCATAGAAACGAACCAGTCAAGTTTATTTATAAATGACCTTTTCACCTAACAGTGACAAGTTATTTATTTACTGTTTAACAAAAAATTGGCTTAATATTCAATTTAAAATGGTGTATACTCTCCAAGAAAGGACAGAAATAATTTTCATGTATGGTGGTCACACACAACGTAGGCCACAGGTATGTGATAGAGCTGGAAAAAAAGTGTGAAGAAGCCGGCTCCGTATGCAACAGAGTAAATAAGCAAGCAAGGGTTCTAGATGAAGTTACGAAATTGACATATTAGGTCTTTTCCCTATGGATCCCTCTAAGTCAATTCCAAAAGTATCTGACAAAATTCCAAAAGTATCTGAGTATCTTGACAAAACGTGTTAGTAGATTCCATTCAAAAAACAAAAACAAATCAAAAATTGAATAACTTTTTTACTTATAAAATACAAACCCTTCAACGACTCGGCGAAGACGATTATAATAAAAGAATTGAATTTTGCGAAATAATGTTTCAGTTGATTAAATCCTATCAAAATTTTATTAAAAATGTATGTATCAGTGACGAATCAACTTTCTTCTTAAATGGATTTGCGAATAAACATAATAGCATAAGAATAATAATAGCATAGAGAATAAACATAATAGCAGATATTGGGACAATAAAAATCAACATGTGTTTAGGGAAGATAATACCCAATATCCTTAGAAGATCAATGTGTGGGCCGGTATTTTTGGAGATGAGATCATTGGGTCAATTTTCATCGAACATTTCATAGATCCCCTTATTACTTAATCTTTGGAAAATCAAGTTAATCAACAAGGGGATATGGAACTCGATAAACAAAATTTGTATTTCCAGCACGTTGGAGCACCGCCTCATTATGCGCTACCAGTTAGGACAGGGTTAAGTTAAGATTTCCCGGAAAATAGATGGGTAGGAGAGGTTCTGTGGAATGGCCGGCGAGGTCCCCAGACCTCGCGCCTCTTGATTTTTTCTTTAGGAATATTTGAAGACCCTAGTATATAAAACTTTGCCCGAGAATATTGCCGAATTGTGAAATGGAATTACTGACGGATGTCGGCAAATTAACCGGCAAACTTTTGGAAATGTTCGCGAAGAGTTCGAAAATAGGCTCTATTATTGTACTAGCTAATAACGGAGCACATTTTGGTTGAAACTGGGGTAGTCACTTTTGAAATGAAAGCACTGTATATACAAGGTGCCCGGAAATATCGAAATATTTTGGGAGGTGACTCTGGGAATTAAAACATAAAAAAAGTTTCTATAAACATACCCCAAAAAATGCTTCTTAAAGGGGCTATAGCCCCTTAAAGGGGGAACTCTGAAGATGTTTTTTTTGCAATATTTTTGAAATGGTTCGTTCGAAAATTGAATATTTTAGTCAGGGACGTCGCATACAGGGACGTCTCCTTGGTAAATGCTGCCAGAACTTTTTTGTTTGTAATGTTTTTTAATTTCTTAAATCAAATTATTGAATCGCAATAATTTTTAGGTAAAAAAAATCCTCTTATTTCATCTCGTTAAAGCAGACCGTTTTCCAGAAAACTGACTTTTTCTAATTCGATGCACGATTACATGGATATCGAAATGCATCTTAATAATTTAGTAGGCGAAGGTCACTGCTAATCTTTGTCTTTGACGTTTCGTAAAACCGGACAATTCTAGATTTTTAATTTTTAAACTGCAAAATGGCCCATTATTCCTTCGAAGAAATAGCGAATATGCATTTACAAACCCGCATAGAAAATTATGCGAATTATTCCTTCCAAACGTGACTGGGGAAAAAGCCGGAGCACCAGAACTGTAGAAAATAAAGAACAAGTTTTAAATGTAGCAGAAAACCCAGGAATAAGTGACAGACGAATTGCTGTTCAAGAAGCCAGACCTTAGAGAGCAAGCGCTCTATCCATATTATTTGTAGAAAGTTCAAGCCTTAAATCCTGATAACATGCCACAAAATATCCAGTTTACCCAATGGTTATGGAAGTAATTGCGTTTCAATAAAAATTTTGTACAGAATATTCTCTTTCCAGGCGAAGCTATGTTCACACGCAATAGAATTTTTAATTCTCACAATATTCATGTATTAAAAGGAAGAAAATCCACATGAATTTTTCGAATCGGGGCATCAAGACAAGTTTTCGATCAATATATGGGCAGGCATACTAGGGAATTTTTTTGATTGGACTGTTTATGCTTCCCAACCGTTTAAATGGACAACAGTATTTGAACATCTTGAAAAACCATTTACTGGACCTAATGGAAGATGTACCATATCACTTCAGATATGGCATATTTTTTATGCGCGATGGGGCTCCGCCTTATTTCTCTGTAAATGTAGGAGCGCATTTAGATCGGTTATATCCAGGCGATGGATAGGATGTGTTAGACCAGTGCATTGGCCCGTTACCCAGATTTAAATCCTCTCGATTACTTTCTGTGGGGATACTTGAAGGTATTGATCTATGCTATCCCGATTGGCACTGTAGAGGAATTGCAGCAACGTATATTTACTGCTTGTGATTATATCAAAAATAAGCCTGGTATTTTCGGCAGGGTAAGATCTTCTATGAATAAATAATTAGAGGGTGCATTGAGATGAATGTTGATCATTTTCAACATCTGTTTTGAATAAGTGCTAAATCCTTAATAGTAATTAGTCTAGTTATTGTTCGCTACTAAATAAATATGTTCGTACAAGGGTGCCTACTTAATTATTAAGATTGATTTCGATATCCACGTAATCGTACATCGTTTTAGAAAAAGTCAGCCTTCTGGAAAGTGGTCTATCCTAACGAGACGAAATAAGAGGACCTTTTTTAGTTAAAAATCTTTGATGAATCTTGAAAATCTAGATTCTATGATTTGATATAAAAAAAAATATTACAAACAAAAAAGTTATGGCAGCATTTACCTAAGAGACGCCCATGATTAAAATGTTCAATTATTAATATAAAACACGTTTTTCAATTCAAACTTATTGAAGTATACCGAATTTCACCACTTGGGCATAAACCGTTTCAAAAATATTGCGAAAAAACCATTCAGAGTTCCTCTTTAAGATGCTCTTCAAGAAGCAATTTTTGGAGTATGTTTATAGGAACTTTTTTTTTATATTTTAACCCCTAGAGTTACTTCCCAAAATATTTCGACGTTATTTCCCAATATATATATATATATATATATATATATATATATATATATATATATATATATATATATATATATATATATATACGTATATATATATATATATATATATATATATATATATACGTATATATATATATATATATATATATATATATATATATATATATATATATATACGACGAGAGACGAGACGAGACGAGACGAGACGACGAGACGAGAGAGACGAGACGAGACAGAAAGTCCTGTGCATGGATCAAGGAACAAACAAAAGTCTGTGACATCATTGGAAGAGTAAAACAATTGAAATGGAGATGGGCAGGTCATATAGCGAGGCGATGGGACGACAGATGGACCAAGGCAATCCTGGAGTGGATACCGCTTGATCGCAAACGTCCGCGAAGAAGACCGAAAGGACGATGGATTGATGACATCGTTAAGTATATTGGACCCGAGTGGCAGAGGAAAGCCCAGGACCATGAGGGTTGGAAGCATGCTGAAGAGGCCTTCATCCTGCAGTGGATCGATACGGGCTGATGATGATGATGATATATATATATATATATATATATATATATATATATATATATATATATATATATATATATATATATATATATATATATATATATATATCAAATTGTTAAATTAGAATTACTTAATTTAGTTTAGGTTTGATTTTTTAAATAAAATGTTATTTTTGAAAAAGTTGAAGCCAAAGGGCGCCAAAAGACAATCTCGCTCTACTCTGATCAAGGGCTAGGGCCAGCACTAACATAAAGATTGAGGAAGATCAGGTTAAGAATCTCTCGTTGCCGAGGTTTTAAGAGCAGCTGTACATGCAGAGCCTAGAACAAGCATTAGGAAGCATTCAGGGAAATTAGGCAAAGTGTTCCAGGTAAAAATATTTTATACAGCAAATCACTAAGTACCTCCAAAACTCAAATGATTTTGTACACCAGTATCCTGTGCAGCCTTCAAAAAAATAACCTAAAAGAAATATTATTCAGGAATAATACGCTATATAAAGATATATAGCTATATTACTCACTAGATATACAAATAAATATATTGTAGAGCTTTTTAAAATCCCTGTTAAAAGTCGTATATCAATCATTTAAATAAATAGATATAGGTCGCATCGAGTCTACAAAACCTATTTTCCTGCTTAAAATAACTGATCATGAGGAAAAAATAACATATTTATTTTATCAATACATCTGTTCAAAACAAGCCGCATCAGAATAATTTCGATCTTTTTATAATTTGTTTATTAATTTAGGCATTATGGCTCGTATCGCGAATATATTTTTCTAATTCTGGTTGCCAAAAAATCTGTTCTATTCATTAAAAGTGTTTCCTCAATAAAAGGTTTGCCAACTACGAGTAACTGAAAAGATTGGTGTTGCTAGAAAACATTGCAGTATACTACAATCAAAAAGTAAGGTGTGTTTTAAAATAAAATCCAAAGTAATTATTTATCCATCCAAATTAATTTTATCTCCTTAACGTTCCCCTCTTACTGCAATATAACTATTCCAACTTTTATACATGGTGTCCCATAAGAAAGTTTTTATTTCATTGTCTCTTTGCACAAACGCAACAATTGTGAGGGGCGCAGGAGCATGTCAATCGACAGTTCCGCATTTAGGAATTAGCAGACCGTGGTTTGTATGTGCAAAAATTTTACAAAAACAATGATTGGAGACTCATTTGCTCCTCATCGGACATGTAAATAAGACTCCGGTAACTGCCGTTACCGCAGTGCAACGAACTAAAATCAACATATGGACTGCAATGTCAGTGCGAGGAATAATCGGCCCATACTTTTTTGAAGACGGCGGGGGCCGCGCAGTTACCATCAATTCAGAACGTTATGTGGAGATATTGGACAAGTTGTTGGTATAATGCGTTTCAAGATATATTGGCTGCAATAAACTCTTAACAACCGCTGCCGTAACGAAACCCGGCAAAGTTGCAAGAAACGTAAAAAAAGCCGGGGCCTAATAAAATAACAGGTAAAAAGAAAAAAATAATTTTATACCAGGTTTAGTAGTTTCGAACTATTTTAGTTTAGTTCGCATTCTTTTCTTAAACAGGTCAGTTCTATAATTTCGATCGTATTTTTTGTTATTCCAAACGTGCTAAAAATGTGGCGTTCTTGGCAAGACAATGATCATTGTGCCTCCGGTAGTGCTAATTTGAAATGAAAACATTTATCGTCCGATGTTAAGAAAATTGTTAAAAATGTGTATGTTTCTGTATTGAATAGGGGGCTTAATGTAAATGCAGCCGCAGCAGAAACGTCTTTATTAACGAAAACTCCGTTGTCTACAGCTAAAGATATTGTGACTAATGTATGTGAGTTAATTAAAGAGAAAATAGTCCGTAGTGATTCTGGTAAAAGCAAATATGTTGACGAAAGTGACAAAGACTTAATTTGAAGCAAGATTGGTTTATAAATAGCATTTTGCCCAATGTGCCTAAGGAAAGCGTAATTTTAATAGACAATGCTAGTTACCACAATCGCCAAAAAAATAAAAGTCCCTAATGCAAATAACACGAAATTGGAAATTCGAATCTATATGTTAAAAAACGATGTATACTTCGATAATACAAATAAAAAATGTGATCTTCTAGAAAGATTAAAGACATTTAATATTAAAAAAGAATATGTATGTGATACCATTGCTGCCGATATGGGAAATACGGTTTTACGCCTTTCCCCGTATTACTGTATTTTTAATCCAATTGAGCATATGTGGCTCAGGTAAAATCCAACGTTAGAGCAGAAAAGTAGACAGTAACTAGAAAGGTTGTAGATAAAAGAAAGTTGGATAAATTCGGTTAACCATGTTATTAAAATTGAAAATTCCTATGTATCATTTACTAATAGCATAGAACCAGGTATTATTAATGTAGATCAAAGTGACAGTGAGAGCGAAACCGAATTAAATGTATAATTAAATTTAAGTTATAATTTTTATTGTATTAATAGATACATTTATTTATTTATTTATTTTTATTGTACTAATAAACTCAAAGTACACAAACCAATAAACAATGTTTTAGTCATCAATAATAATAATAATTTAATCATAATTTAACAATATTTTATTTTTCCCGAAATTATTAAGTCAGCTCTGGCGCCTTATAAGAAACAAAGAATATTTTTATTGAGATTTATTGGGGCAGTTAACATTTTGCCGAAGGGCAACGAATTATCTTGAAACGGACTATACCTGAACTGCAAAACTTTGCTGGTTATAATCAAAGAATATGGTTTCAGAAGGATGGAGCAACGTCACACCCTTTCAGCACGCCTCTGCAACAAACGAATCCCCAGAGGTGACATAAATTGACCTCCACGTAGTCCTGATTTGAGCCCTATGGACTTTTTCTTGTGGGGACTATCTAAAATCCAAAGTTTACGTTCTTTGGTGCAGTTAAAAAAATATCCGACACCAAATGGCAGCCATTCTAATTATTATGTGCCGAACCGTCCTAAGATATTTTGCTGTTCGTTTAGATCCTAGATTCCTAAAGTGGTCTATAGCGCCCTCCAGGGGTCGACTCCGAACTGCATTTTTTAGTTTTACTGAAATATATTGGTTCATTTTCCATTAAAAAACTCTTTACTTTATATTAGTAATAGGTTGTACACTTAATAACTCTATAATAAATAATTCTTTTAATCATTTAATATAAATATACAGTAAAAACTGTCGTCACACAGAAAATTGTATCATTCAGAAATATTTCATCATTCAGAAATATTTTTCTCATTAGACCAAATTTACAAGAAATATTTAAGGAACCTTGCTTTTAACGAGGACGAGGAGGAGGAGGAAGGACCTTGCTTTTAACGTACTTTGGTTGTTTTGTACAGAATTATTTCTTAATTTTGGCTTTTTCACATAAGTTTCTTATTTCATTATTCTTATATCTTTCTTAAATTTGTCGTAATTCTTTATCCGCCTGTTCTGGCTTCTTGCCTCTATATCTATTGCCCCGTCATAAACATCGCGATCATCAAAGATTTCCCATTGAATATGGAGATGCGGACCGTGTACGAGGGAACTTCCGATCATAACCCGATTATGTTAGAATTGGGTGCTGTTTGCAGAACAGGTGATTTAATGGTGAGAAAATGGGTGAACTGAGACCGGGAAAACTTCATTCTAAAATCTAAATACCGAAGATCTGCCCAGCTGAAGAGTTAGAAAACGAAGTCGAGAGCCTAGAAAAGGCAATAGTCGATGCAGCAAACGAATGTACGACAATGAAGAAAGAAAGGTTCTGCGAAGCATCCCTATGGATCTATTTCATAGTCAATACTTAGAATAAACAGAAGGCGTAGAGTGCTCAAAAGAAGATACCTGACCAACAGGATGATGGATCTACCTGGGGAGTTGACTAGAACGACCAATACAATAAGAAAAGCACTGAAGGATCTAACCGAAGACAGGTAGATGACAGTTAGTTTGCAGAGCGCTCAAGAGAACACCAGAATGTAACGAATGTAAACGAACATGAAAACGACGACGAAAAAAAGGACGGTGAGCAATTTCAGATTGAAGATCGGACCCAGACCACAGCCGCAGTTTACCACTCCGAAAGAAATCCAGGGTATCATCCACAAAATTGGTTAGAATTATTTGTCATTAGAGTTACTCCATTTAGGCAATGCATTCGAGGAGAAGGCCCTCCTGAAGATTACTGACCACCCAAATCAAGTATTACGAAGACTGACGGACTATCGTCCGGAAAAAAGCGGGGTGGCTTTTTTCCGAGTAGAACTGGGTGGCAGAAGGAATAGAAGGCCGAAACTCCAACTTCTAGAGGACTAGGTTAACTACGTTCACCGAAGGATCATTCAAAATTTTCTTCCCCCGAGGGATTTATCTTATGGCACTCCCATGTCCCATATTTGATATTAAAAAAAGAAATTCGGAAGTTTAAAGTACCAGTATAGCCAACACGTAAATAACGTAATGGTAGATGAACGTAATAACATATTTATTAGAAGCGCAGCACCTTAAGTACAATCGCCAAATGAGATAGTAAAATAATATCTTAAAACACACCTCCCTCTGATACTAATTAACAGATGGGGAGTGATGCAAAGCACTTGGCCCATTCCGTCAAGCAGCAGAAACACCAAGACAGAGAAGACAAGGATTTCAAAGTGACTTGGTCACGGAAACCTTATCTTATCTTCCAGATGTGCAATTTCAGGGTTATTTCAGAAAATGACCTTGGGTGGATGTAGGGCGCGAATCACGTTATAGAACATTTAGGGAATTATTTGAATGCTTGAGTGATTATTTAAACCAACTTGAAGAATGTGTTCAACATACCTGGGATGCGTTACTATAAGAAGACATAGATCATCTAACTCGGTCCATGTCTCGCAGGGTCTGCGAGGGTTAAACCAATCTCCCGATCTTACCCCAATGTCAGTAATATAAATACTATCAAACATTATTAAAACTATTCGATCAGTTTTGATAAGCAAGCTCTTTTTTCGCAGTCGGCTGTGACCAACCTCTTTTTTCACACCATTGGATTATCACATTTTCCGATCGATGGAACATGTTCGTTTTGAAAAAAACTTTTCTTCAAATAACTTCGGTAATGGGCGAATTAATTCATTATGTCCAGTTAAGTAATTCATTATTCATTACTCGCGGAATCCAATGTTTAACAGAAGGATGGAAGAAGTTATGAATAGCGATGAAAAAAAAATAAATAAATAAATATATATATATATATATATATATATATATATATATATATATATATATATATATATATATATATATATATATATATATATATATAGTGAAAATTTAGACATCACAGTTCTTCTATTCAAAATATATTTCTATCAACCATCCTTTACCATCCTCACCGATCCTTTATTTTTAAATAAAAGATAAAAATGCAAATATATATATATATATATATATATATATATATATATATATATATATATATATATATATATATATATATATATATATATATGTTAGTAGATAAACAGTGGGGTAGATGTCAAAAAAAGGAAACTGCATTGAGATTTAGACAAAATATTTACAACAAAAAATGCATATCTAAAAACACAAAACTGAGACATTACAACACAGTTATTAAGCCAGAATGTCTATATGGGGCAAAAACGCTCATTTTGAATAGAAAGAGAGACATTAATGAGATTGAAAAGAAGGAAAGAAAAATCATAAGAAAAATCTTAGGCCTCAAACAAATAAATAGCACAACATACCGACTTCGAGAAAACAAAGAAATCGAACAATATAAAGATATACATAGCGATATGAGAAAAAGAAGACTTAAGTTTTACAGTCACATAAAACGGATGAATCCGAGTAGGCTAACTAGACAAATAGTCGAATTTTATGAAAATAGTAGAGCTAAAGTAGAAATAATTAAATTAATTGCTGCAGTTAAAGAGGTCATAAGATCAGCAAATATTACACAAAGTGAAATTCAGGATAGAGGATGTTTCAGACACAAGGTTAACGTTTGGGAGGTTGCCCAGAGAGAAAAATCTAGGAAGACTGGAACAACTTGGTCTGACGAAAGAAAAAAAGCTCACAGCGAAAGAATGAAATCATTATGGGTGCAAAGTAAGTTCACGCGTGCTTTGCTATTCCTTCACCCGCCACTCAAGCGCCAGCAAGCGTCTCCCAAGATCGGTTTCTAGCCTTAAGCCGTCATCAATTGCGATCAAATGGAACGCCTGGAGAGCCATGACCATATAAATATCGATCCTGTCGAATGCAGCCATCAACAATCCTGCGCTAAACGTGATTGCAGCCTGACAGAAATGTAGTTAATCTCAGGAGAGATTCAATCAACTTCTGGTGATTCTAACATGGTTAGTGAAACGTGAGTCGAGAAGTTAAATAACGTAAATTGGTGTTTAGTTATAAATCTTTTCGAGTCTAATGTTTCACACCGAAGGGTCCAATAGAAGAATTGACTTAATAATAATGTATGACGTCAAAACTTGATTGTATGTCTAGTTGTCAAGAAACGGGTTCTAATTGTTAATTAAACAAAATTTCTCAAACCGAAATATGGCAGAAAATGCCGATTGAAAACTATGAAATATTAGCTGGTGAAACGACAAAAAAAGTTTTTGGCATTAGTTCAAAGGATAAACCTATAATTGCAATAAATGTCCGTTGCGGTCTGATAATAAAACATACCTGAGGTTTTTGAGGTTAAATATCAACTTCCTTTTTAACTGTTGGCAGGCTTTAGTTTTCCAAGGAATCCAGATTACGACATAATAAGTATATTCATATTTTATATCTTGATTGAAAGTAAAAAGGAGTAATTTTTCAGACAATTAAATAATTTTTTACACTTCGAAATCAAAATATGCACTTTAGGAAATATAATTATCAGTCAAATAATATATGTTTTCAATAAGGGCATATTGTTATTTTACTTATTGTAGTTTGGGTTTTAGCTGGACGGGCAAAATTAATAACAGCATCATTTAATAAATATTGTATGCTCATGCCCAACTTGTCGATATGATAAAACTGGAAAAGCCCGTACCTAGTTCATTTAATGAGACATAGGTACCATAAGCTATCCCATAGAATGATACAGGGAAAGATCTACGGTAAAAAAAGTATTGGCAGAAAGAAAAAATCCTGGCTGCGAAATATTACACACAGAACAGATATTACAGAAATATTACACACAGAGTGGACACAAAAAGATAAAAATAATTTAATATATAAAACTCATAATAGAAACGAATATGCCATAATACTACGCTAGAGATATGCTACGCTAGAGATATGGCACTTAGTAGGAATTTGGGTTTAAAATATATTTTATATATTTAAATATATATTTTCTCTAAGATTTTTCTATTTTCGAAAACTCTCTTAGATCATTTCAGAAATTAGTTTCTAAACTATAAACAACCCGGATAAAATTTGACTTTCCGATTAATTTGCTTAATTCTCATGAGCAAGAGTGCTTTCAACGCCACATGCAGAACTTTTTATTGAATTTCATGGTAGTTTTGTAAAGAGATGACTGAAATAAATTAGTTTATTTACTTAATCTGAATCCCAAAGGATATAGTTATTTGAATTATTCATAGTATATCTTTCAAATGAAGTGCTGGATGTGGATAGATACTTTGAGTAACCTATGAAAGTGTAGATAAGTTGGGCTTGCAATCAAGATGAGTACCTTTTCTACTCGCTATTTGGTTTCACTCAGATAAAGCCCTATAACACAGGTCAACAAATTTAAACTTTTTTTGAAGTAACGTTGATGACAATAGGTTTATATGAAGTATTTTGTAGTCGTAAATCCGAAAATAATAATCTAATTACTGTAACACGTACAATTTTTTTGTTACACTTTTTCCTCTTGTGTTCTATAGTATCATCTCATTTTAAAAACCAGCTGTCCATCGTCCTGATGCCCTGGTGAAATCTCTCTCCGTGTTCGTCGCTTAGTGCACCCAAATTTTCCCGAAAAAAAATCCGGTGGTTCGTAACAGTACTACTGTCTGAAACCGTTCGGACCCAAACCCAGGCCATATATTCAGGTACCAGATATGCATGAAAATATAGGGTAAGTAAGTGGAGAATATAAAAAAAATTCAAAAACAAGGAAAAAAGTTTTTTCCTGTGCTCCACGTAAAATCCTCAATCCATCCGAACGTACAACTCGAAGCCCGACTAATGACGGATTAAGGCCAGAAACCGGTCTCGAGAGATGCTTATTAGCGTTTGATGGCAACTGAAGGATTGAGAATTTTACGTGGAGTACAGGAAATGCTCCACGTAAAATTCTCAATCCTTCAGTCGCCATCCGAACGTACAACTGGAAGCCCGATTGATGACGGATTAAGGCCAGAAACCGGTCTCGAGAGATGCTTATTAGCGTTTGATGGCAACTGAAGGATTGAGAATTTTACGTGGAGTACAGGAAATGCTCCACGTAAAATTCTCAATCCTTCAGTCGCCATCCGAACGTACAACTCGAAGCCCGATTGAAGAATTGAGAATTTTACGTGGAGAACAGGAAAAAAAATCCTTGTTTTTGAATATTTTTAATAATCTATTTCGTGAAAATAAACCGACGTAAATATAAATTTAACTTCATCTATTTTGATTTTTGCCTTTTATTTCACTAAACAGTTTTACATAAACAATGTGTATTTTGAAAGCCTTCAATGTAATGTATGTGTTACAAGATTAGTATTTGATCCTAGGGTTTGCCAATAATTTTTGATTTTTCAAAGACCAAAAGAAATATAATTAGGTGTTTAAAACTACTGAGAAAAATGATTTATTTATACATTTGTTTATTCCTTCGAATAAACAAAATTGTGTTAACTGCAGATCTCCATGAAGTCAAAGTTTATATAACAGTTTTGCCTAGTAGGAAATATCACCGTATCAACCGCAACGTATTGAATTTGAAAAAAGGGGGTTTTCAAGAGCTAATGTGAGTTTCCTCTTAGAAAGCTCTAAATTAGTATTATAAAGTATTGAATACGACACCGTGTGAAAGTGGCAAACTATCGAAAATTGCCGTTCGACAATTTACAACTGTTTTATGGTTCTTATTCAATTCTTGTGGTAATTGCACAAAAACGGCATATTCATTATTTTAATCGAGATTTTACGTTTTGTTTTATTGCACTGTAAAAATAATCCACCTGTTTAGTATTGAATATTGTAGACTGAACAGTGGTCCCTCGAAAGAGGAATCTATCAAATATTACACTCAACCGACATATTATTATGAGAACTCTAAACCCTTACAACGAAGGCTTTGTCCTTCTACCCCCTTATTTCCCAGACCTATTTATTTTCTTAGGATCCCTTTCGTTAGCGTGCGTTTGTTTGTCTCATAAGTTCCTTTAAATTTTCATGTTCGTTGAAAAAGCGTATTTTACTTGATATTTTTATGTTAAACTTCCTTTTCTACTGTTGAATCCCAATATTGTAGAAAATCTAGCAATTTTCTCTTTCTCTACCCAGCTCAATTTTAAAACTATGTATAAGTAATATTTGAAAACGTCTATGAAATCGCCAGTATCACATTGTAGCTACGAATTTATATATACATATGTTCGGAAAAGGAATCAAAACATTTTGAAATTTTCTTAAAAATTGACGTTACATAATCGTGTTTTTTGGATAGAACTGAATTAAGTTTTTTGTATAATTTGGTATTTTTTGAAAATAAAATAATTTATATATTTTTATAATAATTGGTCCTATACGTATCAGCATAAATTTGGTTTGTTTTGTAACAAAAATAAGGAAAACTAACACATTATTGTGGTCTAAAGTCAAAGTTGAAATTACTAGTACTAATTTTTCACACTACAATCCGTTTTAAATGATATCACGTTACATTCAGAAAAACACTATTAATTATTTTATTAAATTAAATGTTCAAAATGTCGAACATTTGACTCTATGCAAGACTGATACCGTTTTAAATACTATTCCCGAATACATTAAAAAAGTTGTCTTCTTTTTCTTTGTTTTTAATATCTTTCTCCACAAGCCCACTTAATTATTTTTGAACATATATATATAACATATCCAGCAAACTTCGAGTGAGGCTTTGGAAGCTATTCCCAAAAATGAGAAGCAGGAGTGTTACAAAATCTTCGATTTCTGTTCACAAGATAAGAGTACATTTTTTTTCCACTTAACTGTCCATAACATTTACTTTTCTATAGATTTAATGTAAATATATAATGGAATGGAATAGCGACAGAAAACATAATATTTGCAGATGAGTTAAAGCACTTCGAATTGTCCACAAACACTAAAAACTGTTCCAACTATCATTACAATATGGAGAGAAGAAAGAATGCCAGCAAGTTCGGACAATGCCACCATTATACCTATCCTAACAAACGGAGATCAAACAGATTGTAATAATTATAGAGGTCTTATTTGTTTGATACTTGTTACAAAACATTAGCGATATTAATCAAAAAGAATAATTGACCCACATATAGGGGAATACCAGGCAGGTTTTAGGAAGGGCAGATGAATAACCAACCAGGTTTTTGTAATGAAAGAAGCACTGACAACGTGTTACGAATATTCCAACTGTGGTACTGTTATAGATTTTACTGAGACCAATGATTCAGTAAAGAGATCCATAATGATAAATACCATGGAATAATTTAAAGTACCTTCTAAAATAGTGAGATAGTGAGAAATAATGAGAAAAGGAGGAACGACAGAAGATTTTCTAGTTAAGGCATGCCTAAGGCAAGGGAATCCACTGTCGACACTATTATTCAACATGGTTTTGGAAATGATTATTAGGAAGGGTCAATTGAACAGAGAAGGATACATTGTTTACAGAAGTCATCAAATCAGTATTTGATACAAATATAACATATTCCGCATAACCCAGTGGTTATGCGGACGATATAGCAATAATTACGAGAAGTGAGAAAGAATTGAAAGAAGTGACAAAAAAAGGCTAGTGGAGGCAGCATACTAGTTTGGTATAAAAATCAATCAAAAGAAAAGCAAACTAATGACAGTAGAATGTACACATGAAAATGGATAGGAAGAATGGCTTTCTAAAACGTGGAATAATTTGTCTACTTAGGCGTAATGATAACAAATTATGAAGAAGAGAAAGAGATGGACCTAAAATTAATCAATGCCAACATATGTGCAGGAGCCTTGAACCAGGTAATTGAAAACCAACCTTGAACCAAGATTGAAATTCATATCCAGAAATACCAAATTAAGATTGTATAACATAGTATTGAAATTAACTGAATTTTATGGATGTGAGACATGGGAACACAAAAGGAGGTTATGGACTTGAAGACAATGACCAGAGGCAGGACATGGAGAACAATCACAAAGCTGTAGGCCTAAAAGCCTGTATTATGGATATATATATATATATATATATATATATATATATATATATATATATATATATATATATATATATATATATATATAGGGCCACTTTGTGATAGTTTTCAGTGTTTGTGAACAATTCGTACTTTAACTCATTTCCTGCAAATTTTATGTTTTCTGTCGGTATTCCAATACATATTTACATTATACCTATAGAAATGTAAATGTTATGGACATTTAAGTGGAAAAACCATGTACTCTTATATTATGAATAGAAATCGAAGATCTTGTAACACTCCTGCTTCCCATTTTTGGGAATAGCTTCCAACGCCTCACTCGAAGTTTGCTCGATATCTAAAGTCTTACCGAAACCCTTTCCTTTTATAGACAGTTCCAGTTTTCAGATTAGTTTTAATACAAAAGTTATACAGAGTCAAATCAAGCAACTGATGATGCTCGAACACTACGACACTTTATCCAAAAAATCACGGAGAATATTATTCATAAGTACCGGTATATTATCGTGTGACAAATTTTCAGCTAAAATAAGATGTGCAGTGGATTTAGGAAGGCTAGTGAGGTCTTTCTTCAATGGTTAATTTCGACAATAAATCAGGCAAATAATCCCACTAAATATTACTGTTGTTAAAATTTACCGTGGTTTGTCATGAATGACCCCCCAACCGACTTTACAATATTCTTGTTCACTGTTTCGCTACTATCACATTTCTGATGGTGAATGCTTGATAATGTGTCATGATATAATACATGAATTTATTGGAAGATGGCGTTGCTGGTTATATAAACCTTGGGGCGTTGTTCGCTTTCCGATCAACTCTAGTGAGGGAGAACGTAATCCTGAGGGGATAATCTTGTACTATGTATAAACTGGTTACAGTCAATTTTCTTTTCTATTCATACTTCTTATTGATTATTGCAAGATAAATCTATGAATCGGGAATAATATAACAGCATGTAAATGATTCATTTAATATATTTAGATATTTTTAAAAGTATTTCTAATTATAACATTATCCCTGTTTAAAAATAACCTAGAATGTATATATCAATATATTTTTCTCGGTCTTGTTTTTTTTTTACATTTCCATTAAATACACAATTATATATAAACTTTCTTTGAACATCTTCAGACAACATATACTTTTGCAAAATTGTTATTCTATTACTGTCTTAACCAAAAATTACAAATCAATATAAATGATATATTAATACCACAAATCCTTTGATATTAATCTTCATGAACGTAACTCGCAATTTTATATGTTTACTGAATTTAGATGAGCAAGTATTAAACTACCTATAATTAATTTTTTAGGGCTGTGGGAGCTTTCTAATCTTTACCTAGGCAACCTGCCAGGTCCATACATTTACTCAAATGTGAATCCATTAGTTCTTTTCAAATCCTAGAGAATTTTTCATCTCCGTATCTTCTGTTTATTTGAATTTTTGATCTCCCATATCCCCTTTCCTCTGAGTCATATTCTGTCATATTTGTCTGAATCCTGAGCCACGTGATAATCCCTGGCAAAAAAATTGTTGATTGTCTGACCAAATGGAAGATGATAGGCAATGATGAGTTGGTGAAACTAAATACATTTCCATTCCTTACTTTAAGAAGTATTTTTCCATCTTAAAAGCTAAAATTCGAGACCTGATATAGCTTGAGTGGAATCTACTGGAAGCTGACAATAACCTATGATCAGTTGAAAAAATTTATTTACTCAAAATTACCTTCACTCTTTAAAGCAAAGCAGGTTAAGCTAAATATAGTAATGATTGATCACTTCATTCCTTCATAGCTTATGAACAATTACCCCATACTACGTCTTCTTTGGAGCTACCTTATCACTTAACCTTTCCAACTTTTAACATCATTGGGCTTCCGCATTTTTTTTTTATTTTTCATTTCAAGGAGATTAGCGTGTTTATTGTAATATTAACTATAAAATTAGACAAGTTAGTTTTAAATGACTAAAAATCATCTCATTTTGCTATTTTTATTCCTCGAATTCTATCTCTATTAATTATGGGGGCATGTATGTTGCGCAGGTGCGTGAGATGTTGTTTTCTCATTTATGCCAAAAGTTTTATACGCCTAGTGGCCTGTATTATTGGGTTAATGTAAAAGATCTTCCTATTTTTTTGAAAAAACTCGAAAATACATTTTATTTACTAAGAATTACATTAAATTATTATAGTATATGCCATTTTGCTCGATGACCTTTCATCTCTCCAGTAGGTGTACACTTATATGATTATATAAGTTTACCATCTAAATGAATTGTAGTCGAAGGGCACAGGGTCAGATCTCTCGAGTTGTTTTATGCCGACCACTTTTAATTAGCGCCAATATTTCGTTGCTATTTTATTCGCTAAGCATAAAATTGTTTTCATAAAACGTACTGAACCACTTCCACAGTACATATATTTTTTTAAAAAATTTAGATTTTTTGGGACGTTAGATTTTGTCCTAAGTTAGATAAAACTGCTATAGAACCTTTAATAGTTGTAAAACAATGATCTGTAAAAAAGTTTTAAAGTAAAGTGTCCAATATGGTTGTTCATTTTTGTAGGTATAATTAATAGTACTCGATTTAAGGGATAATAATTTTATTATTATAACATTATAGTACAGTGTTTGGAAATTTATTTAGCAATAATAATACTGTCGAGATGGCGGCGTTCGCGGCGCTGGCATTCTTGAAGGCATGATCGAAAATGTGAATCACCATGCCGAACATATGTCTGGATATCGAGTGGATCTCATGAACAATATTCTCCTTTAGTTACAATATGGTACGCGGTTAATTTTCATAAACTTTGCTCTTGACATAAATCCACAAGAAAAAATCAGATGAAGTAAATCTGGACGACTTGAGGCCAATTGATGCCGGCTCTACGGGATATCACTTTTCCTGGGAATAATTCGTGTAGTTTCTTTTATTTCATGAACAATTTGAATTTTATAAATCAAAGATTTTTTTTTTAATGACATGCAGTGAAGAGATATGGAAAAAAATTATTAGAAAAAGTTGTTCAGAATATTATTTTAACTCCTCTTAGCGAGTTTCATGACAAAATTCGCATTTTTAATTTAATAGGGTGCCATGGAAAGTAAAAAACTAGACACATTGTCAATTTAATAGTGTCATGTATTCAAATATTTCAGTAAAATAAATAGCACTTAACAAAGGAATAATTATTTTATTCTTATAGGAAAACAATTTTTGGTAATTGATTAAATTTAGGAAAAAGTATACACCAATAATTTTCATAATACAAATAATGAACTATCAAATGTGATCTCTCTCAACTAGTCCTCCATGTATTCAACTACATTTTTTTATTATTTTACGATTCTGTTTAGCTAGTCGTCTAGTTTAGACGTGTAGTGCCTTATTCTGGTACAAAGTTCGTCTCGATTTCTGGGCGTTATTTTATAAACTTTATTTTTAACCGTTCCCCAAAAATAAAAATCGAGGGGGTGTAATATCGGAAGATCTCGGAGGCCACAGTTCAAGAGGAGTGTTTCGTCCAGCCCATAGCAAATTATGACGAACAATCCTTGAATTGTGGATGGATGCACCATCTAGCTGCAAATACATATCCTGCCGCACATAAAGAGGAATATTTTCAATTGCATCCCAAAATTCCCCATCGAAGAACTGAACTAAACAACCAGGATTCAATTATTCATTAAAGAAAAAAGGTCCATTGACTTTCTACTATCTACACTACTTTTTACATCCTTACGTGATGATATTTAATATAGAAAACCCCTATTGTAGTTCGGTGGAAGGGGAATTTGTATACTCCATCGACATTTTCCTTGAATTTTAAATATTTCGCTAATTATCCGACGAATCCGTAAATAAAATAATATACAAAAGGATTTATTTAACATTAACCAACGTACTACAAATAATTTCTTATTGTAGCGTTAGCTTTGAATGTAACCGTAAATAATAGTAAAATATTTCTACCTTTTATTCGAATGCAGTTTCGGATACACTTTCTGTATTTTGAAAACGTTAAAAACTTTATATAATATTTGGATAACATTAATATTTGAAACCCACATTATCCAATAATATCCCCATTTTCAAGAATTACAATAAAATAAAATATATACAAACCCACATTATCCAATAATTTCCCAATTTTCAGCAATTACTATAAAATAAAATATATACAGGGTGTAAGGGAAAATACTTTCGTAAATTTAACCAACAATTCTTTACACTTTTTAACAAAAAGTTTAATTTCCTGAACAGATCAGACTTAGTTTATTCTATTTTTAGTACTAATTCTTACATAAACTTATAAGGAAATACTTAGAGCCGGCCATTAACCGTCCCAGTGGAAAGTAGGACAAGTCATATTGATTCCAAAACCTCAACCAAAACGGAAAAAGCATCATCATACGAGGTTATTAAATAACGAGACTGACGCCACTACAGAAGAAGTACGCATGCGCCAAACCCCAGCGACCAACAATTGTTTAGCGTAAAGCTTTCTCTTTCGAATGCAGTACCTCTCGCTTCTGTAAACAAATCCGTATAATCGTAGCCTTCGTTCTTCGTAGAGTTGTTTTTTTTTATTTCGCCGAAGAAATGTAAAATGTAACAATAGAGCAACGAATTGTTATGAAATTTCACTTAAAACTTGGAAATATCGCTACTGAAACTTATAATTTATTGAAAGATTTATATGGCAATGAATGTTTATCGCGTGTACGCGTTTTTGAATGGTTTAAGCGTTTACAAGATGGCCGAGAAGACGTTGAAGGTGATCCACGCCCGGGACGCCCTTCCACATCAAAAACGGATGATAATATCGAAAAAATCGGCAATCTAGTTCGATCTGACCGTCGGTTAAGTATTCGTGCAATTGCTGACACTATAGGAATTGACAAAGAATGCGCACGGCAAATTTTACATAACAATTTCAACATGCAAAAAGTGTGTGCCAAAATGGTTCCTAAAATTCGTTTGAACAATGTTTGAACTAACACTTTGAATGCCATTGAAAATGACCCCAACTTATTGGAAAGGATAATAACATGTGACGAATCGTCATCCATGCACTGGAAGAGGCCAAATTCACTGAGAGCCAAAAAAGCTCGAATGAGCAAATGAAACTTCAAAGAAACGATTTTTTTTTCAATATTCATGGGATTGTGTATCTTCACTGCGTTCTTGAAGGTCAAACTATTAATGAACACTACTACCTTCACGTTCTTGCTGAACCCCGTGAAAGAATAAGGAAAAAGCGGCCCGAATTGTGAAAGGACAAGTCATGGATTCTCCACCAAGACAATGCGCCGGCTCATTCCGCATTGTCTGTTAAGAGGTTTCTAGCCAAGTACAGCATCTCAGTGTTAGACCATCCGCCTAATTAGCCGGATCTTGCACCGTGCGACTTCTATCTGTTTCCTAAGGTAAAATTTATATTAAAAAGAACAAGATTTGAGTCCGTTGAAGCTGTGAAAGAGAAAGCGGCACGCGTGCTGAATGAACTGACCGAAGAAGACTTCCAGCACTGTTTTGCACAATGGAAGATTCGCATAGAGCGTTATAGAGATAGATAGGGGTTGTATATGGAAGGTGATTATAAGTAAATATGTATGAAATCAAAATAAAATGTTTTACAGCGTCATTCTCGTTATTTAAGAGTCACACCTCGTATAGATCCATTACACTTTTGTCTATCTTGTCAAAGCTTTTTAAATTGTTCCTAAAACGACTGAAGCTTGATAAACTAAAATGATGCTTGATGAACTAAATATGGTTCCAGAACACCAGTTCGGATTTCACCATTTCGGAAAAGTATTAATGACACTTTTGAAGATAAAAAGTACTGCTCGGCTGCATTCTTGGATGTTACATTTTCCTTCTCATATTATTCGAATAAGTTCCCACGTTTCGTCGCCTACATTTTTAGATTTTTACTAGATTTTCTAATTAAAAAATATCAGAATGTGGAAGACTAAAAGCTGTATGTATCATGACATTGCTACTGCAAGAGACCGTGTTAAAAATGCAATTAGTCCAGGAATTAAAAAAAAAAGAAACCATTCGCAAGAAATTGTCAATCCATTGTTTAAAATGTTTAGTATCAGTCACACATTTAAATTGTCATCAGTCTGGGGTGATGATAAATCTGGGGTCTGGATAAATTTTGTATTATTTATGAAAAATCTCTACACCCACAGCTATTATTTTATATGTATTTTGGACAGATATAATAACATTTACATTAACATTGATAATTTTCATAAAATATCTTTCTTGGAAAGTCAGTCTGTTCTACCAAGACGGCGCTAGATGTCACAAAACTCCAGAAAACGTTGGATGTTTTTTTAGTTTTTAGAAAAATTTGGTCACAGTTAATTAATGAAAAGCAAATTTTGGCACCGCTGGATTTGTTGAGAAGTCGACTTTATGTCAGCAATCAACTTACAACGCATAGACAGGAACATATTGAAAAATCATCGAAAATTTTGATATTCGAATTAATGTTTTCAGACATTGAATGATATTCTGTTCTAGAGACAGTAGTTATATTGAATCGTACCTTTAATATAAAAATTCAGCTTGGAAAAATTCCAAATAGTTTTCGTTTTAATAAAAGCGAACATATGAGGATAGAGTGAAAAGTCACGATCTGGATCTTTGTTATTACAGTCTAATATATAATTTCAAATCCTAAAATTTCAATAAAAGGAGCTTATTAAAAGGATATTGTCGAGACTCAAACTGCCCTAATTACGAGCAGAGTGAAAGATCAGATACTTTTTCGCCAGATTATTTTGCGATCGTAAAAGTGATTGCATTCCTGAAAAATAGCTTCCTATCTAGTAACGATCCACGAACTTCAACTGTATATCGTATTTAATTTAATTTTACCAGGATTCGGAATCAAATAAGTTCGATATTTTTGGGATCAAGGATTAAAGCAGCAAATTTTGTATGTCGATTAAACACTACTTTGCAAAAAAACCATGGCGCAAACTAAAGAAAAGTTGAAAAAGTATTATTGGAACTCTGTTCCTTTACTTTTTATGGGTCGTAAAAGGTATACTGAGTTTCGATGTGATCGAACCGGCAAGAATGACCGTCCTCAGTCAGGGCGCCTCGTTGAGGTCACTATGAAATGATCAACAAAATCGACGATATCTTGTTGGTCGATCACAAAGTCAAGGTTAGGAAAATTGTTGAAATAATAATCTCGGATAAATACGTACGCAACATCCTATATGAACATTTTGGCATCAGTGTAATGGGTGGTGGTAATTCACGGCGGTGTTTGCACATGCATATGCGCAATTTGAAGAAGTTTCGGTGACCATTTTTGACTGTTGAGGAAACTCGGATTCATGACACATGCGAGAAATGATAGAGCAGTCAAAATAGTGAGTTTTACCTGGCGAACGTGCCCCGAATAAAGCGAAAACACTTCCATTGACCGGAAAGGTCATGCCCGCTGTTTCTTCATCGAGTATTTGAAAAGAGGAAAGCCGATTGGAAAAGAGTATTACACATTCTTGGCATATTCAAATTTTACGAAAAGTTGATAAGAAAACGCCCGTATTTGGCGAATAATAAAGCGCTATTCTCTGTTGTTACAACGGCGAAATTGATCAATTTGCACTACGAGTTGATACGGCACCCACCGTATTCTCCGAACTCGGCCCTCTCTGACTTCTGGCTCTTTCAAAAACATGAAGAAATGACTGGCGGTGTAGAAATTTACATCAAACGAAGAAATCATCGCCGACGAAACAGAGGAATATTTTGCTGACTTCGACAAGTATTACTTTTTGGAAGCAATAATAAAGTTCGAAAATTTTTGGGCGAAGTGTATTGAGCTCAAAAAAGACTACGTTTAAAAATAAATTGATTTTGGATCAAAAAAACCACATTAGATTTAAAAATATCTGACTTTTCTCTCGATAGGCATCATATTTAGATGGTTCATTCACCACATTCACAGTTAATGTAAATATAATTGATTTCTAACCTTTCAAATATAAATAAGACATTCATAAAAGCTTCTCAATCTAGAATAAACTTTCATTGTTTCTAATAACATAAACAGAGTGTCGGAAAAATAACGCAACTTTTTAAATTAAAAGACAACTACTAGCGCCATTTATTAAAATAATATATAATGTGAAAGGTATATATATCCTCTATAAAACGAAACTTCCATCATTAAAAAATTAAATCAACCAACGGACTGTCAAGTTATAGCGCTTAAAGCGACAATACCTTTTGTCATCTCATCACAAAAACACGATGAAAAAAGGAGCTAATATTAAATTTTGTTTCAAGCTCGGTAAAACTTTTACAGAAACATTTCAATTAATAAAAAACGATTATGGTGATGATTGCTTGTCCCGTACACCCGTGTTCAAGTGGAATAAGCGATTCCAGGAGGGTCGTGATACTTTGGAAGATCAGCTAAAGCCAGGCCGGCCAAAAACAAAAATCGCGATGAGTTGGTGGAAAAAGTGCATGAAATGATCACCTACGATGCGAATTTGACTGTAAGATGGATAGCGGAGAAATTAAATACGACCAAAGATATGATTCCGAAAGTCTATGTTCGATTTGTTCCTCACGCCTTAAATGAGAACCATTGTAGTTCGTGAATTTTTGGCTAACAAGTCTGTGTCCTTCAATATCCTCCGCATTCGCCTAATTTATCTCCATGTGACTATATCCTGTTTCTGTGGCTAATCAAAAATCAAAAAAAATTATGCTAGCATTGGTTAGGTTGCGCAGCGATGTATTGATGCAGAAGGAATATATCTTGAATAAAAAGAAATACTGTTGGCAAAATAACCTGTTCTTCTTTTGTAATTTAAAAAGTTTCGCTTTTTTTCCTACACACTGGGTATGTCCGCATAGAACACACATTTAAAAATAAAAAGAAAATTGCTAGGTACAAGAATGTGCTGGTTTACAAAACCATCCACAAACACGGATACATATATAATAGACTGGGCCAAAAAAATGGACTATTTTTTTTTTCGAAGGGGATACAGAAAAAATTTGTGATTACAAAAAAAATATTGTGAAAGTTAGAGCATAATACTTATATAGCCCTTATACCCCTTATACATATATATATATATATATATATATATATATATATATATATATATATATATATATATATATATATATATATATATATATATATATATATATATATATATATATATATATATATATATATAGCCCTTAATACTTATATTAAGAAGTGTATCATCGCGACTTTCGGTTTTTTAATAGCAATCGCATCTTTCGTCCAAAACGCCTAAACCATCAATTTGAGAAAATTGAGCAATATATACTCTTAAAGGGTGTTAAATTCTCTACAAAAAAAGTCTCACTATAAATTTACAAACAAGCCATTTCCGTGTAATTGTGCCTTTAACATTGATCTGTATTTACAATTTTACTTTTAAAATGTGAAATTTTGTAACTAACGAACGAATCAATATTAGAAAAAATACAATACATATTCTTAAACCAAATTGAATGCGCCACAAAAAAGGTGTCTTAATATTTTTCGTTAAATTCTACCTCCTACCAAAATTATTCAGAGTTAAAGTTATTTTATCGATGAAGATATACACTTGAATAAGAACCATTGTGAGAACCATTGTAGTTCGTGAATTTTTGGCTAACAAGTCTGTGTCCTTCAATATCCTCCGCATTCGCCTAATTTATCTCCATGTGACTATATCCTGTTTCTGTGGCTAATCAAAAATCAAAAAAAATTATGCTAGCATTGGTTAGGTTGCGCAGCGATGTATTGATGCAGAAGGAATATATCTTGAATAAAAAGAAATACTGTTAGTAAAATAACCTGTTCTTCTTTTGTAATTTAAAAAGTTCCGCTTTTTTTCCTACACACTGGGTATGTACGCATAGAACACACATTTAAAAATAAAAAGAAAATCGCTAGGTACAAGAATGTGCTGGTTTACAAAACCATCCACAAACACGGATACATATATAATAGACTGGGCCAAAAAAATCGACTATTTTTTTTTTCGAAGGGGATACAGAAAAAATTTGTGATTACAAAAAAAATATTGTGAAAGTTAGAGCCTAATACTTATATAGCCCTTATACCCCTTATACTTATATATATATATATATATATATATATATATATATATATATATATATATATATATATACATATATATATATATATATATATATATATATATATATATATATATATATATATATATATATATATATATAGCCCTTAATACAATAATAGCAATCGCATATTTCGTCCAAAACGCCTAAACCATCAATTTGAGAAAATTGAGCAATATATAATCTTAAAGGGTATTAAATTCTCTACAAAAAAAGTCTCACTATAAATTTACAAACAAGCAATTTCCGTGTAATTGTGCCTTCAACATTGATCTGTATTTACAATTTTACTTTTAAAATGTGAAATTTTGTAACTAACGAACGAATCAATATTAGAAAAAATACAATACATATTCTTAAACCAAATTGAATGCGCCACAAAAAAGGTGTCTTAATACTTTTCGTTAAATTCTACCTCCTACCAAAATTATTCAGAGTTAAAGTTATTTTATCGATGAAGATATACACTTGAATAAGAACCATTGTGAGAACCATTGTAGTTCGTGAATTTTTGGCTAACAAGTCTGTGTCCTTCAATATCCTCCGCATTCGCCTAATTTATCTCCATGTGACTATATCCTGTTTCTGTGGCTAATCAAAAATCAAAAAAAATTATGCTAGCATTGGTTAGGTTGCGCAGCGATGTATTGATGCAGAAGGAATATATCTTGAATAAAAAGAAATACTGTTGGCAAAATAACCTGTTCTTCTTTTGTAATTTAAAAAGTTCCGCTTTTTTTCCTACACACTGGGTATGTACGCATAGAACACACATTTAAAAATAAAAAGAAAATCGCTAGGTACAAGAATGTGCTGGTTTACAAAACCATCCACAAACACGGATACATATATAATAGACTGGGCCAAAAAAATCGACTATTTTTTTTTTCAAAGGGGATACAGAAAAAATTTGTGATTACAAAAAAAATATTGTGAAAGTTAGAGCCTAATACTTATATATCCCTTATACCCCTTATACTTATATATATATATATATATATATATATATATATATATATATATATATATATATATATATATATATATATATATATATATATATAGCCCTTAATACTTATATTAAGAGGTGTATCATCGCGACTTTCGGTTTTTTAATAAGATATACACTTGAATAACTTTGGAAAGAGTGAATTTAAGGAAATATACTTTTTTGTAGCGCATACAATTTCCTTTATGAATATGTATTGTATATTTTTAAATATTGATTCGTTCATTAGTTACAAAATTTCAAATTTGAGAAGTAAAATTGTAAAAACAGATCAATGTTCAAGGCACGATCATATGGAAACGACTTATTTGACGTAAATTTATAATGAGACCTTTTTTTTGTAGAGAATTCAATTTCCTTCAAGAATATGTATTGCTCAAATTTTTCAAATTGATGGTTTAAGAGTTTTGGATGAAAGATATATAAGTATTAATGGCTCTAACCTTTAAAATATTTTTTTGTCATTACAAATAATATTTTTGGTATTCCTTTCTAAAAAAAAAGTCGAGTTTTTTGACTCAGTCTAATATATACAATTGTGGTGACGGCGTCAAACTCAAATAATGAAGTCTTGGAACGGTTCTAATCGAAAACGTTATTTGGTTTGTTCCAAACATGGTTTGTTCCAAATCAGTTCATCGGCCAAGACTTAAGGATAAAGGCACTGAAAGTAGAAATAAAGACCTCTCAGTTAAATATAGTGAAAGCCTGAGCATTCATAACAGTCCTGTTAATAATCTTATGGTAAACCCCAATGTGCACACAAGACTTAAGCGTTATAATCCCTAGGAAGAACTGATGAATAGGTTTTAATTTATACTTTAATTACTAATCCCTTATGTATATATGTATATAATCCCTTATGCTATAAACTGCATTGGATACCATCTCTGGAAGGTTTCCTACATTGCACGTATGCGAATCAAGCCATTTACTTAGTATAGTATAATATTCTGGTTGAACAATGTAAAAAATTTGGATACAAAAATCTATATAATTAAAAATTAAATACTGTTCGTTGGTAAACCCATCACTTGAGAACGGCTGGATCAATTTGGCTATTTAATGTTCGTAATAAATTTTGAATGAAAAATTGGAAAGGTTGGCCAGAAAATTGGAAAAACTTGCTTTTTTTCTATGGGATTTTTGTATGAACTCAAGACCATAACTCACGATTCGAACGATGAATATGCGTAATTCTTTTTTTGTTTGATTCGTTATGGTCTTGAAAAAGTTTTCGGGAAAAAAATAATTCGAGACAATTACACTCTGCAAAACTTATAATTTTTCTATTCACTTTCAATCATAACTGACGATAGAAACGACATATTTGATTGATTTGTTTTTTGTTTTGTTCGTTATGCTCCTGGGATGCTCCTGAAGAGCGAAATAAAATTGAACGAAATCGATTATCACAAACACTTTCAGCATGAACACACGAAGAAAAAGAAAATGTAAACGAAGATGATATGCATTAAATGAGACATCGTCACTCAATAGAAACCAATCGCGCGACAATTCATTTGAATAATCATGTAAGAAGACAAACAAATGTTGCCTTAAATACTCATCGAGCTGCATTCCGTTACGACATGACAATTGCTATTGGATCGATGAGCGTTGTGTGCCCACATTGTAAGGCATTGAAATACAGAAATGAAACTCCTGTATTGTGGAGCGCAAGAGGCAAAAACAAATTTTTACTTTGTTTACACATTTCAAATAGCTTTTCACAAATTCACAAAACGATCACAAATAAATTTACTGAAATTTGAATAGGACAACGTCTGTCGGGTCAACTAATAAATAAATAACAAAAATTATATATGTTGTGTTCTTAGTGAGTTCATAAGAAAATACAAAACTGTAATAATAAATAGACAATAATTGCAAAGAGAGGAGGTACTCATGGGTGACTTCTTTGTCTACAAGTTTAAATAATTTACCAAAACTGCTAATAAAAACGAGTAATAATTTTAATAACTTTAATAATAGTAGGAATTACGGTGCTTTAATTATTATTATTAATTTATTATAAATATTTCTTGATAATAAATTTAAAGGAGTCTTCAGGCTCTTCATAGTGATAAAAACAAATATGTTCTTACCTGTCTTTCCAACACCTGGTGCACCAATCACCGCAACTTTAACTTCAGAAAGGGAAGACTTCTTCCTTTTCAACACTTTAGTGGTCATCGTCAGTTTATCCCGAAAAAATCGTTTCAATATTAAGTAACAAAAGTTCTTTCGTACGCTGCGCGATATTTGCAATTCGTTATTTTATTTTATATCTCAGACGCGTGGCAAACTTATTCAAAATCGGAGTTCTCGTGGCGGACTTCTCTCGCTCGTTTAAGCATCGCTGCTTTTGTGGCGTCCTTCTATAATTATCCTACGGGATTCTCGGATGGATGGTCGAGAGTCTCGCGGGGTACAGGTGGGACACGTGGTATAATTAGAATCGTCAGCAATGCCTTTTACAGGAAGAGGGCATTCCCAGACAACTTAAGACAGCTTTATTTTTTCTTCGATGCTGTTTGTATGATGCACTAAACGAAACGAAAATTTGTTATTTTAAATATATTTATCGTGGTTGGTAAAAAAATTGTTCTGAAAAATGAATATATTTTAATGCTTTAAAATGACGTTTATATTAATAATAATAACATTCAGTAATGTCCAATGAAATAAGAGTGACGAAGCCTAATTAATACATTTTATTTAACGTTGTTATTTTACGTCATTATTTTACGTTGTTTCCAAGATAATATTAATTTTTCAGAATTAATTTACCGAGCATTTAAAAAGGCATACATAGTATAAGTCTGAATATAAACAATTACTTCAATTACTTAAAATATATATTTAAAAAAAAAATAAGTGATCAAAAAAATAAGATTAAGTTTTATTTTAAATCATAAAATAACGAAAAGGAGTAATTCTCTAAAACTTTTTAGTTTATATAACTTCAGTTTATATATTTTTTCTTTTTTTGGTTGAAGATTTTTTTACAAGGACAGAGGTAACAAAAGGATATTTTGCTTCTTTTTTCTTGAACGGCCTTCTCTTTCCTATTTGTTTTTGAGTCACATATGAGTCTTCCAAAACTTTAGCAATGACACATGGTGACTAATGGATGGCATTCGTAATAGATGGCTAAGATTTGTTTTTTGCTTCTCAATTGCAAAATTAAACGCTTCTTCTTTGCACTGATAAAATTTTTCTTTCTTCTAGTGCATTGTCTATCGCAGCCCATATTTACTTTAATACAGTAGGAAATGGACTAACTTTTGCTGTATCAACAAAATAAATACATATTTTATGAGAAGTGGGGCGCGATAACGTGTATACATACATATACATTTTTTTTTTCACCACTAAAGTACGAATCATTAGGAGGAAATAAATTCTTTAAGAAGATAAGCAGCAATTAATATATTTTATTATTTATTATGGTAAATAAAGTAGAAAAGAAAATATGGTTTTTAAAAGTTTTTTCTACTACTCTTATTTTATTGACCACCACATTATACGAGGATGATATGCAAATTACTGTTCTAAACCTAACAGTCTTACAGACAAATGAAAGACAATAGGTGTATAATTCATTTCAAGATATTTCGATACCCTTCGGCAAAATTATAGAACTGCATTGTTTAAGAAAAGAATGCGAACTAAACTAAAATATTCCGAAACTACTAATTCAGGTATAAAATTAATTTTATCTTTTTACCTATTATTATATTAGGCCCGGCCCTGTTTACGTTCCTTGCAACTTTGCCGGGTTTCGTTACGGCAGGGGTTGTTAAGAGTTTATTGCAGCCAATTGCTATTAAAAGACCGAAAGTCGCGATGATACACTTCTTAATATAAGTATTAAGGGCTGTAACCTTCACCATATTTTTTTTTGTCATCACAAATAATATTTTTGATATCCCTTAAAAAAAAGTCGATTTTTTTGGCTCAGTCTAATATATAATATATAATTGTGGGGACGGCGTCAAACTCAAATATTGAAATCTTGGAACGGTTCTAATCGAAAACGCTAAAGATGATTACAAGTGCTCCATGGTTTGTTCCAAATCACTTCATCGGCAAAGACCTAAGGATGAAGGCAGTCAAAGTAGAAATAAAGACCTCTCAGTTAAATATAGTGAAAGCCTGAACATTCATAGCAATCCTGTTAACTGTTAAAATATTCCGAAACTACTAATCCAGGTATAAAAGGAATTTTATCTTTTTTTACCTATTATTATATTAGGCCCGGCCCTGTTTACATTCCTTGCAACTTTGGCGGGTTTCGTTACGGCAGGGGTTGTTAAGAGTTTATTGCAGCCAATCGGTCAACGATATATCTTGAAACACACTTATACCCCCAAGTAATGTTATTTTTGCAAACTTTAAAAACACTGCCATCTATTGGATATAACTTAATTTACTATAACATAACCTATAACCTTTTTTTAACTACAATGATATTTAGTATGCTTATTCTTATTAAAAAAGAATTAGGAAAAAAGTGAGAATAAATTCTATATTAGACATTTATGTTATGAATTTCGAAAACATAACATTGCTATAAATGCCATTAATCTTGATATACCGAGGGACTGGGAAGCAGCATTCATTTTGCCAATTTTTAAAAAAAGGAGACCTCTCCATATCCCATAATTCCAGAAGGATGTTCCTATTGAGTGTAACGAATAAAATATATGAACGCATACTAGAACGAAGATTGAAAGCTAGAAAATAAAATTGATGATAGTCAACATGGATTTAGAGCAAGCAGCAGCACACATGATCCTATTTTTACGTTACGACAACTTATAATAAAGACCATGAAAAGAAAAAAATAAGTTACATTTGTGTTTTCTGGATGTTCATAAGGCATTCTACAGTGTTCCCAGGATAAGAATATGGCAGGACCTACGTAAATACACGAATGAATGAATACCTGATAGAGGCAATCCAATCTCTGTATTCAAACTGTAGATATTTTGTCAGAACCTGTAACATGAACTCAAGCAAATTTATAACAATTAAGGGCGTTAGACAGGGTAGTAATTTGAGCCTGTTATGTTTATCATCCTTATCGATGAATTGGCGAAGGAAGTAGATTTGGATATACGAGAAGCTAGAGTGGGGGTGCATAAACTTGCAACGGTTGAAATAAGGGAACTGATTTATGCAGACGATCTGGTTTTGCTGGGGGGAAACAAAAGCTCAATTTAAGAAGTCCTTGGATGCGTGGAACAAGGAATTCACAAAAAGATGGCTTAAAAATAAATGTGGATAAGACAGAGGTGATGGTGGTTTTAGAATACTTGGAAGATCTTCATATAAGGCTGGACAACGTAAATGTGAAACAGGTTGATACATTTAAATATTTGGGAGTCACCTTGAAGCATAAGGGAAATGGAGAATGCGATCTGACAAACAGAATAGATAATGCGACTAAAGCTTATTATAAATGTACAAACATTTTTTCTGTAGAAGGGGAATTACCAAGGAAACCAAAGTTAAAGAGTTCGGTGATAGTGCCTATAGTGACTTACGGTAGTGAATTGTGGTCTGACTAGTAAAAAGCAAAACTACAAGTCTTCGAGATGAGAGTATCGCGAAGGATTGAAAGGGCGACATGGTGGGATAAACTGAGAAATACCGAGATAAGGGAGAGATTGGGCATTAGATCGATATTGGAACTAATTGAGCAAAACCAGTTGCGATGATTTGGGCACCTCATGCGGATGCCCAAATATGGCCCCAGATATGGGGGGAAGAAGAGAGGAAGACCGAGGAAAACTTTAAACAAGTTGATGAAAGCCTAGCAAGGCGGGGGGTTGCTTGGGAGGGAGCAGTGATGATAGCCAGAGACGGAGAGAAATGAAGAAGATTTCACCAAGGGTGCCGATGGATAGTCCAAACCTCTACACCCAGTAATGGTAGAAGAAGTGAAGACTAAGTAAGTAAGTAAATAAGTAAGAAAGTATAATTATGTATATGTATATATATATATATATATATATATATATATATATATATATATATATATATATATATATATATATATATATATATATATATATATATATATATACATTATATTTGTATATGAAATGATTTATATGAAAGAAAAATCAATCAGTCAATATTCTTTATAAAAGCAGTACCTACGATTAAAACCACATGTCATTTTTTTGATGTAGAAACATTTTTATGACATTTTCCTATTTTTTACATCAACTATGTGTCATAATTCGTAATCAAAATTTAAGTTAAAATAAAATCATGTCTGATGACACCAACTTCGTCTATGTTAGTCCAGAATTTAAAAGATGGAAGGCAATGGTAGACAGTGTGATAGAATTTATATCTGCATCCAGGATAATGCTGAATGCTCTTACGGACAAATTGAAAGAAGGGGAGAAATTTAGAGAGGATGAAAAGCGGAAAATGGAGGATGAAAAAATAAAACTGGAGTTTTATAAAGGTAATATTGACTATATTGACTTTTTGCAGTTTTTCAACAAATTTTTAACATTATTGTATAAATTCAGGTGGCACAATTGGGTTGTGTAGAAAATGCACAAGACGTTTGAAATTAAATGGAATTTCATTGCAATAATGGAAATTGCATTACAAGTATAATAATTAGTATGATCAAGATTCAATATTTTGCAATGTTGCACAATATGTATGAACGATAAAATTTTGAATCGGTTTAAAAGCCCTTCGGTCATACCACACAAAGATTGTTATATTTTATGTGGTGTGAAATGTAACTGTTATTTTTTTCAGTCAGAAAAGTGAGATGGGACAATGCACTTCGGTTTATAGAGCTTGATTTTGTGACAAACGATACATCTTCTAATTTTATCCTTGCTAATATTCAGTTGAGACGATAAATCTCGAAGAATCATGCATCGATATGCTCGATTTACCACCAATATATCATAATCTTCCGGATGCGGGTGTATCCGACGAGGGCGACCTTTTTGGTGGATTTTAATAAAACTGACAATTTCATGCTGAAAAGAGCATTTATAGCTCTCTGTCTCTCTCTCTCTCTCTCGCTCTGTAATCCAACAGGAACCAACTCGACAACCGGATGTACTCAATACATTGAGTACATCCGGTAATACAAAACTCAATACATGTTTTTACATCCATGAAGCAGTACGCACAAATACACACACACATATATATATCATCATCATCATCAGTACATGTCACTTCATTGCAGGAAGAAGGCTTCTTCAGCAGTCCGTGGGTTGCTGCTTTCAGTTCATTGAAATTCTCTGCTCAAGATATATGTAGTGATCCACAACTGCCAAATCCCTTCCTAAAATAGAAATTTTTTGTCGTCAGCAAATTTATTGAACATCACCTGACTCGTCTTCAGGTTTATTTTCAAGCTAACTGGTTCTCTAGCCCCTTGCAGCTCTTGTATGTGTCGTTGCAGCTCGTCGAAGTCTTATGAAAGATGAACGCGAAACTAAGATGGTTTAAGTATGCACCACCAATTATCTTTATAATATCCTGTTCCCAATCCAGATTACGCGATACTGCGACACCCCTGCCAGATATTGCGACACCCCTGCTCTATATGAATTCCAACCTCAAGATCATCAAGGTGTACTGTCGCTGTAGCTTCATCATATATCGATCCTAGTAGATTTGCATATGCTCTGTCTACACCTTGATTAAACAATGGCACTAAGTCCTTGTAAGTTATTTCTTCATCACTGTGCACGGTTAAAACTATTATAACAGTTTTCCCTTTCTTCGAAACATATGAAACCAAAGTTGTGTGGTTTTTGTTGAAACCCAATCTTGACCAAAAAATGTTGTCTCTGAAGGCACAAACGGAACAACTTAGTATGATAGTACTATGTGTAGCAATGTATTGGTTGCACCCGATGGCCGGTTAAATAAATTGATATTTAGTAACTAAAAAAAAAAAAATCGGTGAACCATATATAAATGGAAAAGCAAAGATAAGTATCATATTAACTCGCCGAACGTCTGTATGTCTAATAACCAACCTTTTGTTCTATATAATACGTTGCGCTTGAGTTTGTGATTATTATAAATGGCACTATGGCCTGCTTTGAGATTGAATAAAATACTGTTTCATAATCGATAAAAGTTAAGCATAGTGCAACTTGCTGCTTGGCAACCTGAATCTGATCCATTGTACTGAATCCACTTCTAAATCCTGCTTGCTCTCTTGATTGTGGTCATTCAGTTTTCTTAATATTGTTTCAGATATTATCTTTATAAAAACTTTGTACAACCTCTGATAGGAGGCTTATGGACGTTGCTTCTTTAAATCTTCATGCATTACTTTTTTATGTAGAAAAATTATTTCTACATTTTTCATAAGTTGGGCACTTTTTGTTTTTTGAGGAATTTTGAGTATAATTTTGCCAGTTTTTTATGTAAAATCCGACCACCAGCCTTTAGCATTACCTTTTTCATCCAGTCTATAACCTTTGTCACTTCCCCTACTAGGATATTCGGCATTTATTCCTACGTGGACATTGCTGTCTTTGATTGGCTTTGATCCTCATATAACCTCTAACATTTCCGTCCGCGTCCTGCAGACTATGCCACGCATTAAGGCAAAACTGTGCTTCATTTTCTTTCGCGGCTTCTGTTTAGCTTTGTTAATTCCTGTGTTTTCTTCTAGAGTTTTTTGCATGAGTTGCACGTTGTTTGTCGTTTTTTCATTAAATCAATGGTCTCATTGGAAATTTTTAATTGTTTGGAACATTTATCTTTAGATGCTATTGAAGCAGCTGTTTTGAGAACATTGTTGATGATTTCTTCATATTGATCTCTAATTTCCATCTTCTTCGGGTCTTGTTACACAGCAAAGCTGTTCAACAAAGCAATCGCAAAGTCGCTGCTCCTCTGCAGCAGCTTCTCATAATCCATTTTGCCCCCCTTTGATCTTACCATTTTATCGCGCTCTCTTCGGCAGTTTATCTTAATCTTTGCTCGTACCATTCGGTCGTCACTTCCAACATTAAAATGGTTAAGAACAGTACAATTGAAAAATATTGTTTTATCGTTTGAGATGATGTACTCAATTTCACTGATACGCCCAGATGAACTTTTCCATGTCCATTTTCTGCTGTTTTTTTTCTTATAAAACGAATTCAGAATATATAGTTCTTGTCCTTCAGTAAAATCAATTTGTCCCCTTACTATCTCGCTCATCACTTCCAAATGGACCAGTTACACTGTCACCAGTTTTTACTTTTCCAATTCTACCATTAAAGTCGCCCATAAGGATTTTGTATCTTCACTTCCCCTTGTCTAGAAGTTGGACCACATCATCGTAAAATTCCTCAACTACCTCATCTCCATAGCTTAGAGTTGGTGCATAAGCCAGGACGATTTGAAGCTTAAACTTTCTATTCAGCTGAATGACTGTTATTTAGCTGACTATACTTTCAAATTTTTCGACACTATCTTTCAACTTTCGATTGATAAGGAATCCAGTTCCACTGCTTCGTCGTCCATTTTCCCGAGTACCCCGAGTAACCAATTGAATCTAGTTTGATTAACTTTTCGCCCTTTCTTCGTGTTTCACATAACCCGTAGATACATATATATATATATATATATATATATATATATATATATATATATATATATATATATATATATATATACATATATATATATATATATATATATATATATATATATATATATATATATATATACATATATATATATATATATATATATATATATATATATATATATATATATATATATATATATATATAGTATTTCGTTTTTTCCTTAACGCCTTCTCCCTTTATGATTTTGTTCCTTTTATTTATTTCAATAATTATAAATTAATTCAAAACGGCTATGACGTGCGTCAAATATAAAGGTATATTAATAAAAGTTCAGGCAACTTGTCATACCAACCAATCCACTAGAGAATTGACTCAAAACCACAAAATTCTATATATATAAATATATATATATATATATATCTATATATATATATATATATATATATATATATATATATATATATATATATATATATATATATATATATATATATATATATATATATATCGTTATATGATACGCCGGATATCCTGGTGGAGGAAGTGACAAAGGCTATAGACTCGATGAAAAGTGGAAAGGCTCCGAGAGAGGATAGTATAACGGTGGAGATGTTAAAAGCTGGTGGTCGGACCTTACATAAAACACTGGCAAGATTATACACAAAATGCCTCAAACAAAGTTCAAAAACAAGTACCCAGCTTATGGAAAAATGCAGAAGTGATTCTTTTACATAAGAAAGGAGCACGGGAAGATTTAAAGAACTACCGCCCAATAAGCCTCCTATCAGTGGTGTACAAGTTTTCAGCAAGATAATATCCAAAATAATACTAAAAAAACTTAATGACGCACAACCAAGGGAGCAAGCAGGATTCAGAAGTGAATTCAGTACATTGGATAATATCCAGGTTCTACAGCAGGTCATAGAGAAACACAACGAATACACTGCGACTGTACATGGCATTTATCGATTATGAAAAAGCATTTGATTCAATCTCAAAGCGAGTTATAATGGATTCATTGCTTAATCAAGGTGTAGAGAAAGTCTATATAAACCTACTAGGATCGATATATGATGAAGCTACAACGACAGTCCACCTTGACGATCTTGAGGTGGGAATAAATGTAGAGCGGGGTGTACGGCAGGGGGACGTAATATCGTATCTTCTTTTCTCAGCCTGCCTGGAAGAAGTGTTCCGTAAGCTGGATTGGGAACAAGATGGAATAAGGATTAATGCTGCGTACTTAAATAAACTTAGATCCGCATATGATATCGTTCTTCTTTCACAAGACCCAGATGAGCTGCAAAGACACGTACAAGAATTGCAAAGGGCTGGGGAAACATTTGGCTTGAAAATAAACCAGAAGAATAGTCAGGTCATGTCTATTTTAGGAACGGATTTGGAAGTTGTGGATCACTATATATATATATATATATATATATATATATATATATATATATATATATATATATATATATATATATATATATATATATATCTTGGGCAGAGGGTTTCAATGGAAGGGGATACCGTCCGGAAGGTGGATACCTACGCGTTAAATGTGGTTGACAGGTTCAACATAGTGTTTAAGAGCAAACTACCACTTTGCCTGAAAATAAAAGTCTTTAATCAGTGTGTCCAGCCCATTATGACATACGGAAGTGAGACCTGGACACTTACATCACATTCAGTTCAAAAACTTCGAGTAGCACAGAGGGGAATGGAAAGATGTATACTTGGCATTACTAGACGGGATAGAAAGACCTGCACATGGATCAGAGAACAAACGAAAATGAATGACATCATTGAAAGAATAAAGCAATTGAAATGGAAGTGGGCAGGCCATGTAGCGAGGCGATGAGACGAAATATGGACCAGGTCGGTCCTGGACTGGATACCACTGGATCGCAAACGTCCACGGAGAAGACCGAAAACACGATGGACTGATGATATTATTAAGTATATTGGACCCGAATGGCAAAGGAAAGCTTAGGACCGCGAGAGTTGGATGCATACTGAAGAGACCTTCATCCTGCAGTGGATTGATAGGGGTTGATGATAATGATGATGATGATGATGGTATATATATATATATATATATATATATATATATATATATATATATATATATATATATATATATATATATGAAATCCTAAAAGAAACAGCAGAAAAGGTAGGACTCCAAATTTCCTTTGAAAAGACAGAATACATGACCTGCAACAGACTAAGAACACCATTTCTAAAAACGAAATATGGTAACATCAGACGAGTCTCTCAATTCAAATATTTGGGTGAAATAATCATGGAAAATGGGTTGGAAAAAGCGGACAATAAGGGTAGATGTCAAAAAATGGAAACGGCATTGAGACTTACACAAAATATTTACAACAAAAAATGCCTATCTAAAAACACAAAACTGAGACATTACAACACGGTTATTAAGCCAGAATGTCTATATGCTGCAGAAACGCTCATTTTGAATAGAAAGAGGGACATCGAGGACATTGAAAAGAAGGAAAGAAACATCATAAGAAAAATCCTAGGCCCCAAACAAATAAATAGCACAACATACCGACTTCGAGAAAACCAAGAAATCAAACAATACACAGATATACATAGCGATATGAGAAAAAGAAGACTTAAGTTTTACGGACACATCAAACGGATGAATCCGGGTAGGCTAACTAGACAAATGGTCGAATTTTATGAAAATAGGAGTAGAGCTGAAGTAGAAATAATTAAATGGATTGCTGCAATTAAAGAGGACCTAAGATCAGCAAATATTACACAAAGTGAAATTCAGGATAGAGGCTGTTTCAGACACAAGGTTAACGTTTGGAAGGTTGGCCAGAGAGAAAAATGTAGGAAGACTGGAACAACTTGGTCTGACGAAAGGAAAAAAGCTCATAGCGAAAGAATGAAATTAGTATGGGCTCAAAGGAAGGCTAACAACAACAAACGCCTCTAATTGTACTTCGCGTGGTCCACCAGGGCCCATACGTGAATAACAATAATATATATATATATATATATATATATATATATATATATATATATATATATATATATATATATATATATATATATACATATATATATATATATATATATATATCTTCTTAAGTTATTATTTAAAAATAAAATATAATATTTGCATAGTAATTTATTCCATACTTTTCAGCATACGTTTGATTTGTTTTGTTACAAAAAAAGGAAAGCTTACGCATTATTGTCGCTTAGTGGCAAAGTTGAGATTACTAGCATTAATATGTCACACAAAACACGTTTCAAGCGATTAATGTCACCTTAAGAAATACATGATTAATTGTTTTATTATTGATTGTCACCTTAAGAAACGCATGATTAATTGATGGTAAATTGGTTAAATTAGTGGTTTTATTAAGATGGAGGTCCGTAAAAGTTAGATTAATTCAGTTCCGTGAACTAGATTTTCCTAGTGCCGGATTAAAAGCACAACTGGAGGAAAACAAAACGGATTGGAAATGCCTCTCATTTTCTGAAACATGTATTTTATATTTTTTATTTAATAAAACTTTAGTCATATAGATCCAGTTCAAATTTCACAACCTTTATATTATATTGACAATATGTCAATAGAATTTTTTGTTTGAAATCTTATATCATCGTTCTCCATTCTTCTCTATTAAACATTGCATGTTTTAATTAACATTCCATGTCAGCTCTGTCTCGATCTCTCCTTCCTTCTTTCACTATAAAACCTCTGTAGAGGACTAATTTTAGTATTCGCCCTTTTCCAAGCCATTCGACATATTCCAGTACCTTATGCTCTGTATCTTCATTTAAGTGCTGATCTTCTGTTAGTTATAAAGTTTTCCTGTCAATTTGTTCTTCTTCTGTAAACCCTTAAACAATTTTCTGAAAACAATCGAGAATAAATTGGAAAAGTTTATTTACATAAAATTATATTATTTATATGTTTATATCACATGAACTTAATAAAATTGATTTAAGACAATGCATCAGCATTTAAAATGTAACCAAATGATCAATTTTGAAAGTGATTGTCAGTTGACGATCAAAAGTGGATTGTTTACACTTATAATAAATGCAAAATATTATGGAAAAAAAATAATGATTGAACTCAATGTGTATTTCACTGGATTGTTTGGAGTTTTGACAAAACTGTAGCAGGACTAGCCAAACCTCCCTAATTGTAAATGTTAGCTAATTATTTTCTATATTTATATATTCATCTAAAAGCGTTTTTTAAATTAATATATAATTTATCTTAAATTACAAATGTCTATTTTGTAAAATGAAGAAGCTCAAGTGGATATTCAGGAACGTATGGCTTCTATAGATATTTTTGTACCTAAGAGGGAGCCATGTGCATTTTTAAATCTACTTAGTGTCATTCAAATATATCATCGATCGCAACAGTTATTATCGATTTTCTATATAAGCAACCTTTTAGTTAAATCTAACTCCATTTTGCACTGTGGCACAAAACAGCTGTTGATATCCGGTTCTGTGTAAGGTACTCAAAAGTTGTAAGGTACTCAAGAGAAATAAGCACTGTAATTTATGTTGTATAAAATTAGCATAGTTCAACTGTAAGCAAGTTCAGATGGGCGTTTCAGAAGGCCTAGAAACAGATATATTCCACCTCTTGGCCAGTTCGAATGAGGTCGCGTTATCTCATTTAGAATAAGCCACAGAAGAGCACTCGTCCGCTAATCTCAGTTGAAAGAATTAACCGGGATTCGAGTACTCGGCTGAATATATGGTTCATGATTTTTACACGCTTCATTAGGTACTTTTGTCATATAAATTAAATATTGTTTAGTTTTATAATTAGATTGAATAATCTCTTGAGAATCCTAATATGCTTAGCGATAGGCGCGTCGAGAAGTTTAATAAAGGTGATTTGGTGTTTAGTGGTAAATCTCTTCGAGTTTAGTAGTTTACACCGAAGGTTCCAATAGAAATAATAATTAAAACAATTAAATTATATTCTATTTATACCACAACCGTAGGTAATGAGGCATGTATAAATCATTAAGCGCGAATTTTCTCACATTTCGCTATTTGAATGCATTGTCTTATTTATGATTCATACTTTTAACAAGTTGTAAGTTACTAACATTTATGTTATGGTTATGCTCGAGTATGTGTTAAACAACGCAAGATTTCTCATTTCTTCCATATCTAATGTACGCAATCTTTTGGTTTGCTCGACATTCCTCGAACACACCTAATTAAAGCAGACTAAAATAAAATAATTTGGTATAAAAAAATAACTACAAAATTTTAAAAATATTATTTGTTTCTCTTATATAACTTAAAAGTGAAGGTGGTTGTTAGAAAATCGATTATGAAGGTCATTCCAAATATTTTGAAATACGACCGCATGAGTAGAATTATTTAGACAGCTGTGAGATATGATTCAATATTATGAGGCATCAAATTGGAACGAGAACCCAACCGCGCTGTGATCTTTTATAATTTAAAGGTAAACTTTTAGAATTTTTGGGAGCTTTATTATTAGGCGACAAATACACAGGCCTAATACAAGGTGTCTCAAAACGGTCCAACTTTTCTGAGAGTGTACGAGACGCAAATAAAGCGCAACGGTAGAACGTATAAGCGCACATAGCTCGCTAGGTCGAACCGTACATTTTTAATTGCCACCATGCCTTACACGAGGGAGTAAGCCTTAGGCCGCACTACGGCTAAACCGCCGTGGTTTTTAACCGCGTAATTTTCTGAGTCAAGAAAACTAATATAAGCGGCCGCGCTTGCGCTTGCGCTTTTTTCCTGTGACTCATTTTAAAACCTTGAAAAGTTACAAAATGGCTCGCGGGTAAAAATTTGTAACCAATAGAACTTCGTTAATGCGCACGCACTACGGGTTATTTCTTAGTATTGGAGCAACAATACATACTGCTCTCTTGAAATCCATCTTCAAACTGTGAAAATCGCGGGCAGTTTCGCGTCGCAGTGTGTGCGTCTCAAGCGGTTTCACGGTTATATCGGTTAACCGCTCGCTGGAAAAAATCGTAGTGTGGCCTAAGTCTACCGCGCATTTTACGTGCGCGCATATTTCGAGAATAATTGATCGCTTATTCGCGGTCTTCGATTATTCCAACATCATTATCAATTACGCAATATTAGAGAAACCCTAAGCAATACAACCATTCTTGCGTGGATCCAAGCATTCAACGCAACTGGAAATACTACAGGTGATATCCGTCATGGCCGTCCAAGAACAGCAAGAACCCCTGGAAACATCGAGTTAGTTGCGAATTCTGTAAGGCGACATCCTCAGGAACGATTCACCGCATAATGCGATATGATTTGCATCTTAAAGCCTACAAAATTCAGATTGTGCAATTTCTAAACGAAAATGATTATGTTAAGAAACTGAATTATGAACGGTGTTACATCAACGCCAGTTGCACAGTCTTAAAATAACCCTGTGGGCCGCTGTCAGCTAATTACATTATTAGGCTTTATTTTTGTGAAGACCATAGAGCCAGAGCGGTCACAGTAACTTCTTCGCGCTATAACTCCTTGATACGAAATTTCCTCCAATTGCTCAACTATAGGAATGTGACCAATACAATCGGCTGACATGGTTTCAGCAAGACGGAGCCACGTCGCATACCACTAACAACTCTTTAGCGACATTCACAAGTTGTTGCCCGAAAAGATGATTTCGCCTGAGTCGCCTCAGAGCCCTGATTTAACCCAACATTTTTTTTGTGGGGTTAGCTTAAGAGCGTCGTCAACGATAACGATTATCGAAATTTAACAGATTTAAAAAGAAATATTGATAAAAATATCAGATTGATTCCTCCTTATATCAGATTGATAACTCCTTAGAAAACTCTTCGATAAATGAGGTTTGAGCAAAAGGTTTGAATGATACCAACGAAGTGGTTGTCATTTAAAACAATACTATTTTTAAAATGTAAAACTTTTTTAATATGTATGTATTGGTACCAATAAATAATAATTACAATCAGTTCTGTTCTGTTCGGTTTTTTATTTTCAACTGAAATAGTTGGATTGTTTTAAGACACCTTGTATATAATAAAATTTAATAAATCAATGGGAAATGATGGAAAAACGGTGGATATATAAAAGAATGAAGGAAAAGTAACACGGAAAGTATTATACATTCTCATAAATAAAATTTTAGTACAGAAACGATACTGGACAGATAGAACAAGTCAGTGACATTACTACTATTCAAGACAGAAGACCGAATAGATCTGAATAAATACCGACCAATGTGATGTACATACTGCTTACCAAAATATTAACAAATAGATTAACATCTAAATTATATAGCTGCTAGTCATGAGAAAAAATGACATTTGAAAATGCTTCAGCCCATGTAACCACTTTTTGACCGTGAAAGTTCTAAATGATTAAGTCAACGAATATCAAATGCCTTTATACAGTGGCTTTCATAGACTTCAAAAAATCTCTCAATAGCGTGAAACACCGAACTGTAGGGAACAAAATAGCAGAATTGATCACAGATATACAAATTTTCTTGGTTTATCGACACAGACCAACGATTTAATATAACCCCAAAAAAAATTATGTAAGGACGTTAAATCATATGACCTTGGTGGCCAATTAACAATTCCGTTCCTCGAAATAATTTTCTCACCGAATTGTTCGCTCAATAAATCGATTGTTGAGTTGGCTTTATGACATGTGAAGCCATCGTGTTGGAACCACATCCCTTCTAGATCATTACTATTCAAATTCGGAATTAAATAATCATTGATCATCGTTCTGAAACGATCCCCATTAACGATAACGGGGATCGTTGGACAATCTGGATCGTGCTGACGGGCACCAGACCAAGAACTTTACGCAAAATTTTCTACATAGTCGAATAGCAAACTCCAACTTTCTGCGAACGGGGACAAGTTGGTAAATTTGGATATTCATCAACACTGCCAGCAATAGCGGCGATATTTTCTTCGAAACGTACAGTTTTTGTTTTAATATCGTGAAGCATGAAATGTATTTGAAACATTTCGATAATTCGGCGAATACATCGCTCGGTTGGGCCATTATGTGCACCATAAAATCCACGAACTACTCCATTAGTTTGGCGTACAGAACACTTATTTTGATAATAAATTTCGACAATTTGCAAGTGTTGCTCTAATGTTAAAAGTTCCATGATTATTTACCAGACTATACTGAATAATACAGCAGAGATGCGCAAACTCAGAGATCGTTTAACAGCGACCCTTAATGGAAGTTCGGACACGCTAAAAAATCACACTTTATATAATATTGATACTTTGTACTTCCCTTTTCTTCCTTTTTTCTTTCATTTTCATCAATATCTCTTGATCTTTATTGATCCAGGAGGTCATATTCCAGACTGTCAGTCAGATTCCAGTTTTTCGTAATTCTCGCCGTGTAATCATTTTGTTTGATCTGTCTGATATTCGAGGCTATTTTTTGCGGTTGTTGGAGCATATCCTTTTTTTGCAGAAAGTAGGGAACTAGTTTAGCCTTCCAACCCTCCTTCTTCCAACTCGGGCTTGGAACCGGCAGTAGCAGTGTAAGCTACTCAATTCACCCACACTTCCACAAACGAAGTTGGAGTCTATTTTGAAAACAACAAAATAAATTTTGATGACTAAAACAATATTTTGCATTATATTGCTGGTATTTGTTTGACAGAATATATTTCAACTTACAACGCACTTTCTAACGTCTAAAATTGCACTGTTTTCATGTAAAAATAGTTAACGTAGACATTTCTTTATAATAATATTCGAAGAAATATCTCACAATTAAGCATGATATATTAGCGAACTATATTATGTTGCAAACAAAAAAAAAGGAGGAATATCAAAATAGAGAAAGCCATAGCTCTCTCCATAAAAAACAACTTATTAATACTCTTATAACAGCGCCATCTAAACACTTTTTATTTTTAAAAAGTGAATGTATTCAACTTAGATGTAATAAATGATAAAATCGCATTAAAATGTCAAATTAACTCGTTCCAAATAAAATACACGTTTTACATTAAAGACAAATAATATCAGAATGTTTTATAAACACCAAATTTTATCCCTGTTATAATGAAATTTATTACAATATTTGATAGCTAATCGTAAATTATATATAAATAGCGCATGACGCAGATTATCAGGATGACAAACGCAATAATTTTCGAATAAAAATAAGTTAAAAATATAAAATAACATACACAAATTATTCAACATTTTTTGCCGGGTTCTCCTTGACCTAATTCCTAATTTTAAGCATCAACATGCTGATTTTTTTCTTATTTCAGAATAAACTCAAAGAGGTTTACTGCTAAACTCCAAATCACTTTTTTAAACTTCTCGACGCAGGTTTCGCTAACGATGTTAGCATCATCAGGAAATGATTCAATCTTGATTGATTCAACGATTCATTCAGATTCGTCAATGATTCTATCAGATTGAATCAACTCCTGATGATGCTAACATGGTTAGCGAAACGTGCTTTGGGAAGTTTCATAAAGTGATTTGGTATTTAGTAGTAAGTCTCTTCGAGTTTAGTCCTTCACACCGAAGGTTCCTGTAGATTAATTGATTTATTTTAGAATGTCTGAAAATGGAGTTGAACACCGTGGTGAAGAAGTCGAACCGACAGACGTTCACTGATGATTCGCACAATTATGAGGGAGGCGATCGGAATTTGAATACTGGGGATAAAACTTCATTAGAAATGCAGAAAGTGAAGAATAAATTGGGCGACAGCGTATTGAATAAGCCTTCAAAATATCTGAGTCGGATACCACGGCAAAGAAGCAATATGGAGGCAAGAAACAAATGTGAGTATTCTGTTGAAGATTTCAATAACTTTCTAAATTATTTATCTAAAGGAACAGTCATAATTATAATCAACAGTCGTGACTTGAATGGTCAAGTAAAATTACAATCGATTAATAATCGGCGATTACCTTACGTAAGGACGTGGATATGTCTTTGGAAATATGCGAGGGTAGTCCCAGAAGTACCCGACCTGACGTACAGATGGCGATTGTTATTTAAAAAGAATGACTGGTAGAAAGTACCAACCCTATAAAGCTTAAGTTTGAAGTTTCTCGACGCTGCGTTATTTAGTATTTGTTTAGCAGCCAGTGAACGCTCTCAGTGAATTTGTAAACATGGAAAAAATGGGTCATAGTTACATGATATTTGTATGATTTTGATAAGAGATTTGCATGATTTTTAAACAACAGCAAGCGTTTACCATACAACAAGATTTAAAAACTCATCTGGATCAGAAACCTGAGAACTTCTTAAAACGCGGGATTATGTACCAACGGGAAACATGGAGAAAGATCATTGAATAGAATAACAAATACTATATCGATTAAATGTAATTTTTGGTAAATATTAAAAAATCGAGACGAACTTTTACATCAGCGTCGGAATGATCATATAAATTGGCAATGCCGGATGGTGAATGTAATCACATCCAGCTCACACCATCCTTCGCCATTTCAGACGCTTTTGAAGCGTTCAGTTCGAGCCCGACTGATGACGACTATAAGGCCAGAAACGGGAAAAGTAGACATTTGCTAACGTTGCGATGCCGAATTTTCTTTTCTTATTAAATTCATCTGGTAGAGGAGGATGCCAGAGAAAATCTCTGGACCGCGAGAGCATGGTGAAGAGGCCTTTATTCTGCAGTGGATGGACATGAGCTGATTATGATGATGATGACAGCAATGATAATAAGCAACGAAAATTCACCTGTACTCCACGTGGATCAGCCACCACAAGGCTAGTAACGAGACTGGTTTTTGTCCTTAATAATATATATTCTTCGGAATAAAAATATTCTTATGCATATCTGCAGAATATTATATATAACATAACAGAATATTATTTATTATACATCTGTGTGTGGATACTGGAATACTTTTTACTAACCTATCCAGTTTATGGGGTTGTTGACAAAGCGGCGAAGGTGCTATTTTCAACATAAATTAATTATTTCTAACATATACTATATTCATTTTTTCTTTAACTATGTACTTTAAATATAAAATATATCAGTTTGAATGTAATATTTTAGTAATATATACGTTACTCATTTAATATAAGAAATAAGGCGAAATCTTAACTCAAGTTAGATCAATTATATAACTTTTTTTTTCCTTTATTTGGGTTTTTCACCAATATCTAAAACTCAAAAAATATCAAAAATATCTGTTCTTATGTAAAGAAAGAATCACTGGGTAAAAACAATAAATAAAGGAAAAAAAATATATATGAACACGCCACAATCATTCAGACATTACTTCAATTATATAACTGTCTAAATGAATAAACGAATAAGAGTATTTGCTTTTAAATAATTAGTTTTTTAATTTTTCTTATTACTTTATTCGAACGATATTTTTTTTATAATTCTTTGATATTCTATTTTTACTTATTAAAATGTTTCCAATGTCCTCCAAATAATAGTATTGACAACTAATCTTATAAATTTTTACCAAGAGTCTAGTGATAAAAATATTTCAGGACTGAATGTTCTGTATGTAAAAATTTATAGACGAAAAATGTAGCTTTTTAGTAGACATTATTGAAAAAAAATGTCCCAAAATGGGTCATTTTAAATACCTAGAATCTTATCACTACTCACACAGATTTGGTAATCAAATCCATTTTGAAATAGATTTGTCTAAGTAGACAAAACATTGATCCTTATTTTTGATTAGAGTCAAAATCATCAAATCATAAAGTGTGGAATTGCGGCATAAGTACTAACGACCTCCCCAAAAACTTTGCATACATTTTTTTGTAATCAATATTTTTTAGGGCTCTGGACTTGTTCTAAAAAGTCATTATTATTCTAATGTCAGCCAGTATTATGCGGAATTTTGAACTAAGAGTTCATGAATTAATAAAAAAATGGACGAAGTAAATTAAGCTGATGGATTTTGTTTCATTGTAATTATTATGATAGTGCTATTCACAATACTGATTTAAAACTCTTTTAACAGTTTTCTTCTCTAGATCTGATCACCTGTGATATAAGTATTCTGTAAACTGAAAAAAAAACAGTACGTTTATATATCTGATGGTGAAAATCCAATCGTTCCTGCTTATGAATAGCTAGGAGTACAATAAAGTAGCCCTTCGCCATAGCTACACCGAATAAAGGAGATGGCCTCTAAGCTTTAGTCAAATTTAGAGCTGTCAAATTGATCAAAACAAACCACCAATAGACTTTGTACAATAGACTTTACTGCAATAGACAATTTCTTAGCTAGGATTTTTTTCATGCTGATATAAATTAGCAATATCTAATTGTTGTGAAAACTTCACAACTAAACAACTTTCAGCCTGTAGATGTAAATATGACCAATAAAAATCCAGACCCACACTGTAAACTGTAAAACGGCACCACCAGAAGAAAATAAACACCCGCGTTTCGGAGAACTATAAAAAAGAGACTCGTTATAAATATAAAATTTACAAGTTCCGTAAAGCGGATATTAGTGGTAATAACACGTGGCACCAGCGACAGGAACAGCATTTCAGAGAAACGTAATGGTTTTTTCAGGTTTTTCACGTGGAAAGGGGTAGGTAGAAATTCCAGGTAGAAGTTCGATCAGACAGTACGAATCGAGAGTTTGAGTTGAAAGGTTGACGTTGAGAGTTCGAGGTAGATCACAAATAGAGAGTACGACTTCAGAGTTACACGTTAACAGTTTCACGTTGAGAGTACGAAGAGTACGAGTTGAACGTTTGTACGTAAAGAGTTCGAAGAAGAAGTTTTAGAGGAAGAAGTGAGAAGATTGCACACTAGAGTCAATCCCTTGTTAAAGTCGAGTTAACTAAATATTTTGAGAAATATAAACACGAGGAATAGTATGTCAAATCTCGCAAAACTAAATAATAACTTGATAAAAAAGTGAAAAACAGCCCGTTAAAAGTTTAGTGAAGTATTTGTGAATTCAAGTGAATAAATGTATATATGTGTACCTTCTACCTAATAATTCAATAACCAAGATCAATTTTGCCAACCCTAGAGAAATATTATATCTCTCTAAATGTGCGAACGAGGTTTCTAACATAGGAATTCCGGCGCACTAATAAACATTTGATAAATGAAAAGACAATACAAAAAAATACTTGAAGACGCTAACACACAGCTAGTTTGATGTGGTTTCCTTGTAATCATAATGTAATTTATGCCCCTGATATCCTAATTATCCTTATGAGCACCACCAAGTTTGCTATACGATGAACCTTGGTGGTTGGACAAAATTGGCCTGGACAAAGGTGAAGTTATAAATGGCACCAGAGGGTGTTTTTGGAAAGGTTGGTACTAACAATCTTAATAAATGTATAATAAAATATATATTTTCTACACACACACAATAATATAATGTGTGATATAAAAGGCAACACGAGGACTTTGCTGAACATTATTAATACCTAATTAATATGGACCTACGATACTAGTTCGCAATTCCCTCACAAAATAGAAATAAATTTAATTAAATGAATTCTTAAATATAAAGGGTCTATCAATAAGAATGATGGAACTTCAAAATTAAATAAATCACACATTTTTTGCTAAAAATCGGTTCCGATTAATTTATTTAAGAGATTCAGATATGCATCCGCTTGCGCCAATTTTCGATGACGAATGTTAGTTTCCAAGTCGCTAATAGTTGTGGGTTTATTGCTATAAACTTGTGTTTACACATGCCCCGATAGAAAATAATCTAAATGAGTTAAATCGCATGATCTCGACGGCCAAGCGACGAGGCCACACTCCATGTGTTGGGCCATCCAATTGAAAATAAAGGTCATCCGGTCATCATTGCATCAAATTCCGGGAAAAAAATCTCCCAGCATTGCCTTGTAATGCTCGGTATTGACGGTAACAATGGTTCCTTCTCCATTTTTAAAGAAATATCCACACCAAACTGTAATATTTTGCGGATGCAAAGAACTCTTGATACATTATGTATTACATGTAGATTAGATTCGAATACAAATACGATGGTCGGTTAGCTTCAATTCTTGTACTGTCAATTCATCTTCAAATTTTCTAATAACACGATCAATAGCCTGTTCAGAAGAATCACCACGACGAATATCACGATGGTTAATAAAACTAGACAATTTCCAAACGAGTTTGAAGAAGAAGAGTTTAAGAAAAATCAAACAAACCGTAAGGGCACCAGCCAATTTAATAACCCAGATTGGAAATAGTTTATCAAAAAACTTATATACATGTGTTACTTAACCTATTTAATAATGAATTAAACGTAGAAACAACTTGGCTAAAGAAGCGGTCAAGAGACAAATGACACTAATATAGTTAAGACGAAGCTATATGCGATACCTTAAATATACTGTAAAACTACCCACTCAGTGTGCTGACCTCTATGGACGAGAATAAAAAATAATGAAAATACTGAAAGGAAACTGCGCATACTGGTGGGATCGTACATCGATTCGATACCAGGAGGTACTACTAGGTAACTGAAAGTAGATAACGAAAATAAAATAGAAATGAGACTGGAATAAACAAAAACAAAGAGGAGATAATATAACAATTTTTTCAAACACACTCTTACAAACTCTTATGAATATTAATTGCTGATAAACTTTTCGAGAAATCCTTCATAGCATTATCCATCTCGTCAAAAACGCTGCAAGTTCTTAATTAAACAATCAGCGTTGACAGTTGCAGCGCAGTTGTGCAGTTGAAGTGGATTTTCTAGCACACCAGTAGGACTATCTCACATGATGAGATGTAATCATCATCCTAGAAACTTTTCGTGTTCTTATTAACATATTAAGGAATTCTATTGACAATCAAATTGATTGAAACGTCCCAGATTTTAGCTAGCACATTGATATTAAAAATGGCCATATTCATATTCAGTTCTTCTGCTCAAAGCTTCGATAAATAAATAACTAAACCTTAACGAATAATAAAATAAAACCGTCAATAAATAAATTTTAAAAAGTCAATCTTTAAATAAATCAATTTTTTTTAATTTTAAGTGCGGTTTTGTAGTTTCGGGGTCATATTTAAAACTTAACATTAAGAAGCAAAGATTTACTATGTATTAATATATGTGTTATGTCTAGCATACCTGCCTGAACGGGCGTTCAACAATTTGACGGTGGGAAGAACAAGCCTGAATAGGAAAATCAAGGAGACAAGTTACGCTGAAATGAAACAAAAATTGAAAACGTCCAATGTTGACCCCATAATCAAATAAAAATTCTGCAAATAAATTAATTAAATTAATTGAAACCGTTTCAATTTTACTTGTAAACATTCTAATGAATTTTAATCGTTTCAGGTGAAAATTTTATCGCAGTGTATTTTTTGCCCAGGTTTTCTTCTTCAGAATCCTTTCCATACCTTTCTACACCTTGTCTTTGCCTCCGACTCTTGCGATTCTATTAATCATTTCGAGATCCATTCTGTCAGGTCTTTCTTGACCTCCCTCTCTCCTTTCAACATTGTTGAGCTTCATAAGTTATTTTGTTTCCTCTATCCCCATTTTCATCACGTATCCGAACATTAGTTGTCCTGGCATCAATTATGTTAATGACTTTATTTATAGTTTTTTTTACAGATAGTGTTCCTTATTTTACACTAAGATTTCTAGGTAACTAAACAGTTGATTTCCACTTAATTAGTTTTGACACTTTGGATTTTATTGACCCTTTGGAATACAGCAGAACTTGTTTGGAATACTGGAATATTGATTGGTTCATACCATCGGATATTACAATGAAATTAAAGTTAAATTCGTCTTACTAAAATGTGTATGAAACAAATTTTTTCTCAATTTAACAACGAATTCTTTGGATCAGAAGGTACGAAAATTATTATTTCATTCTCTCTTTTTATTGACAACTTGTTTGTGAATGGATTCGAAAACAACTTAGTTTAGCTTGGTGAATACTAAATACTTATAATTTCATCATCATCATTAGCCCATGTCAATCCATTGCAGGATGAAGGCCTCTTCAGCATGCTTCCAACTCTCGCGCTTCTGGGTTTTCCTCTGCCAATCGGGTCCAATATACTTAATGATGCCAACAGTCCATCATGTTTTCGGTTTTCTCCGTGGACGTTTGCGATCAAGCGGTATCCAGTCCAGGACCGTCTTAGTCTATCTTTCGTCCCATCGCCTCGCTACATGGCCTACCCACTTCCATTTCAATTCCTTTATTCTTCCAATGATGTCACTCACTTTCGTTTGTTGTCTGATCCATGTGCAGTGCTTTCTATCCCGTCTAGTAATGCTAAACATACATCTTTCCATTCCCCTCTGCGCTACTCGAAGTTTTTGAACTTATTGCGATGTGAGTGTCCAGGTTTCACTTCCACATCTCAACGGGCAGAACACACTGATCAAAGATTTTTCTTTTCAGACAAAGCGGTAGTTTGTTCTGACTCTCCGCGCTACCTTCGTATATTTTTATTAGCCTCAACGGCTCATTTACCTTTTTTTATACAACAAAGAAAAATATAACGTTGATGAATGTTACTTTCTTCCAATCTTACAAATACGTAAACCATATAAAAGTTATATTAGCTATAAGACACTTACAGAAAAGTCATATAAAATCAAATATTTCAAATGCGGAATTGAGTTGCTCAATAATGAAAAGAATAACAAGAATGAGAAACGAGAAATCTCTATCGAAATCTATTTTCCTAATTTTTTCTGCTAATCCTGATGCTTTGAATGAAGGATATAATAATAATTAAGAACGCTGCTTAGTATATATACACAAACAGAAGTGGTCAAGGAATATGCAGGGAAAGTCGGCCACAAATCTTTCAAAAAACCGAATTCTTTTGCTCAAAATTAGATGTCCAAAATTTGAACACCAAATACGGCAAGAGAAATACGGTCACACACTTCAAATACCTGGGCGAGATCCTCGAACCCTCAGCAGGAGCGAAGATAGCACAGAAGACTCGATTACAGACGATGAAGAGGGCATACGGCAAGACACGTAATATCTACAATAAGAAATGCATATCCACATGCACAAAAATAAAACATTACAATACAGTGATCAAACCAGAGGTACTATACACAAGCGAGACACTTACACTCCACAAAAAAAGCGGCATAGAAAACATACTAAAAGAAGAACCTAAAATTATGAGGAAAATTTTCGGTCCAAAACTAACAGAGGAAGGATACAGACTACATTCCAGGAATACATTCCAAGGTTGAAATTCTATGGACATATCAGTAAACTTCCACCGACAAGACTCACCAACAAAATTCTTACATACATACAAGGGGTCAAGTCAACAGTACCATGGATCGTACAAGTCAGAACTGATCTGGGAAAAGCACAAATGGATCCGACAGAGATTGAGGACAGAAGCACGTACAGAAACAAAATACATAAGTGGAACGTCGTATCAGAGAGCGAAGTTTCACGTAGATCGGGGACAAGGTGAACGGAGGAGAGAAAGAGAATCTACGAAGAAAGGCTGAGAGGTGTGTAAGATCAGAAGAAACACCCAAAAATGAGTCGGAATGCTTTGCGTGATCCGACCCGATCTATACGCACCTAATAATATAATATATATATATATATATATATATATATATATATATATATATATATATATATATATATATATATATATATATATATATATATATATATATATATATCCAAACAAACATGAAGAAAACCTCAGGAATGTGACAAATTTACCTTTTATTTGATATTTCTTTTTATAAATTTCTGTATAAATAACATTGATACTATCGCCCTGCGACGCATTATTTACTTGTATTTTGCACGTATTTTACGTTGTATTTTTAGACGCTAAGCTGATAGTGTATTGTTAATCGAATATTATAAAATATAGTTTATTTGTTACTTTAAATTAATAAAGTTTTTTTTTGTGTATTCTTGTCGGACGAGAATATAACTGGCGCTACGAACAGGATACGCAACACGTTAATTCATCGCGAATCTAACGGTTTAGTTCAGTAATTTAGTTGCAACGATCCACCCTACCACCAGAGAAGACAACCAAGTGTAGAAGAAATCCAGAAGCAGATCCTCTTCACCTTGTAAGTCCTCTTTTACTATCATTTTATTTTTATTTTGATGAGCAATCACAATAATATACCAGCTAGTGCTATACAATCTGTAATTGAGTTCAAAAATATACAATCTGTAATTAAGTCCAATCGAGTAACAAAGATTAAGAAACGATCAAACGTTACCCGACAAACACCTTACGCGACAACACCTATAGAAGAATTTTTTTCCGAAGAAGAAGACGTATCAGTTCAAAACATGAACACCATCTCAGATACAGATCTTATTAATCTTTGCGGAACATTACCTAAGTTTTCTAACGGAAAAAATTTATCGACCTTTATCACCAGTGTAGAAACTCTATTTGGATTTCTAACGGGAAAGACCCTAACTGAAACACAGGCGTTCCTTTTGTCCGCAAATATTCTCTCAAAAATCGAAGGCGAACCACGCGATCATCTAACCTACGAAAATAAGTTTCTATGGACCAATGTAAAGCCTTGCCTTTTAAAGAAATATGGCGACACTCGCTCGGAATCGATCCTGGTTACACAGTTAACAAGTACTGTTCAGAAGACAAATGAAACGTATCAAGAGTATTTTCAACGAGTAAATACATCGCTGAATGATCTACTACAAAACGTAACCTTGCATTCTAGTACAGAAATGCAAACCTTCAAGATTCCGTATTTCCGTAATTTAGCATTGCAAACGTTTTGCACAGGTATCAACAACCCTTATTGTGAGCATTTATCCCATTTTAAATGTACCTCGCTTGATGAAGCATATCAGAAGTGCATAGAGTACGATAATTACCGACAGCAAGTCAACTACATGCGTTATCTAAAGAAACCTGTTGCTTCTCAACAAACAGAGAAACCAAAACCTTTTCAAGGAGATATAAATAGACCCCTTCAGCAAAGACAACGACCACTTCGATTTCCTGAATCAAACAATGATAATACATGGCGAAATCAAGCAAAAACTCAAAACAAACCACCTGTAAATAATGCTAATCAACCGACACCCATGTCTGGCGTTTCGACAATCCAACCAAAAAGCAATAAAAATTGGCCGATGTCCATGTCTACATACCATAAAGTACCACATATGCAGAACCATAATTTAGAATCTACAGATAACTATGCTGAAGATACTACCTACGAAGAAGATGAGGATTTTCCAGAATACGCCTCAGAAGAAGAACCACCCCCCGATTGGAATTAAATACACACAATCTTCTCCGACTTCCCTATTTTTATCTACCGAAAACCCGTTTAAAAATTTTGATTGATAGTGGGGGATCTAATACAGTCCTAACTCCAAAAGCCGCCGAATATTTCAATTCAAATGACGAATATGCGGAAAAATTTATACTAACCTCAATGAAGAAATCAAGTGTTTTCTATAGAAACACATTCCACCCAATATTTCAAGAAATAGGAATACCAGAAAGAATTAATGCCCGAATAGCAGATTGGCATGAAGATTTCGATATTCTATTTGGTGCCATTGATTTGTCAAAATTAGGAGCCGTAATTGACTTCAATAAGAATCGGCTACGAATAGATCGTTATAAAATTAATGTTCCATTCAAAACGCAATATCGGCCTTCCCAAATAAAGGTCAACGCACAAAATGGAGACGTACTCGTCCCAGAAATTCAAATTGACAACGAAATTGTACCCGCAGGAATTTATAAGGTTACCAACGGATACATCGAAACAAACGATATAACACCCGGTCAACTATTTGACGACATACCAATACGAGTTCAATCAATAAACCATTTTGAAGTTAACAGTAAAATTCCGTACAAGTTACAGGAAAATCTCAATGTAAAAACTCTAATTCGAACAGATCATTTAAACAAAGAGGAAGAAAATCATATCTTAAGATTATGCCAACAATTTCAAGACGTCTTTTTCTCAGATACGAGTGATTTAACTTTTACTTCATCAGTTAAACACGCTATAACAACCACAGATGAACTTCCTGTCCATACGAAATCTTATAGACACCCACAGTCTATGCAGTCAGAAATTGCCGCACAAATCAATAAACTACTAGAGAAAAAAATAATCCGGCCGTCAGAATCTCCTTACTCTGCTCCAGTGTGGATAGTGCCCAAGAAACTCGATGCTTCGGGAAAGCGAAAGTATCGAATGGTCATTGATTACCGCAAACTTAACGAAAAAACGATAGAGGATAAATACCCTTTACCCCGAATCGACGAGATATTAGATAATCTGGGCAGATCAGTTTATTTTACTACGTTGGATCTTGCTCAAGGCTTCCATCAAATTGAAATAGACGATACGTCTATCTCAAAAACAGCCTTTACCGTACCTCATGGACATTATGAGTATACCCGGATGCCCTTCAGACTCAAGAACGCTCCAGCTACGTTCCAACGCATGATGGACACCGTTCTCCGAGATTACCTCTACAAGTTTTGTTTTGTCTATATGGATGATGTTATAATCTTTTCCCGATCACTTCAAGATCACTTAGTCCATATCAAAAAAATTTTCCAAAAATTCAGAGACACTAATCTCAAAATTCAGCTAGACAAGAGTGAGTTCCTGACAAAGGAAGTAGCTTTCCTTGGACATATAGTCACACCGAATGGAATTCAGCCAAACCCTACGAAAATAGAAGCAATTAAAAGATTAAAAATTCCGAAAACAATAAAGGAAATAAAAAGTTTCCTCGGATTGATAGGATTTTACAGACGCTTCATACCGAACTTCGCGAAAGTAACAACACCCTTCACTCGCTGCACACGAAAAGGAACAGTTATTGACCCAGAAAACAAGGAATACGTAGAATGTTTCAAACAATGTAAAGAACTTATTACCAACGCACCAATTCTACAATATCCGGACTTTTCAAAGAACTTTACTGTAACTACAGATGCATCTAACACTGCCATAGGTTCAGTAATTTCTCAGGACAATCAACCAATCGCTTATTATTCAAGAACGTTAAATTCTGCCGAACGAAACTACTCGACAATTGAGAAAGACGCAATTGAGATGCAAGCATTTTCGACCTTACGTATACGGACGTCATTTCACCGTAGAAACCGATCATAATCCATTAGTTTGGTTGTTTAAATTAAAAGACCCAACTTCTAGACTTGCTAGATGGAGGATTAAGCTCGAGGAATATAACTTCGATGTTCGTTACCGAAAAGGAAAGGAAAACCAAGTCGCTGACGCTTTATCGAGGCTTAATGTCAATATGATGGAGACAAGCTCCCTTCAAGGCGAAGCCGATAACCAGATGACACAGGAAGATTACGATGAAATTTTAAATATGCTTCCACCAGACCCTAATGCCACAGTTCACTCATCACACGAGGATCCTGTATTTGGTGTCACATATTCAGAAGACCCAATCAATTATTTTCACCATCAACTCATCAACATCAACATCAACAGAAATCATTTAACTACTCTGCTTCTAATAGTTGTGTTACAAAATTGTATAGCTGCAAAAGTATTTAGAATCTCTCAAGAACAAGAACTAGTCAAATGACTATTGGTAATAGATTTTATGAAATAAATCAAAATTAAAATGCAGAGTATTTTCCTGATCATAGAATGATCAGAAAACATGGTGCAACTGGACCCACTATATCCACAGCTTAACCAGAGAAGTAGAATGATTTGCTACTGAAACAGTAAAGATTGTTTTTAACTCTCAATAGGGAGTAAAAAAATTATAACATGGCCTCCAAGACTCGCCTGATCTAGGATTATTGAAACTGTTAGAGAAACTGAAATTGAGGCATTGAAAATTTAATGTTATTTATACAGTTGCAATAATGCATAGCGCCTACAGTTTAAACACAGGAATAAACGTGAAATAATTCAGAAAAGTACCATTATTTAATGTAGTATTTTTAACAAGATAATAATCTAAACTAATATAAAACAATAAAAACTCCTATTTATCTATACCAAACTGAGCATCTACAAACTTTTTTAAATTAAAAATTTGCAGATTAACTATAACTAAGAATAAACAGAACTTGAATATCAACATTTAACTTCAGATAATTTAGCTTAAAATGATAAGTCAAGACGCCACACCAACAAAAGACCAATATGCAGTCATGAGATGACCAACACACTGTCGAAATGATCAACACAGCATTAAAAGATAACCAAATATAAAAATATTAACTTAATATTCCCTTTATTATAACCAAAATAATCCTGAATAGTAAAATAAACAAAATCTAAAACATTACCTCTATAATTATTCTGGCACAAGCAAGTAGAATGGGCTGTACCCTCTGAAACCATCATCAGGCACTGCCCCTGCTTCCCACAATCGCCATAGTAATACGGTCTGGAACTGACAACAAATATAACTCTGGAGTTATACTCGTTGTTTGAATTTTTCTTCAACCAGTTCGCAATCACAAGACACACAGTTTTCTATTGTGATTATATTGTCATTGCAGATCTCAAAACAATCTCCACATTCAGCATCATTACATTCAGATGTTTTACAGGCTTCAAATCTGTCCTGGCATGCATCAGAACAGTCACAATGTATGCAGTTCCCACAGAAGAGTTTAAATGAAGCATACTAGGTTCCACTTTGTGGATATGGTATCAATAATGTGGAGTTGTTGGTGGTTTGATTTAGAATTAATGGAGAATGAATTTTCGAATTGGACGTGGAACAAAAATTAGGCCATATTAGGATGAGACTGAATTTTTTTGAATGCAGCCCACAATAACATGGTCCTCTCGTTCCTGATGGAGGACAATTTTAAGCCTCTCGCGTGTAACGCGAGGTTTAAAGACTAGAATATATTGCAAGGTTGTACTTTAACATAGAAAATTCATTTGCTCGTGTGTTAATGGCAAGAGGGATATCTTCTTGTAGCTCAATCACTAATGATACAAAAAAAGTAAAACTAGCAGCAATATTTTCACGAACTAAATCATACTGTTTAAATTTTATAACATTTGTTATTCTATTATGTAGTAGATATATTGTCATACTTTGCCACAGATTGGTTTGAGGAATAATTAATCTCAAAGGTTATATTTGTTGGGCTTGCATTAATTCAGCCTCTATATAATGCCAAATATGGGGTTCTGTTCAAAATACCACAGTCACAGTCGCATTTTCTAATTATCTTTCTAACAAAAAACTTTGTGTTGTAGGTCATTTTCTAGCTCGAACCCTCAAAACTACTTCCTTTGTCTCTAAACTTTACACCTTAATTATAGCATGATCCATGTAATTTAGCACATATATACTGTAATATTTTCTGACTTTCACAGCTGCAATAACATTCACTAGTTGTTCTTCCAAGATAACCTCAGGGTTATCAATTCTTCCAACATAAACATATCCATCCACATAAGCATTACCTGATCTGATCAAATCAAACCTACAAATACAGTATAGTGTTTCACATATCATTACAACATTAAACCCACCTTGTTGGGAAATTTCCTTAAATCTTAGATCCTCATAAGAAAAACTGCAACATAAAATACTGCAGGATCTGGAGATGTTAAATTAAACATGCTTCTGTTTTACTTGTTTCAAAACAAATAGAATTTCTGCTCTGGATATATTATGGAATTCTTGAGAAAATGGACTTTCATCTGGATGAATTGCTGGAGATGCTCCATGTTTAAGATACAAAAAAAAAACATCTCTTAAAGTACAATCTAAAATAACACTATAATGATATTGATAAAGGTTGTATTTCTTATACAAACCAAATATTGTCAAGTCTTCTTCAGACCCAACGAACTTGAATGAAGCAAATATCATATTTTCCAGGATGAACAAACTTATCAGTATAGGATTACTATTTTTTCCAATTTTGCTATTCTGCTCTTAAATATAAGGGTTAAATTTATGTTTTGACCCGATACGAATATAATTTGAACCAAAACAGTAAAAAATATGAATTGGTACATTACTAACCATTACAACTGGTGCAATGCATTCAGTCCCCCTAATATCAGTTAGTCTTTAGATAACAATTTTGTGAAAAACATCCCAGAATAATATCCTAAATGTGCATTCTGGAGACTGTCAATATAAAAATATAAACCTTTTATAGTTACCCCTAATACTGGGCTAAATAAAATATAATTAATTTAATTGGCGTTTATGATTGGTTGCATACATACCGAACTCATTACAATTATAAATATAATTCATACCGAATAATCACATAAAAAAACGGATATTGAAAGGTGGGAGAACGGAAACAGAATTATACGTTTATTATACAAAATAAATCAATTTTAAAATTAACTGTAATGATATCAGACGTATTTATAAAACCAGTTTTCTGATACTTACGTTGGAAGTTTAATACCCTCAAATACCTCTATTAAATAAAATATTTATTTTAAATAGATTTAGGTCAATGTATGCTAATAGATAAGAAATTTGCTGATTAACGAAAATGCATTACCTTCTTAAGCTGTTTTCAATATTTTCAGCATTTCTAATGAAACCTTATTTTTTTATTAATCTTGGCAAGTTGATGAACCACGACATAATATATGAGCCATAACACAATAATGTTAACTGTAGTGGATGATACAAAGATCGACTATACTATTTCTATTAAATAACTACAATACAAGCCGGATAACTAATTAGAATATTCTTGCAAAGTAAAAAGCATAAAACAAAATATAAAAAAATATGAAAGAATAAAAGAAGAAATTATTTTTATAAAAATCATTTGGCCCTTTTGAGCAATTCCTACCTAAATTGTATTTGAAGTTGCATAACCTAAATTAATTTTAGAAAAAAATATTAATTATATACATTCATTTGTTTCAATTTTTAATAGACAATAACTTGGAATTTACTAATTAAAACAAAAAAAAAATTTAACGCTGAATGAAATTTTGTGAATGTGCTTATTTTGAAAAAAATATTCATAGACCATGTCAGTTTTTTCAACTTTCAAATTTCAATTCTTTCAGCAATAATTACAATTATTTGTAATGGCAAAATAATTATTTGTAAAATGTTTTGTTTTAAACAATAACTTAATTAAAATCAAAGAGATCATCAGAGAATTGAATACAAAATAAATATTAACTACATATGTCTTTGACAAAATGGTGAACGCGACATAAAATTGTTAACCTTTTTTCCCATTTTTCGAAGAAAACTTGAACTTCACGACAAAAAATACCTCACCTTCACAGCAATTTCCGTGTTTCTCTGTAATTATAAAATAAAACAAAAGATAAATGAAGGCTAAAATGTACTGCAAGGTATCTCCTATAACATTTTTTACATTACAAGAAGTGTGGCGAACCGAACGGATTTCGGAAGATTGGAAAGATGCTCTAATCCATCCACTACATAAGAAATGAGATAGAATGGATGTAAACAACTACACAGGGATATCTCTTCTCCCAGTTTGTTACAAGATTTTATCTTAATGTCTACTAGACAGTTAGAACCTAATAGTGGTGAATCACAAGCAGGTTTTCGACCGGGCAGAGCCTGCCCCGGACAGATACTGAATTTAAAGTTGATTAATAAAAATAAATCGTCAATAAAAGTCTCGTCTATAGATTTGTGGATTTCAAAAAAGCATATGATTCTATTGACCGCGAATATTTATTCCGAATCTTGAAAGAACAAGGACTAGATCTAAAAACACTGGCAATTATTAGAGCAACATTAACCAACACAAGGTCAAAAGTTAAATTCATGGGTGATATCTCAGAGCCCTTCGAAATTAAAACTGGAGAAAGACAAGGGGATGGACTCGGGAGAAAGTAATACAGGAATGACGTTTAAAAAAAAATGACCCTTAATATTAACCAGCCCATTAAACTGAGGCGTTTGCTGATGAATTTTAGTTCAAGATATATTAACGGCATAAAAACAGATTAAAATCCTAAAAGAAACAGCAAAAAAGGTAGGACTCCAAATTTCCTTTGAAAATACACAATACATGACATGCAACAGACTAAGAACACCATTTCTAAAAACAAAATATGGTAACATCAGATGAGTCTCTCAATTTAAATATTTCGGTAAAATAATCATGGAAAATGGGTTGGAAAAAGCGGACAATAAAGGTAAATGTAAAAAAATGGAAACTGCATTGAGACTTACACAAAATATTTACAACAAAAATGCATATCTAAAAACACAAAACTGAGACATTACAACACACTTATTAAGCCAGAATGTCTATATGGCGCAGAAATACTCATTTTGAACAGAAAGAGAGACATCGAGGAGATTGAAAAGAAGGAAAGAAAAATCATAAGAAAAGTCTTAGGCCCCAAACAAATAAATAGCACAACATACACTTCGAACACTTCGAGAAAACTAAGCAATCAAACAATTGTCAATCAAATTAAAAATCAAACAAATACATAGCGATATGAGAAAAAGAAGACTTAAGTTTTACGGACACATAAAACGGATGAATTCGAGTAGGCTAACCATACAAATAGTCAAAGTTTATGAAAATAGGAGTAGAGCTAAAATAGAAATAATTAAATGAATTACTACAATTAAAGAGGACCGGATTACTGCAATATCAGAGGACCTAAGACAGAGTAAAATTCAGGATAGAAATTGTTCCAGACACAAGGTTAACGTTTGGAAGGTTGACCAGAGAGAAAAATGTAGGAAGACTAGAACAACTTCGACTGACGAAAGGAAAAAAACTCATAGCGAAAGAATGAAATCAGTATGGGCGCCAAAAGAAAGGCCAACAAACGCCACTAACTCTACTTCGCCTGGTCCATCAGGGCCCATACGTAAATAATAATAAATTACATTTTAACACAAAAAATTCACTTGCACTGGTATTAATGGCAAGAGAAATATCTTCTTGTAGCTCAAGCAAGAAATGATAAACTCTAACTCTAATAATAATAAACTCGAAATAAAAAACTAAAACATGTTAAACTCTAAATGAACTTCTGTGAATGTGCTTATTTTGAAAAATATGCATGAACCTTATCAGTTTTTTCAACTCGCAAATTACAATTGTTTACAGCAATAAATCATTAGATTATTTTGCAAAATGGCAAAACGATTATTTGTGAAATGTTATATGTAGAGAATCATCAGAAAAAGGAATACAAAATATATATATATATATATATATATATATATATATATATATATATATATACATAAATATATATATATATATATATATATATATATATATATATATATATATATATATATATTTATGTATATATATATATATATATATATATATATATATATATATATATATATATATATATATATATATATATATATATATACATAAATATATATATATATATATATATATATATATATATATATATATATATATATATATATATATATATATATATATATATATATATATTTGAACTAACTATTTTTTGACAAAATGGTGAACTCGACTTTGTTTTTAAATTTTTTTAAACAAAACAAACTTACAGCCATTTCACTGTTTATCTACAATTAGAAAATAAAATAAAAGAAAAGTGGCAATCCCATGGTACAATGTCTGGGAAATAGGCTAGATATACCAAACTATTACAACATAGATACATAACCCTTTCCATAGAATCTAATAATTGGTATACTTACCTTAAACAAGATTATATATCTTAATATGGCTCAGTTTCTTATTATTTCACTAACACAGACACATACCCATTTATCGGTTCGAACGGATTACTACGCCTATGTGCACTTACCTAAAACAACAGAGAAGAAGCTTAATTAAAAAAAAAATCTTTTTGTCATCGAGAGAAAAAATGATTATATTTCATAGTTGAGAAATTTTTGAAAAATCATATCTCGGATTATTCTGACTCGCATATAAATGTTTCTTTGGTTGGTTAAGTTTTATTGATTTTAGGTATAAAGGTATCTACATCAACATTTCAACCAATATATTAATTGCTCAGACGCCTCGTCACTGATGAGGCAGTGGATTTTGCCTTGGAATAACTCACTTCATACCCTAGGACTTCCAGAGTTTGAGAAATAGTTGGATAAAGTCAAAAGTAGCCTGACCATTATATCCCACACAAGTTGAATTAATGAAAGAACTGAAAATGGCCAAGGTAAGAGGTAGATTTCAACGGCCCCTAAGAAATTTATTACATTTTCGTGCTGAATGATTTTGCTGCAGGATTTCCTAAATATAATGCTTGACATTCGATCAAAGGTGATCCACAGTTATAAGGAATAGTTTCTTACAAAATAGTACTCGTCCAGGCATTGTCGTGAGTGCTGATCTGTGAGAGATAATATAAAAGGTCTGCTAAAGCAGGAAGACTAAAATGACAATGAAGTTGTCCTGTAATTATTCTTCGACGTTCTGTGGGCCTACTAGCAATTTTACGAAATAAAAACCTACAAGAAGTTTTCTTAATCAGAAACACAATTTTAATTGATTCCATTTGATTGTAATAGTGATTTCGAAATGTGGCATGAACAAAATAAAGACAAAAAACGAAACCAACTTGAAAGTCTAAAAAATGATCCGATTAGAACAGAGAAAAACTTTCCTCGATGATCAACTAGACCTGAAAAATTCCTACCTAAAAAATTGAATTTCGGTGGATTTGCCAAATATAGATTTTTTTGAACGTTTAATATTTATATCAATTTTACCAATGAAAATATTTATTTGTCAACATCATTCTGACCAATCTACAGTGTTAGCCAAACGCGTTAATCTTAAACCTCATCACTAATAGAATGTCTTTCTGTTTGGTAGAAGATACTTAAATATAAATATAATAAAAGGAAATTAGATAAGTATTTCAATATATATACACACACAACACACACACACACACACACACAGATATATATATATATATATATATATATATATATATATATATATATATATATATATATATATATATATATATATATATATATATATATATATATATATGATCGAAAAATTGTGAACTGGGCCCGTGGAGAAAAGTATTAAAAAGCTAAGGAAATTCACCCGTGCTCCACGTCGTTATTTGCCATTTCTTCACCCGCAATCCAAAGCGCCAGCAAGCGTCTCCCAAGACATGCCTTAAGCCGTCATCAGTTGGGCTCAAGCTGGACACCTGAAGAAGAGCGGATGAAAGAACAACTAAAGTCATGACCATTTTAATTGGTCATGTCGAATGGAGGCTGCAATCACATGCAGCCACGCCATCCTGCGGTAAACGGTCGCAGCAGTCAAACTGTGCGAAACCGTTCGTGACCTGTCTAACCTTGGGTAAGTACCAGGTATGATCGAAAAACTGTGAACTGGCTCCATGGAGAAAAGTATTAAAAAACAAAGGAAATTCACCCGTGCTCCACGTCGTGTTTTGCCATTCCTTCACCCGCAATCCTTTTCAACTTTTTATGATGACAGATGAAGGAATGGCAAAGCACGCAACTTACAAAGGGAAAAATATGCTTGGACAAATGAAGAACTGGAAGACATTCATAAAAAGTCGAATATGACTAAATTATTGACTAATAAACCTACAAAAAGTATTTTATTATATTATTCTGAAATAGATTGGATGTTCGAATTTCTATGTCAGTCAGTATATATTTCCGACAAGCAATTTTAATATATTAAAACTAAACCCCTGAACAAAACTCTACCCCGATAGAAACAGGGTCTTTCAAAATATCTCAATATAATAAACATCAGCTATACGCGTTTCGCTAACCCTATTACCATAATCAGGAGATGATACTATAATGACATGATGATGTTAACTTCATGATTAGCGAAACGTGCTACGAGAGACTCCCAAAAATTGATTCATATTTTCACACGAAATATTCCAATTAAAGGAACATAAACTAGTGGTAAAGAAAAGTTGAATGAACATAAAAAAACATGAATACAGACTTTGATAAATAAAAAAATTAAAGGTGCTTACCTGGTGAAATCTGGAAGATGGATATAATCCTGCTTGTGTCTCAAAATGTATTCATTCCAGGCCAATACCAATGAGTCTTTCCTCTCTACAAAGCATAAAAACTACATGCCCTTTTGGCATTCAGCATAGCCCTATCCCTAATATAATTTTTAATAACTTTCTACATTATTATAATTGCTGCTACGTATTACTTATTAAAAACAAACATTTTTAAAAATACTAAGTAAAGAAAAACTTTTAAACAAACAGCTGTTTTTGGTTAATAAGTAGCTTTATATGAAACATAAGAGAAATGAGAAAAAAGTACGGCCTGGAATCACACATGGTCTGGAACCTTCCTACTTTTCATTAGGGTCATCGTGCTGAAAAGAAAATATGGAGGTGACAAACTGTTTGGGTAAATATGATGGTAAGTTACCTGATATTAGATAGGGAGCCTTGATACTACAAAAGTTGATTCTTGTTTCAACACTAGCACTGCCCTCTCCCACACTCGCGAACTCGAGTTACTACGCATATGCGCACTTACCTGGAAAATAGACAAAGATATTAGAAAAAAATTTAGTTACACAAAATATAGTAAATTGTTCAAAGCAAACAAAAAGAGATAGCACAAAGATTTACCAGTAAACACCCCATCACTTTTTAAAAACTCGTCGAAAGGCGACGCGTTTCGCTAACCATGTTAGCATCATCACGACATGATTCAATCTTTGAGTTAACTGAAAGATTAAATCATCTCCTGATGATGCTAATATGGTTAACGAAACGCGCGCCGAAAGGTTTAAAAGAGTGATGGGTGTTGAGTTGTAAATCTGTTCGATAACAAAATTATTTAAAAAAATGTATAGTCTTTAAAATGGCATACAAGAAGTTTACCTGGTGGCATCTTGAAGGTGGCATTAATCCGGCTGGTGTCTCCAACCATCTTCATTCCAGGACAATACCAATCCCAGTCTTTCTCATCGACAAAGCCCAAAAAGCAAACGCCCTTTGTACCAACTTGACTGAATGAAAAAACTGGAATTGAGGCATTCCATATCGGACACTATTCGCATTATATTTCTTTAAAATTTAATAAACCGTGAAGAAAAGACACTGTAGGAGAGGCGTAATATCGTAAAAATAATAAAAGTCAAGATCAAGTAACGAATTGCATTAAATTTATTTACATAAAATGCAGTTGAAGCCAAACAATAACGGATTAAGGGGTAAATCAGAGAATGCTTGAAGATTAAATGATGAATAATAAGACCATTCGACACTACGTGTTAAATAACTTTAAAAATTAAAAAACACCAAATGAGGGTCATTCTAGGACACTTAAGTGGATATTTTCATCTTCAATTTTCGTCCTCAACATCTGCTTTTCTATACCATTCTCATCATCAGAACGCTCTAAATGGTCATTTTGAATATTTGAAACAATAAAATCATCTAAATCTTGATCTATATTTCTTTCTAATAGTTTCAACACAATGCTGGGTTTGAAATTTTGTTCAGAGAAATTAGAAAAATTTGAAAGAAATCTCAAGTTGGTAATAGGTGCTTTATGATCAAATTTGTGCAGAACTTGTCTACTCACAACCTCCCAAACAAATACAAAATTGTGGCCTAAAAAAGCAGTCTCATCATTCTTTTCCACAAGATGAGTCAAAGTTTTTGGTGGATCTTTGAGATTATAGTATTTAATAACCTCCGAATTTGTCTCCACATAGAATTTCCAACATGATGAATCAAACAAAATTGTTGTAAGGGGCCCATTGAAAATTAATTATAAAATAAGTTCTCCTATTGGTAAATTATACAGACAAACTGTTTGATCTACAGAACAAGTTGCAATTCGAGAACTTCTGCTGAAAAACACCTCGATGAATATCTCTTATTGCCATGGAATGATCATTGTTCGTATATTTTGGTTCAACTTTGACTTAATAAACTATTATGAACCGCAATTAAGTCGGCAAGGAAGTATACAACCAAAATGCCATCTTCTCCACCGACAGTTACTTTATAGGACAGCTGGACGTCATGAGGATTAACATAAGTCTAAAAATTGCACAGATAAGATAATGTTAAGATACAAAAGAGTTATGAAGTCATGTCGTATAAATCAAATAGCGACACACTCGAAGGTAGACCAGAAGAAACTAAAAGAAAATAAATGAGAATATAGCACTGGAAAAAGTAAATCAACTCCAAGTCTCAAAGACTAAAATCATCAGCCCGTGTCGATCCACTGCAGGATGACGGCCTCTTCAGCATGCTTCCAACTTTCACGGTCCTGGGCTTTCCTCTGCCACTCGGGTCCTATATACTTAACGATGTCATCAGTCCATCGTGCTTTCGGTCTTCTTCGCGGACGTTTGCGTTGGGAGTGAGTTAAGAGTCCAACTCTCAGTTGAACTCTTCAGTCGAAGCGGACAACACTTAAAAATGTCAAATGAGATTTTGCCGAAACGTCGTGACTCTTCACAGAATCAACGGATCGACACCCGGAATGATTTAGAAACATTATCTACCATCCGTGAAAATATTATATATATATATATATATATATATATATATATATATATATATATATATATATATATATATATATATCATCATATGCACGTTCGTGGAGTTCAAGAAAGCATACGACTGCATCGACCGAACATCTTTGTTCAATATCCTAGAAGAACAAGGACTCGATCCCAAAACACTACGATTGATCAAGCAGACACTGACTGACACAACCTCTAAAATAAAATTCTTCCTGATTCCTGATTAAAACTGGAGTACGCCAAGGAGATCGGTTATCCCCATAATGAAAAAAGGGCAACCAAACAGATCGAAGTCCTCAAGGAATGTGCAGAGAAAGTTGACCTACAAATCTCCTTTCAAAAAACCGAATTCTTCTGCTCAAAATTAGATGTCCAAAATTTGAACACCAAATACGGCAAAATAAATAGGGTCACTCACTTCAAAAACCTGTGCGAGATTCTCGAACCCACAGGAGGAGAGAAGACAGTACTGAAGACTCTAGACTCGAGACAAGACACACAATATCTACGATAAGAAATGCCTATCTACACTCGCAAAAATAAGACACTACAACGCAGTAATCAAACCAGAAGTACTATACGCAAGCGAGACACTTACACTTCATACAAAAAGCGGCATAGAAAACATACTAAAAGAAGAACGCAAAATTATGAGGAAAATTCTCGGCCCAAAACTGACAGAGAAAGGATACAGACTACATTCTAGAAAGACCACAGAGAGAATGTCCAACCTAGCGGCAGACATAAGAAAAATAATGTTAAAATTCTATGAACATATCAGTAGACTCCCACCGACAAGACTCACCAACAGAATTCTTACATACATACAAGGAGTCAAGTCAACAGTACCATAGATCACACAACATGTGATCACTCGAAAATGAGTCAGGATGCTTTGCGTGATCCAACCGGGTCTATACGCACCTAATAATAATAATATATATAATATTAGCTGCGTATAGACCCGGTTGGATCACGCAAAGCATTCTGACTCATTTTCGAGTGTTCTTTCTGATCCTCCACACCTCTCTCATCGTTTCTCCGTGGATTTTCTTTCTCTCCTCCGTCCACTTTCTTCCTGATCTCCTCGGAAATTCGCTCTCTGATGCAACGTTCCATATATGTATTTTGTGTATGTACGTTCTTCTATCCTCAATCTCTTTGTGCACATTTGTGCTTTTCCCAGATCAGCTCTGACTTGGGCGATATATATATATATATATATATATATATATATATATATATATATATATATATATATATATATATATATATATATATATATATATATATATATATAGGATTACACCACTGGAAACCCAACTGCAGGAAACTCAGAGATAGATCAGACTAGACTAGAAGAAAAAAATTGGAATATACCAGTAGAAACAGCATATATGGGTGAAGCATATAAGTAAGAATACACAACATATGCACAATAAGTTTACTTCAGAATTAACTATTTTGTATATAATTCATGTTTCGTATATCTTAAAATTACTGATGGGTTAGCCTATGAGACAATAATATATTATTATTATGGTAATTAATACACCACTGCAAACTGCATGTCTCAATTTCAATAGAGTCAGAGGTAGACCAGAAAAGACTAAAAGGAAAAAAATGGGAGTATGCCATTGGAAACAGCATATACGAGATAAGAACACAGTGGGCCAGTTAAAACGGCAAAAACCATTAAAAGTATAATAAAAGCAACAATGAAGAAAGGATATTAAGATTTAAGTCTCGTGGTAGCAAAATAAAGTTATAAATCAAATTTGAAACAAACGAGATTAAACTAAAGAGAATATACGGTCATAGTGCTATGGAAACGCCAAGTACAGGCTGGAATCGCGCACGACACGATCATCTTCCCCGTTTTTACTCCTGACTGGTTGATTTCCTGAAAAGGATCATTCCAAGTCACAATAACGCTAGGCGTAATATTCAATAAAAATATAAATGGATGAAACATCTATACTATGTAGATTTATTTAATATTTATTTAGATCGAAAGGTTCAAAAACTTACCATTAGTTCCATATCCTTTATCCGGAGATTCTTCTGTCCCTTCTATAATTTCACGCCGAAAAAAAACAGTGTAGCGCACTGTTCCATCCCTTCGATAAATCGGACGGGCCTTCGGGATGTCATAGAAAGGCGACAAAGGACTCGACGATGCCCTGCATGATCCGAAGAACGGACAATTCACCCACGTAACACGTCTCACTGCACTCATTTGTGAACTTTGATTTATAGATCACCCGCGCTGCGAAATTGTCCTGAAACAACAATCATCTGTACTGTAGGTTTTTGAAAAGGTTTTTGTTAAAAGTTGTGACTTACCTGTTTTAGTTTGGTTTAAAGGCTGTAATATGCTTGCCCCCTGAGCACTCGCAGTTCATATTAAAAAAAGAAATAAAAAAAAATAAGCGAGATTTTAATAGGGTGATAATTAAATCACAGACGAAAGTCCTTCGACTTTGCGTCAGCGTTAAACTAACAAAAAAAAAAGAGATAATGGATCTGTAATAAACCCCCAACCGCTCAAATAATGCAAATCACCGTATCCCCATATACCAAAACCGTCGTACACACGACATATAAAACAACACTATTCCCATCGGCCCAAAGGCAAGTGGTCCTGGAGAAGCTCTGTCTTCGTATGAAGAAAGTAACGCCATCAGGGTACCCTCGCCTGCTACGATTGTCGTTGATGGAAGCTGGATGCCTAAACAAGGACCAGGTCTCCTCCAGGATTGACCGCGACCGACTCCCGTTTTAATTTCAAATGTTGACCAATTTATAGTGTCGAAACACCTAATAGATATCATTAAATCGTACTGTAAATTTCGACTATAGTGTTAAAAATTTATACGAGTTAGTCGATAACATAAAAAACATTACAGTTTCAACCAACGACAGGTTAATATAATTTAATATTCACAATTTATTTCCCAGCATCCCCCTTCAACATACAATAAGATTAATAGAAAAATTATTACTTAAAAATATTATCAACCCAGTTATCAGAGGCAATACATAAAAAATTACTACACCCACAATAAGTAAGGAACTAAACACCATGAAAACAATTGCGTTAAACGAAGGATATTCGGAGAGAATAATAGATAACATTTTAAAAAGAAAACTCCACAACAATGCTGTCTTTAAAATATATCCACGAAAGAATGAAAGACAATTCATTCAAATCAATATTATATTTTGGTAATCCTGGGAAAAGATTGAAATATTCTTATATAAAACAATACAAAAGTAGCCTTTGAAATAAACAACAATCTAGGAAAATGCATCAAAAATTGCAAAGCAAAAACAAACAAAAAGATAAATCAACAATATTGTGGGTCATGTAAATATTTGAAGAAAATAATTACAGAACATGAAATAAGTTTTCTTAATCAGAAATATATTTCTAAATACACGCACATATGTTAAGCGAAAATCATTAACAGTGCTTTTAAAATGCTGCAGGTACAAAACAAAAGTAAACAAACTAAAACATCTGTAGAGATTCGAAATAAACCGTCTCAAAGATGCGAAAACCCTTCTGAATGACCAAATAAACCTGAACAAATCCCCTTTATTAAATTCGTACTTGCAAGAAATAAAATCTGTATGATTTTTTTATAAATATTTATTTTATTATAGAAACTTTTTGCATTTATACCCATTATTATTTACCCCCAAGAAGCCACAGTGCTGGTGAAACGCGTCAAACAGTAATAATAAAGTGTTTTATTTATATATATTTTAATAAAAACTCTCTTGTTAAACATCTATAGTGACTTTCCATCAAGTAGAAGCCAACACAGTCCAAAAGACAAAACAAATATAAACATAACCAAACTTTTCATTCTGACAGTGATGTATATGATATCAATATCGATGATATTGATATAGACGTCGGTTTTGCATATCTATTCGGTCCGGCTTACAATGCCCACTTTCCGAATCTAAGATTGGCATGTTTCGGCCATGTTGGTTCGCAAATTTTAGGAAAAATAAAAATCGTGTTTAATAATGGAAACAATCCAAATGAGGTGCAAAAACTTACTCGACTTGGGGGCAAAGCAATACACTACACATCGGAATAGAAGAATAGTAAATAACTTGCAAATGTTTCGAGAAAAAATCGGAAAAGTCGCGAACAGAACGGCGTACTCACTTCGAAATGACTTTCAGCTTACAACTGAAGCTCAGAACCCAATGCAAAGACGGCTTTGGATACACACACCAGCGAAACTACCCAATCAGGAATAAGAATGATTAGTACGCAGTAGTCGTGTTGACAGTTCTACAATATCTTCTTTCTTTTTTTACATCAAAATTTTAAAATATTATTTACATTTATAAATAAACGATTAATATAAAAATGAAGACTTTTATTTTATAAAGTAGTAGGTTTTTCTTATTAAATATAAAATAAATATAGTCATTTAAAATAAAATAAATATAAAAGTGGGTGTTTATTTTCAAAAAAGCACCAAATATCACAAAGAGGCATTAAAGTTAGGATATTAAACTTAATTTTTAATATTCCAATTATTCGAATTCAAACATATGATACAGGTTGTACAAACGTCAAAATATTACAAAACACACAAGAAATACTTATTTGTTATTATACAAAGCGTTAAAAAAAAGTAAAATTGTACGTTTCGTACTAAAGATAAACCGATATAAATGACTTTACGTATTTATTTTTACACAAAATTCTATGTAGATTGAAAAATCTTAATATTGTAAAGCACATTTGTGAATATGTAAGACCTTAAAAAACCTTAAAATTGAAAAAAAATATGCATGTAAACAAACATCACAACATTTAAAGCCTTAGAAAATGTGCTTATTTTACAAAAAAAGCATAATATATAATGAGAAAAATTTAGCTTGTCTCATGTCTAATTTTTAATATACAGTGCCTAAAAATTGAAATAAAATTAAGTATGTAAACAAAAGTTATAACAACGCAGAAAATCACGGATCAATTACTTTGATCAATCACTTTGCGTGATTGGATCACGCAAAGAATTCTGTCTCATTTTCGAGTGTTCTTTTTGATCCTCCACACCTCTCTCATTCTTTCTCCGTGGATCCTATTTCTCTCCTCCGTCCACTTTGTTCCGGATCTCCTCGAAAATTCGCTCTCTGATGCAACGTTCCACATATGTATTTTGTTTCTGTACGTTCCTCTATCCTCAATCTCTGTCGGACCCATTTGTACCTTTTCCAAATCAGCTCTGACTTGTGCAATCCATGATACTGTTGACTTGACTCTTTATATGTATGTAAAAATTCTGTTGGTGAGTTTTGTTGGTGGGAATCTACTGATATGTCCATAGAATTTCAACCTTATTTTTCTTATGCCCGCCGCTACGTTGGACATTCTCTCTGTGGTCTTTCGAGAATGTAGTCTGTATCCTTCCTCTGTCAGTTTTGGGCCGAGTATTGTATGAAGTGTAAGTGTCTCGCTTGCGTCTTATTTGATTACTGTGTTGTAGTGTTTTATTTTTGCATGTGTGGATAGGCATTTCTTATTGTAAATATTGTGTATCCTGCTGTATGGCCTCTTCATCTTCTGTAATCGAGTCTTCTGTGCTGGCTTCTCTTCTCCTGTGGGTTTGAAGATCTCGCCCAAGTATTTGAAGTGAGTGACCCTATTTATTTTGCCGTAGTTGGTGTTCAAATTTTGGACATCTAATTTTGAGCAGAAGAATTCGGTTTTTTGAAAGGAGATTTGTAGGCCGAATTTCTCTGCATATTCCTTGAGGACTTCTATCTGTTTGGTTGCCCTTTTTTTCTTGTCTGCGAGTATGGCTAGGTCGTCTGCGAAGGCAAGGCATGATATTTCTATGTTGTTTTTGGATCATCTGAGTCGTATTGGTTTCCAGTCTCCTTGATTTTTCAGTTCTTTTTCCCATTCCTTTATGACTTTATCCAGGATCAGGTTGAAGAGGAGTGGGGATAACCCATCTCTTTGGCGTACTCCAGTTTTATTCAGCAAGGGTTCTCGGAAATTTCTCCTATAAATTTCACTTCAGAGGTTGTATCAGTCAGTGTCTGCTTGACCAATCGTAGAGTTTTGGGATCGAGTCCTTGTTCTTCTAGGATGTTGAACAGAGATTTTCGATAGATCGATAGCTTTGTATTTCAGTATTGTTTTTAAGTTAAATATTTGTTCAGTGCATGAGCGACCAGGGCGAAAGCCTGCCTGGTACCCGCCAATTTTGTGTTCTAATTGTTCTTGTGTTCTCTAGAGAAGGCATGCTGAGAGGATTTTGTAAGTGACTTGTAGTAAGGAGATTCCTCTGTAGTTGTTCATATCTGTTCTGTCTCTCTTCTTGTGCATCGAGTGGATAAGAGCATATTTCCACTCATCTGGTAATTTTTCTGTTTGCCAAATGTTCGTGATAATTTACGTAACTTCCTGCAAAGAATTTGGTCCGAGGTTTTTCAATAATTCCGCGGTGATACCATCTTCACCGGATGACCTATTATTCTTTAGTTTGTGTATGTGCCTGTGAATTTCTTCCTGTGTTGGCGGTGGTGATTCTGAGGGGGTATGAAAACAATTTTCCTTGGGGAATTTTATGTTACGTTCGGGACAATTGAGGAGATCAGAGAAATAGTGTGCCAGCTCCTGACAATATTGTAAGATTGACACAAGTACGGTGTACGGGATGTCCTCTGTTAGAAACCTAGTCCACACATTGGGAGAGATAATATTTCCACAAGGTTCGTGAAATGGATCTTATATACATTTAATCACTTAAATTCACAAATATTTTTTGAAGGGGAATTTCTCACTTTATTGTCTTAAGCTTTGCAAAATTTGGCTTACTACTCTTCGTGTTAATACATCACAAAATACTGCAATTTTAAACTATGGTGCTATCAACTCTTAAACTTTCAACCCTAAACTCAAACTCTCTTCTCGTGATCTACCTCGAACTCTCCATGTGCAACGGTTCAACCCGAATTCTCTGCTCCAACCATTCAACTCAAACTCTTTCTTCGTACTGTCTAGTCTTCTACCTCGAATTTCTGCCTATCCTTATCTACGTGATAAGCTTTAAAAAACCATGTTTCTGTTATTTTTCTCCATTTTGGATTTTACACAAGTGCCTCACTTTGCCCCTTTGCTCCAGTGTCAATTACTATCACGATTCTCTGAAATGGTGTTTGTTTCTCTGGTGCCAAGTGCTATCACTACCAATATGGAATGGAGAAATGGAACTATATGTTCATGTTGATGTGAAACAGAACTAACAATAAGACAAACTGTGTTATAGAAAAGTTCCAATTTAAACATTCATGTATTTTATTAGAACACCAACACCGCCCATACAAACATATATCACTTTTAATATGTAGCTTTTTAACTCATGCGGAAATAAGCCCTTGCGAAAATACTTAGAGTTGTAACACCACATGAAGAAGAAAATTTGCGAAAACTCAAAGTATTTTCCGAACAACCCAATAATTTTTATAACCTGTGAACAAATCATACCAATGTTACCATATTTAAAGGGCCAGTCATCTATTTCATCTTGATTTATTCTTGTTCTCACTTAGTACCAGCGGCGATTCGTGGGAGAAAAAACAGGTGGTACACGTATAACCAAATTTTGGAATGGAGATAGGGAAATGTGTAAAAAAAATTGAAAAAGAAGTGAAAAAAAAATACATTTCTTAGTATCATACACACACTTTTCTGGGTAGGGTACGTGCCCAAGTGTCCTAATAGAGCAACCGCCACTGCTTAGTACCAAATTTCTCATACATAACACATCTCAGTAAAATTTGGTGTTACAGTTCTCCATTTAAAGGTAAAAGGTAAAGTGTTAGGGTTAGAGGCGCATCAGCAACTAGACTATTTAGCTACTGGACCTACAGCTTAAAGTGGGTTCCGAACCACGGTCATCAGCTTAAGACAAACCCAGGGCAGTACCCCCCTCGGGCTATAAACCCTTGGTTTTGTGCCTACCCATAAGTCTATCAGGAAGCCTACCGACTGGCCAGTGACCAACGTAGAACACTTCTCAGAAGGCATCCAGCCTTACCCAGCCTTTAACTGGCGTGACTGAGGGGTAATTCGTAGTCGGATTTTACACTCTTGCCTAGAAACAATCACAAACATTTAGAAAGTAAACAGACAGAAGAAAGAAAGAAAAACAACCATCCGAGCGCTGGAATCGAACCAACTACCGCTCCAGTGCGGTTTCAGCACAGCAGCGGCAGGCCGCTGGTCTTACCGTCCGCACCAACGCGACCGGCAGTTCTTCATTTCTTGACCCCTGTCTCTATACGCTGGTTCATTATGGTACTAATATCTAATAGAAATTTCAAAATCTGCTACTTACTACGTTTCGTTGCATTTTTTATAATTATAAATTATGGTTGTATTACATTAGCCATCATATACTTCCAAATAAAAATACCAAAGAAATTTGAATTTTCAGCTACTGCTGCAGTTATACTATATCACTTTTTATAATTGTAAAATGCAAAATGCAAAAATAGCATAAGATCTAACTTTTTGTTATTAATATTCCATAACACAAATCTGACACTACAACATTCTTCAATGTTTTAATTTAAAGAGTCACTTTCATATTTCACCTTTGCTTCACTTCCTCACAATATTATTTGAAATATTTAAAAATTCTAAACTTACCTGTTAAATATTAAATTGTACTACATTTTGTATCAGTGGGCTTTTAAAGTAGGAGGGCGTAGAAGAAAATAGTGCTGAAATTTTTTTTTGCTTTCCCCTTCCTCCTTTTAACTTTTCGTGCTAATGAAACCCTATACAGAAGGTAAACCAAAAAAACATTAAAATTTTGTATTGTAACTACTTACAACGACAATCGAGGATGGGTTGTTGCTTGTTCCGGAGATAAAGGAATTAATAAGTAGGTACTTAGCGTTTCCCGAAGAGTAAACCTTTTAAACAATTTATTGCCACTGCAAATCAATAGAGAAAATTCGAAAAAGTTGAAAAGTTTAAAAAAAAATCAAAACAGTTTTATGACAAAAAAGGGTTATTATACACATTTTTGTCGGTGAAACTGTAGCCTGTTTTTGTATAAAATAAATTTTTCAATAACTTTTTCATTCAAGTCCGGAATTAGTTCGACCATAGCACTCTCAATATTTAACATACCTAAAGCATTTAGTCTTCTTCTACTGAATTTCTTAAATATGGTTTAATCAAGTTCAAAGTCGAAAAATACCTTTCGGCTTCAGTTGTGATCATCGGTATAGTCACTAATATTCTCAATCCCTTAGTGATTTCTTTAAAAGCTGTATCCAATTCCATATTCAAAATTAAATTTAATGTCTTTAAACAGCCTTTAATGTCTTCATTTTGATAAATCTCGGGACTTGAGTAAAAAATTTCCAATTCGATCTTCAAATATTCTTTTTCTACCGTTGGAAAACTTTCACCCAAAGTTCAGTGTAAAATTTTCGCATAAAACTTGCCCTGTTTTTATACTCTTTTTGAACTCGATTCAAATTAACACGGGCGTGGGACGACCGTGAGAAGCATGATTTAGTATGTCACTAGTTGAATTTTTTAATGTTGCTATTTTTTAAATATTCATTTGGAGAAATTCAAAATGTCAGGTGAATTTCAACCAAACAATTTAATTAAAGTATTAAGCAACAGATGAAAATGCAATGCAGAAATAAATATTTCAGTTCTAATTAGTGTGCATCATAATAAATAAAGTTTGAAAAGGAATAAAACAATTTTTTACTTTGTTTTCTATCACTTTTATATATAATAAAAGTTATAGACAACAAAGTAAAAAATTGTTTTATTCCTTTTTAAAAAATCAACTATCACAAAGTATCACATTAGCTGTGGTGTCTAAGGCGTCAGCCTTATGTTACGGCAGTTAATGTGGGCCGGGTTCGAATCCCGTACTAGGCAAAAAAGTTTTTCTAAAATTCTTGTAAATGTTTCTAGGTAAGAGTGTAAAATCCGACAACGAATTACCCCTCAGTCACACCAGTTAAAGGCTGGGTAAGGCCGGATGCCTTCTGAGAAGTGTTCTACGTTGGTCGGTCACTGGCCAGTCGGTAGGCTTCCTGATAGACTTATGGGTAGGCACATAACCAAGGGTTTATAGCCCGAGGGGGGTGCTGACCGGGGTTTTCGGTAGCTGATGACCGTGGTTCGGAACCCACGTTAAGCTGTAGGTCCAGTCGCTAAATAGCCTTCTCAGTTGCTGATGCGCCTCTAACCCCAAAACTTTACTTTATATATTTAACAAAGATCACAGGAGCTATAATGCAGTGGTCAGTGGTATCAGGTTTAGATAACGAACAGGTTCCTGAAATACCTAAATTTGAAGACTATACAACTACTTAAAATGATTTTTTTTATTTATTAGCGAGGTAACCGATACTTGATGGAAATTAATTTTAAATAAATGAACATTAATATTGATTTTCTCTTTTTCTCACTCACTTTCTTCACTCACACAGTTCACTCCCTCACTCACTCTTTTTCTCACACACACAACTTTTCTCACTATTAGTTTAATATAATTTGTCTTTGAAAAAGGCACTGTGTGTCGAAACAACTGTCATACATACAATTTAAAATATAGTGGAAATTTTTAGATATTAATCTTTGTTTATTGATTTTTTTATGTTTAGTTGGTTAGACAATGTATAAACATTGCTAATAATTGCTATAGAGTCAGTGCATGAGTTTTTTCCAATAGTTTTTTGAACAAATACTTTAGAATAAATCCAACACGTTTAGATTGTTACATAATTTTTTATTTAAAAACACAATTATTAAAATAGGTAATGACAAAATGACGAAGGTAGTTTTAACTTCTCAATAAAGATAATGTTATAATGGTTGTTAAACTCCCCAATAAGATAATGATGAAATAATGTCTTCACAGAACCATTTGAAACAATTTCTGTTTTACTCAACGACTCTAACTTATTTTATATTACTATAAATATATATAATTATATAATATAAGTATAATTATATATTTTAAAATTAAGCAGTTTTGGTGCCCAAATCATATGTACTTAACATAACTATAGTTGCTGTTATTATTATGTACTGAAAAAATTGCATTTACACTTTATGCTGTATTATGAGTAAGAACATTTTCTTCAATAAAATACCTGACTAATTTAGTTTAGTACTTTAGTGTCTTACCTGTCCGTCCAGTAGCTAACTATAATTTTTAATATATTAAAAACTTCATTCATTTTTTTTATTTTATTTTTTAATGTCCTTGACCTTACAAGAGTTCAATACATTAAAAAAATATATAAATTTATTATCACTATCTACCGTATTTTGATAATTTTAATATAGTAATTCATTCACTCATTTATCATGAATGCAAAACTACGATGGACTGAGATATTTTCACAAATATTTAATTTGAAAATAATCAACATTTAAATTACATAACTAGCTTGAACAATCGGGCGGACAAGTGCCCCAGCTTCCTCCACTTCTACCTCCTCTACTTGGACCCATACTATACGATAAAGCAGAAGAGGAGTAAGGTGGTACTGCCCTGAAATACAATACAGAAATCTGTTAAGATTGAATGGAACATGCATGCAATTAAACTTGAAGAGATTTACCACTAAACACCAAAACACTTTTTTGAACTGCTCGACGCACGTTTCGCTAACCATGTTAGCATCATCAGGAGATGATTTAATCTAATTCTGAAACTAAACTATGTTCTATTTATATGAAAACCATACATAATGAAGCGTGTAAAAATCATGAACCGTGAAGTGTACTAAGCCTTATATTAATAATTGAAAAAGTTGACTGAAAGGAATCGGTCCTTTATCTCGGTTCATGATTTTCTTACATTTTTCTATTTGAATGCTTTCATATGCCCTATTTCAAAGCCCTATTATTATTAACACTTTTAATTAGTCTTAAATTACTAATATCTATACTGTGGTCATGTTCGATTGCATGTTGGGCAACACAAGATATTTTATTTCTCCCATATCTAATGTGGGCAATTTGTTCTTTATATCTTGTCAATATGGATCTTTTAGTTTGCCCAATATACCTTCTATCACAGTCTTGACAGCTAATTTCGTAAATCCCCGACTTTTCATGCTGCTCTACTTTATCCTTTGGATTACCCAGAACTTCTCTTAATTTATTATATGGTTTGTACACAACCTTAATGTCCACTTTTTTCAAAATTTTGTCTAATCCTCTTGTCAACTGGGCATCAAATGGTATTACCATGAATTTCTTTGTGTTCTGATCCTTTTGAAAAGTCGAAGATTTCAATAATTTTCTGAACTTATGTTTTCTAATTAGTTTATCTACAATGTTCTTATTATAACCATTCACTTCAGATACCTCCCTAATTAATTTTAATTCTTTGTTATAATTATCTTTATTTAAAAGAAAATTAATTAATCTATTTACCATAAAATTTAAACTAGCCATCTTATTTTGAAAGCTATGATTTGAATCGTTAGGAATGTATCTCGAAGTGGTGGCGGTTTTTCTGAAAATATCAAAATCTAACCTATTAATATTATTTCTACTGACTAACACATCCGGAAATGGTAAACTATCGTTGTTTTCGAGTTCATGCGTGAATATTATATTTTCGGATTTACTATTTAAGTTCTTAATAAAATCATCTAAATTTTCATTTTTCGAATCGAAAATGGCAAAAATGTCATCCACATATCTTAACCATACCTTCGGAAAGTAACTGAATTCATCTTTTGCCTCGGTTTCAAATTTACTCATAAATAAGTTGGCTAAGAACGGTGACAGAGGATTGCCCATTGCCGTTCCTTCTTGTTGTTCATAAAGCAGAGCAGTTCAAAAAAAGTGTTTTGGTGTTTAGTGGTAAATCTCTTCAAGTTTAGTGCATCACACCAAAGGTTCCAATAGAAGAATTGATGCATGCAATTATCAATTTATATAGTCTTAGCTTGTTTATGTTTTTAAAACACACATCATAATGCACATTCTTCTATAGGGTGGTTTGTTTAGTGCTTTGAAACTATTTATTTTACGTGAAATAACATTCAATGGCATTAATGTTTGAAAACAATTTCGAACAAATGTCCGCCGTGGTTACTTCTGACAAAACGCATCCTGTCAATCCAATTTTCCACTACTTTTTCAAGTAATTGGAGTCTTATGTCCGTCATTGTTCGACTTATTTGGCTTCCAAAGTGTCAGTAGTTGGTGGTTTATAAATAATCAAAAAGCATTAAATCACATGAACTTTGTGGCCAATAAACAAGTCCATTTGTTGAAATCATTTTCTTACCGAATTGATCTCCCAATAAATCGATTGTTGCGTTAGCTGTGAGACATGTGGAGCTGTCTTGTTGGAAATACATCTCCTACAATATCTATCAATGCCATTCAAATTCGAAATTAAATAATCATTGATCATCACTCTGTAATGATTCCCATTAACGGTAACTTGCTTTCAGCATAATTTTTTAAGAAATATGCCCGGCCCCAATGATGTCACCGGCGTACAAACCCCACCATACTGGGCATTGTTTTGATTACCACGGTAATTGTTAGATCATTTGCGGTTTATCTTTGCTCCAAATTCTGCAATTTTGTTTATTAACGTAATCGTTTAACCAAAGATGAGCTCCGTCACTGAACAAAATTTTAAGTTGCAATTGATTTTGAACCTATTCATGTTCATCCTATTCATGTTCTTGTAAGGCACCAGATTGTACTTCGAGAAATGGTACTACCGGAATAGCTTCGATGAAATAAACACCAATTTCAAATTAGGAATCTGCTAACGCTGGCTATAACCTTAAGAGCATTTTTCGAAGAAGTTATGGCGTGATTTCTCAAACTGATTGAAAAATTTAGCCTAAAATGAGGTCTCAAACTGAACATAGTGAAATGCTGCCGAATGGATGTTTACAGATCTATAACTCTATCAAAAATTTGCATGTCCTGACCCTCTGACATTTACCTGACATTTCTTGTAAAAGTAAGTTCATCTATTAGAGTGCATTCAGTAAATAACGGGAACTGTAAAAACTAAGTCAAATTTGAATTGGCATTGCATTAACAGACCAATGCATTTCCAAGCAGATTAAAGTACGTATAGACTATTCTACTCTATAGTAGACCGTGGCGAATCGAATCACAGGGCGAATCGAATCAAAATAGGAAATCCGTTGATATTTTGAACATCGCTTGAACATCGCAAAGGTATTAGCTGACCGCCTACTGTACTAAACACGTCGATACTTCGGAATTACACTCAATGCTGTTTGTAAATACGCGTTTTAATTTGCAGAACGTCAAAAAATAAAACACAAATTTAACAGAAAAGCAGGAACGATTGGCCAGGATTGGTTTCGTCGCTTTATAGAAAGAAATAAGTCGGAAGGGTTATCAAGGGGAAGGATTGGTGGTATGAGAAAGGGAAAACTGGACCAATTCTTTAAGACTTTGGAAACAGTAGTAGAGAAGAACAATTTTAGAGGAACACCTATGTGCATTTATAATGTAGACAAAACCGGGATATCGCTTAATAATCAACCACCCACTATTATAGATGTCGTAAGCATGACGAATATTGAACTCCTGTATGAATGCAACAGAACAGTACATACCTCTATTTGTTCTGTTTAAAGGTGTGCGTAAAGGAGACGATTTTCTTATAGATATGCCACCCGGTACTGATGTTGTTATGGCAGAAAGGGGCTGGATAACTGAAGAAGCTTTTCAGTTAATGTTGCAACATTTTAATAGATACCGCACCCAAGGAAAAGTTAATCAAATTTTGGATGCACACGCATCTCACACAAGCTACACAGTGGTAGACCTATTTGACTATTTAGAAATTGAGCTTGTTCTTCTTCCTCCATACACCTCACATGCTCTACAACTGCTCTATGTATTGTTTTTCAAACTGCTCAAAACATATTATCACCAACAAGCAATATTATGGCAACCGTCACATCCAAATCAAGGAATCGGAAAAGTGGCTTTCGGAGGACTTTTCAAACAGGCTTGGAACCAGACTGCCACTATTGGAATGCTGTGAAAGGTTTTGAAAAGACTGGAATATTTCCATTAAACACCAATGTAATGCTTGACCACAAGTTTATCGATTATCAAGAGTTGGCCATTGCGGAGCCCTAAGTTCAATCGATGAGTACACAACGAGAACAACCAAAAGTCCGATCCTCAAATACAGAACAAGTACAGCCACAAACACAGGAACAAGTCCAATCCTCAAATACACAACCGGTTGATGATACGGTGCCATTGACATCCACAAGTTCACAACAGTCTGATACAGCCCAATCACCTAGAACTGCAGAATAATTAAATACATTATTTCATCGCCTTTTAAGACGCAAACCACCTCCAAGAGAATTGCATTTAACCTCAGCTCAGAGTAAGACTAATCTTCTCGAAAAAGAACCAAAGAAAAAACTTAAGGCAGATAAAAATGCTCCAGAAAATAAGAGGCATTGAGGGTAAAAAAAATATTAAGAAGAAGAAGAAGAATAAAAGAATGCCTGAGATAAAAATTAAGAGTTCATATAGATTTACTGTTCCGAAATATTCATTCATCCACCATCAGATAATTGGATTCAGAGCCATGCGAAGAATGATGTCACGAAAAATGTGCTGATATGGGAGGGAAAAAAGGACCATAGATTTATGTGCCAATAATTAAAATTGATCTCATTATGCATTATTTCAAACAACATTACAACATTATTTCAAATTATTTGCTGTAGATAGTTATATAACAATTAAGTTTCTTTTTAAATACAGGTAATACGACTAGATGCATTATGTCTCGTTCGATTACTAGGAGGAAAAATTCATCCACACCTTAAGAGCGGTTTCGATCTTTAAGAACACATCAGTTAAACGCGGATACTGTTTCGTCGAAGCAATCGAACTAGACCCAGTGGTTTAATTCCAAAAATCGGAGAATATAGGTGTACCTTATACGGTAACGTACGTTTAAAGACTGTTTAACAAAACTACTGCACAGCCCAGAAAACTGTTTTCTGACACCCGTGTGATCTTTGGCTGTTTCTGCGCCTGATGCCAGACTTGAAATGTAGCATGAGTCATTGACAGAAGAAGATAAAGAATTGGAAATACTTCAAAGGGAGTGCCTCCCAACTGGCTCGGGCGAGTGCTGGGTACCTGAAAAACCTGGAAAACCCTTAACAGACTCCGGACTCACACTGGTAGATTAAGACAAACCTGCGTATATGGAGATGTCAAATTGAACCCGACTTGTGCTCTTGCGAGCGAACCCCAACCAGGAGCCATTTGTTGGTGTGCCAAGACCTATCAGCCCCGCGCACCACCAGTGACATTGCCCTGGCTTCCCGTCCAGCCGTTGAGTGTGCAGAATTCTGGTCTTCCGAAATATGATCATCCAGCTACCCTATATGTAATCACTTATTGTGTGTGCACACTGTTTGTTTCTATATCATTGTTTGTTAAATATCATTATTTGTTATTTGTGCTCTGACTTTGTATTTGCTTACATACTTTGCTGCTATCGTTAGATAATTTCTGTTTTTTTAATTTTGTGTTTTTTATTTATATTATTTGTAATGTTTGACGGGTTGGACACCCGTCCAACCGTATATATTGACAATTAGTATGATCAAGTAAACAGAACTTTGCTTCCTTCCTGTAGATAGAATGTAGTTGATTGTATAATATAGCTGTACACTGTTGACATAGTAAAACGACAACTTAAAACGGCACAAGAAGAGAAAAATATTCAGATAATATATAAAGAATAATGGATCAAATAAAACAATTTTTGACTTTGTTATCTATCACTTTTATTGTTAATTAAAATTATCAATAAATAAAAGCGATAGATAACAAAGTAAAAAATTGTTTTATTCGGTTTAAAAATGAACTTTCACAAAGTAACGGACAAATTAATCAATAATAATAATATTGAAGCTGAAAATTAAATGTATACCTTGGATTAGGAGAATATCTGGTTGGCGAATGTCTAATTGGTGATGACTGGCTCACGGGAATAAAAAACCTATCCGGACTTGCAACCTAAAAAAAACAAATAGTAATGTTAAAGATAATATTAAAAACACAGGTATAGGGTTAAAGTGTATCTAACGATGTCTCTGGATACCTAGCGCCCTCCGGTAGTAAATAGCTTTCTACGGTAGTTCGGGCTTGGGTGGCCGTTTTTTTCCCTTGAACCAAAAACAAATGTTTATGGATCAAATAAATGATAATATTATACAAGGCGCTATGGTTTTGCAAACAAGAACCCTTCGGAACCGTCGGCAGGATATGTGCGGTGTTGGTGAGAGTGGAGCGAATGGCAGTTTCCAACTCTAATGCATCACAAGAAAGGCGACGAAGAAAAGCACTAGACCGAAGTAATATCACGGAAGACTTCACCCGCTGAAGCTGTTGCATCGGAATCACAACCGCATTTATTACAAGGTGGCACAACTTGAACGGGAAAGAATAGACTACAGGCAATAACTTCATGCCGAGTTCACTAAAGCATATTTTGATATATAGTTTAAAATAATTCTCAAGAAGGGTATAATTCTAGAAACTAGACTAAACACAATCAAACAAGAGATTCGACAAGAAATGGAGCACAGTTGGACTCTGATCGGACAGGATATTCCAGAAAACTATAATAACCCAGGAATTATAATGTCCGATTAAATAACTCAAGCTACACACCAAGAGGTAGCTAGTAAATAACAACCAGAAAACGTTGATCAGGTTAATCAAAACCTTCTGCTTGAAATTGGAAAGTCAATTTCTGAATACGAAGGTACAGATCCGCTGAGTATGCCACCGCTTCTCAAAGTAAATGCTTCTAAAAACTTGCAGTAACACTCAGTGAATTTAACAAACATATTTGACCTCCACTCGTTTCAAAACTAAGACCTTAGAGCAACTACATCTGTTAATCTACTGTGCTGCAATCTCAGTACTTAAAATCATTGCAATTAAGATCAGACCAACAACAGCAGCTTCAAATGCAAAGCACATCCTCAGATACCACACTAAGAGAAAAAGCTAGTAGAGAAAATTGATTCACTTGGGATAGACATTGAACGGCTGACTGAGTGGACGAATGGAGGCACAACTAGAGAGTTGAAATAATCACTGGACGAAATGTAATACACTGTGCGAGGGATGCAATGAATATGACACCACAACGGTGCTTTGAAACCTTAAAACAGAAACTGTCAGTAAATGTGACAAGGCTGAAGAAATACAAGAACAGTAATAAGAGAAAATGGATAACAAATTAATTCAGAAATCTGAAAAAACTTTCTACAGGAATCTCAGTTTAGTTGCTAGCATGGCCTTTAGAGTAAAGAACAGACACAGCAATGTTGGGGCAACCAGCTAAGCACCAAAATTTCACATAACAACAACGCGTGCTAAATAAGAGAAGAACATTAGGTCTATTAAAACTGCGAAAACATGAAAGATAGGCCATTTACAATCGATGAGGTTTTTAATATAATTAAACAACTTCCTAGCTGGAAAGCACCATGGCCTGATGGACTGCAAAATTACTGGCTGAAGAAATTATAGTACACACATGATAAACTAACTGTCATCATTAATGAAATATTAGTCGAACAAAATGTACCATTATTTCTAACTAAAGGAACAACACAACTTATACCAAAGGACCAGCAAAATACTCAAGATCCTACAAACTATCGCCTCATAACCTGCCTCCCCACGATATATAAAGTCATAACAGCTTGCATTAGTGATCGAATATATGCACATTGTGAGCGCAATAACATCATTGCAGTGCGGCAGAAAGGCTGTACCAGAGGACTATTGGTATGCAAGAAACAAATGGTTATTGATTCAGTCATTTACAATCAGGCTTATGTTAAGAAACAAAATATTAATATGACATATATAGTTTATAAGAAGGCTTTCGATTCTGTATCACACGAATGGTTTATAGAAATCCTAAATATCTATAAAATAAACCAGCCAGTAATAAATCTCTTGAAAAGCTTCATGCCAGTGTGGCGAATCAAAATTCAACTGAAGGAGGGTGTCCATAATATCACAACTGAAGAGAGAGAGAGAGAGAATTTTGGATTAGTGTCGCGTCGGCAACAAAGGCTATTTAGCGACGATAGATATGATAGATATTAGACAATTAGGGAGATAGCACAGTCAAGTCAGAAAGAAGGACATGAGCGTCGAGATTGTAGGTTATGTATGCAAAAAACCTTCAGATTTGTGTTAGATAACCAATATATTTTAAGTAAGCGAATATGTTTGGCTTTTTCTCGACTTCAAGATTGTTCCTTAGGTCATTTTTCAAACCAAAGCGGTTTCTTGCGGGGACAAGGGAGAAATTACATTTAGGGGCTCAATCTTTTTGAGAATATATTCGTGCGTGAATCTACAGTGGCCTATCTTAAGCCTATTCCACTTTACAGAGGAACTTCTATCAGGGAAGGAATTTAGGGGAGGCTCGTTAAAAAGCGGCTTTATTTCTTTTAGTTTATTAGGTTTCTCAAAATTGCTCCAATAATTCTGAGAATTGTTTTTTAAATATGAGACTGATATTGAATTAAGATCATTATGGTTAAAGGTAGTTGATAGAAATGAGCCTTCGGTCACCGAGCGTTTTGCAAGGAGGTCAGCATCTTTATTTCCCTTAATGCCCTTATAACTAGGGCACCAAACAAATCTCAAGGAAATGCCTCTTGTAGGAATTTTTTCAATTAAATCCAGAATAGAAATTACTACTGGAATAGAAGTTAGTTGATGTTGACCTTCTATCAATTTAAGTGCATTATGAGAATCGCTGAATATTATCCATGATAAATGGGCGCAAGAGGAGATATATTTGAGGGCGTAATACCAGATGTCCCATTAAGGATGGTTCGCGGCCATATCTTGAAAACTATTTATCCCACAGCTTTGGGGAAAAAAAATTGTACTAAAAATGATCATGAGAAATTCACCAAAAATAATTTAAGCTTCTAAAACGAGCGCAAGAGTGCGTGACGAGCTAAAGCTTTTTAAAAATCATTTTTTTGTGTATTTTCAAGTGTTAACCGAGTAAAAAAAAATTTCAGTTATAATTAGCAAACTGTCTCCTACAACTTTGTTTTGACTGACATTTTGTCGTAATTTCATGAATAGAGGGATGGGTTTTACCTATTGAGATAAAAAGGCGTCTAATGTCCATTTGCCTTAACCGATTTTCCTCAATTTGGATTCATGTAAAAGGCAATTGCTGGGACAATGAGCTAATCTTGGAGATAAATTATTTAGTTTATAAATGAAACCGCGAGGTGCCGTTACATTCAACAATAGTTTTTTTGAAGTTTTGTTCAGTTTTTTCAAATGGAATAGTACAGCTTTTACTACATGGCAAGAAAGGTAATTTAAAGAGGAATCGTCCAGTGAAAACCCGAAATCGATATCTCTGACATGTCAAGAGATATTTCTATTTTTCTGAAAAAAATCAGTTAGTTATAATTTTTACCGTAATATTAAGTTAAAAATTGGTCTTAATATTTAGGTCGTAATCGCAACCGCAAAAATTTTATTTAAAAAATAAAATTATCTATTCAGTATCAATCATCATAAATATTCTAATCCTGATCTTGATAATATTTTCTAATTTAATTACATAAGCGAAAAAAATGCCTTTCCCCAATTGTTGTATTTTCTCTTTTGTGATGCTTAAATACTACTTGACAGAATATTGAAATCAGTTATTAATAAATATACCTACTTTTTCTTTTAAACTAAATGAATGCATGAATGAAATTATGCGTTTTCGGGTTTCCAAATAAACGCATGCAATCCTTAGGTACATTACACAAAGAGTGTAAGAAGGGAACCATGGAAACAAACAAAAAGAGGTCAAATTAACTTGTCAGTTATGAAATGCATTACATTTTCAACATTGCATTTATTGATTATTAATAATTATTATAATAATATCTAACAATGCCTTTTACGAATAACGAGGCCTTTAAACACGCTCCAAATTAATATGGCACGAAGAATTTGGACCAGTCCTAAGCCTGGGTAAAGTGTGAAGGAAGGCAAACATTGGGTTAATATTTTTTTCTGACATGTCAGAGATATCGATTTCGGGTTTTCACTGGATGATTCCTCTTTAAATTACCTTTCTTGCCATGTAGTAAAAGCTGTACCATTCTATTTGAAAAACTGAACAAAACTTCAAAAAACTATTGTTGAATGTAACGCCACCTCGCGGTTTCATTTATAAACTAAATAATTTATCTCCCAGATTACCTGATTGTCCCAGCAATTGCCTTTTAAATGAATCTAAATTGAGGAAAATCAGTTTACGCAAACGGACATTAAACGACTTTTTATCTAAATAGGTAAAACTCCCCCCCCCCCCCCCCTCTATTTGTGAAGTTACGACAAAATGTCATAAAACAAAGTTGTAGGAGACAGTTTGCTAATTATAACTGAGAATTTTTCTTACTCGGTTAACACTTGAAAATACACAAAAAAAATTATTTTTAAAAATGTTTAGCTCGTCACGCCCTCTTGCGGTCGTTTTAGAAGCTTAAAAATATTTTTGGTGAATTTCTCATGATCAATTTTAGTACCATTTTTTTTTTCCCCAAAGCTGTGGGATAAATAGTTTTCAAGCTACGGCCGCGATCCATCCGTAATGTGACACCTGGTATATGGCCACTAGTTTAGACGTTAAGATACTGGTGTATGAAGGGAGTTTGTATCCGAAGGATGAATTATCATGGATAAAGGAGCAACCTACACTCAGTCTGTATAGATAGTTTCGCAAGGCGTTAGGTGTTCTATTAATGATCTAATGTACGCAGTGTAAATTATGTTGCAAGTGAATGATTTATCGTATTTCATAAGAGAATAGTCAAAATATGGAGAATTAGAGAACCATGGAGGATGATTAGAGAATTTAAATTGGAGAGGATCGTATAATGTCAAATCAAGTTGCTCCAAAATACGTTGGTATTGATGACCAATATTTTGGATTGGAGAGGAAATAGAGGTGCAAGGGGAGGTTGGAGGCGGACGAAAAAAATTTGAGTGGCCTGGAATGAAGGGTTTTGCCCACAAACTGAATGCGTATTTCAGAAGTAAAAAATTTCTCCTGATTTAGGGGTTCTATACCTGTTATGCCATGGAGGCTAGGTATAGGGCTGGTGGAAAAAACCCCAGTAGACAATCTAATAGCTGTGTTCTGTAGAGTATTAAAAGAGTGAAGATAGCTCTTAGGAGCGAAAGCGTAGACTATGCCGCCATAGTCAATTTTAGGTCTAATAATTAATTTATAGATTTTTAGTAAACAACTGAAGAAATCCCAATTAGACGAGGTATTTTTCAAGGAGATTCGCTCAGTTCTCTCTGGTTCTCTATCGCCATGAAACCACTTTGAAACAAACTGATTTCGAAAATTTATGGTTTTGGTTTGAAAAACAACGATGAAGTTATGAGGTTAAACCATTTGCTCTATCTGGATGATCTAAAATTATTTACCTTATCGAATAGTCATCTGCAACAGATGTGAAAAATAGTGATGTACGAATGCAATTTGGACTGGAGAATGCCACATATTAAACATCAAGAAAACTGCTGAACAATGCTTTTGAGATGTAAAACGCAGAAAAGAATGAGACAATGAGTGATGTAGATACATACAAGTAACAGGGTATGAAGCAAGCACATCGAATTGATCACGGGTTAATAAAAGAAGAACTTACCTCTCAATTCATCAAAAGAGTAAGACAAGCAGAAACTTGTCTATCAACACCTACGTAAGTTTGGAGCTGAACTATTCGTTCCGCAAAGTTAAGTGGAGCGGAACCAAAGTACAAAATTTGCAAAGTAAGATCAGGACATTGCTCACAAAATCTCAGAAACACCATCCTAGAAGTGCTGTAGAACGCACAACATTGCCGCGACAGCAAAGCGGTAGAGGAATAGTCAATATTAATAAGCAACTGGACCAACAAATAGGAAATCTGCGAAAATATTTCTTTAAGCAGGCGGATGCTATATAAAACGTCTATGCTTCATAAAACTGTGTGCCAGGCAGAACGATCAACACCACAGCGACTAAACGAAGATCAAGTCCAAGTCTACGCAAAAACAGAACTTGAGAAATTACGATCATTGAGAGGAAAGCATGGGAAAATGCATGGGAAGCATTTGAATGAGGCCACCCAGGAACAAGTCGACATATTAGCGTCGAACTACTGGCTGACAGTTGGACAGATATTGCCGGAGATAGAGGGTTTCCTACTAGCAATACTAGATCAAGTTATACCTGCCAGAAATTACTTCAAGTACATAGTTCGAGACCGAAGTATGATCGATATAGATATGGGTGCAGGGTTTCCGTGACAATTCAGCATATAATAGTGGTTGTGAAGCATTTGCAGCAACATAACAGCAACATAATACAAAGAAAGGCACGCAGTGGCAAAGATCATTCAAGAAAAGGAATCAGCAAAAGTCCCATACCACAATTACAATCCTCAACCGAACAGTGCTTTCCGAGCAGAAATTAAATAACAACAGACCCGATATTGTTGTCATTAATAAAACTTAAAAAAAAGCAACGTTTATAGAGATAGCTGTTCCAAACAACAATAATCTGGTTGCAAAACATATTGAAAAAATTCTGAAATATAAGGAGCTTTAAGAACAGGTGAAAAAACAATGGAATATGAAGTGCTTGGAAACAATACCAATCGTATTGTCATCAACTAGAATCATTCCAAAGAGCCTGATAAAGAATATTTAAAATTTTTGGGATCAGCGATTACCTTTTTAGAGCTATGTAAAAGATTGTATTGCTTGGAACAGCTCGAACCATTCAAATGTGTTTTGACAACAGTAAAAAACCAAGGACATCCATCGTGACCACTGCAACGGTATGGCCCGAGAATATGGAAAATGGCCCCCACAGAGCTTAATCATTTTGATATCTAAGATATATGGGATAAGTCAATGTTCCCCTTAGGGGGAACGCGACTGCCTTCATTATGGAAAATAATCTTCATTTTCTTGTTTTTCAAAGCATTTATGGTTTATAGTTATCATTATGTTTAGATCTAAAAGCTTTATATGCGATTCAATGAACACACTTTAGCCTGCCAAAATACAATCGTGTCAGAATCGTCTTCAGTTTCACAAAAGCCAAAAGTCACCCGCAGCGGAATCAGGCGAATGTGAGAGAGGATGGAAATTATTTTGGCCAAAAATACTTAAACAATTTTGATTTTACGTCATTTCAGTACGTAAAAACTTCATTACCATAGTTGTATGCCGCAAATCCTAATACGGTAATAAGAATTATACTTTAGTGTATGACAAGTGCCTTAGTTAACTTTTGGACGTCGGTAATTAACTTTTCGGGCCTAATTAGAAAGATATGGCCTTTTAAATTTCGAAAAATAAAATTTGAAATTTGTTAAAAATTGTATAAAAGTTTAAAATAAAAAGTTGAAACTTGCAGGTGTAAGACAAGGAGATTAACTGGTATTGTTGAACCAATACTACTGGAGGGTCAATATGGAATGAAAGCAGGTCCTGGAACAATGCCTATGATATTCGCCCTGCGTCAGGTACGAGGAAAATGCGGAGAACAAAATGAAAGCCTATTCTTGGCGTTTGTGGATCTGAGAAAAGCATTTAATTTCATAATGTGGAAGCTCTTGGACATCATAGGACAGGGATGGAGAACCTTTATCGACTTATGTGGCATTTTTTCTAAAAAAATGTTTAATTAATTATTATTATTAGACCATAACTTACCGTAAAATAATCTTGAGTTAGTAATTAATAGGATAAAAACGAAATACTATCAACTTAAAATTCTTGATTTGCAATCAGAAATATACATTTTGTACAGCAATAGTAACGTTAACCGTTTATTTAAATAGAAGAAAAAATTAGTGCTACTTCTGCTGTTGCAAATTAGATGCCAAATAACTTATATTAGGTTCATATTTTATTACTTTTAGCAGAATGCGAACAGAGTCATCTGGTAAAGAGTTTCTAAGCGAATCCAATGTTATTCATTTCTGAAAGTAATGACTCAGTCGTAGGTAGATGAAAATTTTGTTAAGATACCAGCTTCTTCAGACAGCTAAATGTGACTGGAATTGAATTCCACGTTTCCATAATGTTGGTATTGTCATTTTTACTCATATTGCCTGATAGTCTTTCTACTTAATTTAATCCCAACTATTTCCTTGTTTCGATAAATTTTGGATCCATATAGAACTAAGCTGAAAATTAATCAATTGCAATTTTCAACCAATCAAATTTGGTCAAGTTCAGTTTATCAAGTGAAGTCACCTCAGGATACATAATAAACCTGAGTGTTTCCGTTTAAACTCAAAAAATCTCGATAGCAATTGTTTGATTGAAGAATTACTGCAGAATTAAACTCTTCAGTAACTTTTACTTGGTTTGGGTTTTCCTTTAAATCCAAATCTCTGGTGATTTTTTTCAAGTTTGGGGAACATTTGTAGTTTTTGATAACAATATTGTTACTGAAAACTTGCAGTTTAGTCTCAAAAGCACAAATGAGATCTGTCAAAACGATAATTGTTTTATTTGCGCATTAAAGTTTTACGTTCAATTAATTGAAATGCTCTACAAATATCGATAAAAAAATATTTATTTTAAAAGCCACATAACATCCATTTTCCCTCATTTTGAAAAAACAGTATGATTTTTTCCAAATAATCATCAAATTTTTGAAGTACGTTACCGCGGCTGTTACCGAGTTGACTTCATCCAACTAAACATCAAACTTTCGCTTATTTAAAGCCTGCAACGATATGCGATTCATTATTTTTGTGACTACGGCGATTATCAAGAGAGGTGAAACCATCTTTAGCACCCAAGGCTTATTGATGAATGATGCAGTGGAAATCAAGAAGCGAATATCTGTGTTTGAAATAAGCTGATATAACCATTTTTGGCCCACCATACTTGGAGCAGCATCAGTTGTTATCGAAACAATTTTGCTAAATCAATTTCTTTCTCAACAAGTGAATTTTTAACAGCTGAATAAATATATGTGTCCTTAGTAGTTGTTGGCAACGATGTTATCGGAATTAATTCTTCCTTGATGACGTTTACTACACAAAATCGAGCAAAAGCAGCTAAACGAGCAGATTTAGTTACATCAGTACTTTCGTCAAGACATATCGATATAAAAGGAGAGGACTTGATGTAAGTTTTTTGTTGTTCTTTTACATTTTCCATCACTTTTAGGATTCTATCTTTTATTGTGTTTCTAAATATTTGATGCGCTGAATTATCTTATCTTTATTTACAAAATCATCAAAAAGTGAAGAAGCACAGGCTAACCAGGCTTCCTTCAAAAACTTCTCCCTCATTAAAAGTGCCGAGCAATGATATTTGCAGTCGAGAAACTTACGGCACCTGTATGACAATCCTTGCTAACATATTTAATCAAAGGCGTTGACTGTTTATTTATCTCTTTAATTGCACATACAATAAATTATTTGTGCTCTGGTTCGCTTTATTGACAAAGATATTTGTGATTTCTTTTATAATGCCGTTTTACAGACGATGTTACATACCACTGTTCCAGAACATAAAACACACACTGCTTTATCACCTTTACTAACCATGCCATATTTCTCAGTCCACCAAGTTTGAAATTCCCTATTAGACTTATCTTGCACTTTTTGTTTTTTGCCAAACTAGTCATGTTGAGTAATACTTAGGACGAAAAAATAGATTGTTTCGATTAGGTAATTAAATTCCTTAATTAATGCTGTACCCAAATTATTTTGTCGAGTACCATTGGTTTGTAATCGCTGTCATAGGATGTTCACCTACACTGCTACACATGTGATGCACTACAGAAGTTCCAATTGAGATCTCAGAGATTGCACATAGTTCTCTGTAACTCCCGAACTAGTGTGGTAAATAATTACTAAAAGTTTAGTTTTCATACTGTGTTGTGAGTCGAAAATAGTGCTGTTCGCGGTTAAGCAAACACAGAATCTATCTGAACGAGATAATAAATGCTGGTTATTCGTACGAAGAACTAGTACAGGTTCATCAACAGGTTCAGAGATCGCCAAAAAATCTCCGCCGGCGCAGACGGATTCCAGAAAGTTTCCACCAAATCAAGAAAAAGGAAAAGACGAAAAGCATCACGGGCTCTTGAGGTACGCCAGCCCCAAGAAGCACCGAATGTCCCTTGCTCCTCTACGGCCACCACCGACAAGCAAGATGCCCCGTCCGAGACCGAAGAAATCTCATTAAAGACGCCATGGCAATGCTCTGGCCTACCCAATCCAACGCCGTTTATTTTGCGAGATAAAGCGGCTGTTCAGGAGGTGATGGGCCTCGGAAAGAAAAACAAAGTGGCTGTCGGGCCAGCTACAACGAAGCCGAATGTGGTGTTAATTCCCCCAAAAACCGAAAAAGACAGAATAGCCATCAAAATGTTATTCGACAAAAGAGGCTATGCATATTACCCAACAACCTCAAGCAAAAAACTCCTGCGCGTCTTGATACAAGGCGTGTTGGAAACAATCCTGACTGAAGATGTCAGAACAGAACTCTACTATCAGAGGTTCTAACCAACAACCATCACTAGATGGCACACCAAAGAAAACAAACCCATCGCAATAGTACAAGTTACCGTACCATGTGATGGGAAGAAAATCCTGAAGCTCACTGAACTCTACCACCGGCTCGTCAGGGTAGAAATTCAGAAGAAAGAATCAGCAGTTATCGCTGCAAATAAGACGCAAAGTCAAAAGCATCGCAAGAATCAAGTGAAAAAAAAAACACCAACATCAAGCAACGCCCGAGCAGAAAAGCAATAGCGACCAAAGCAAAACTGTCGAGCAGATGGTTCAACATCTAATGCAAGCCATGACTTTATCTGAACTTGCCAACAAACATCAGAGGATTTTGGGTCTGATTCACTCGAATTTAGACTCACTTCTTCAAATCAACGTCCAGTAAAGTATTAGACACAAAAATCCAACATGAATGAGAACGCAACTTCAAACCCAAAGCACCTTTTCCGTCTCAGAAAAAAAAGAAGACAGAAGCCAGCCGAAGAAAATCGCGATATTCGTCGTTTCAGCTCGCCAGATTCCGGGCCTTGTGACCTGGGTCTGGAAAAATCTTATTAAATAACCTCCCGAAATCGCTTAGATTTTTATCTCTGCTGTAAAATCAGAACCTCCAGGACTATATAGAAGCCCCCAACAAACAACCTTGTAAGGTCAAAAGGTAACTTGAATAGAAACAGGCAAGAGCCAGCAAGGTTAACCAAAAAACCTGGTAAATAAAGCGAAATCGGAAATCTGGAAATCGAAATCGGTGATGCACTACACTTCTGCACTATGGTGTAAATGTAAAAGTTCTGATACAAATGGGCGAAACTAAGGCTTTTGAGATTAAGACTGGCGTTAAGCAAAGCTGTATGATCGCGCCGATGCTTTTCTCTGTGTTTGTTGCCGCTGTCCTGTATCATGTAAGAAACAGATTGGTTGAAGAAACAGTTGAGATAGATGGAGACTTATTCAACTTGGCACCACTTAAAGCCTAACAAAAACAAAGGTTAGTATCGTAGAGTTGCAGTATGCTGATGACTGTGCGCTCGTTGCTCATACTGTAACGGCGTTGCAAACGGTGCTGAACTTACTTAGTGCGGTGTACAGTGCGTTCGGACTTTAATTAGTGAACAAAAAAACAAAAATATAGCAACAAACTACTCTTAATGATGTGAGAGACAACTGATGTTGTTGTGTATGGCCAATCAGTGGAAGAAGTAGCATGGTTCCCGTATTTGGGAAGTTAAATTTCCTGCTCTGCTGACCTGCAAAAAGATGTTACATATAGAATAAAGTGTAATGTGCCAATTTTGGACATCTAACGAAGAAGTCTTTAATAACCGAGGCTTAAAGAAACTCACTAAAATCAGTGTTTTTCATGCCATGATAATTCTGATTCTGATTTTGATTTTTCTATATGGAGCTCAATCCTGAGTCCTGTATCCGGAGCAAATAAAATCACTCTAGAGAGTTTACCAAGCCTGCCTATTAGTCTATTAGACCAGTGTGGAGCTAGTTGAAAGAGCTAACAATTTGATCATAGAATCCCAGATCATAAAAGCTCAGATGAGATGGTTAGGTCATTGCGAAAACATGCAGGACACTGGGATCTTCTATGATGAATTAAAGAACAAGAAACGAGATGGGGAAAGTACAAAAAGAAGATACGAAGGCGTCATAAAATAATCTCTAAGGAACTCTATGTCTAGTAAGTGTGTTTGAATAAAAAGACGGCAAACAGACCCAAATTGCGTGAAAGATGACATAGAGCTGTGCAGCTCCATGATGAGGGGGCGTGAAAGGCCAAAAACGCTGGAGCACATGCACCTGACTGTATGTTCCTGACATTAAATGTAGAGAATGCGAAAGACCATGCTGATCTAAGCTGGGCTATTGGAACCACTATAAAATCTATTCCTTGAACAAAAATTAATAGTCAGGACTGAAGTCATACCGAGTGTATCATCGAGAGAGGGGAGTTCAAAATTCTCACAGAGGGACATACACTGTAAAATCTACAGTACCCAATCATCAGTCGCTGCCACGTAAGAACAGATGGTCTCTCTATGAAAGGAACCGCGGCAGGAAGTACAAAAAAAAGTTTGTACGTTAGTTATAAAGAGAACCCAGAGATAATCGAATATTTGGCCAAACTATCAATTCTCTTTTCCTTTAATGCTCTTGTAATTAGGAAGATGAGCTAACCAATGAGATCTAAGATCCGGGTCGCTACTGGATGAGATAATTTCTGGTAGTGGATTATTGATAGGGTATTATAAGAATCGGAGACAATGTTTCAGTTGAGTGGGAGGAGTCATTTGATTTGAACTAAAGTTTGTTCTATGGCATCTAGCTCAGCCGTTGTGATATCAGTGAGTGAAGGCACATTCTGTACCAAAGCTGGACTTCGTGAAACGGAAAATCGTTACAAAAAAGCCATGATATTGTTTCGACTGATTGCAGAGTGAAGTTTTGGGAAGATTGTTGAGATGATAAACTTCTCGAATGAACGTATATGAAACATCCTATTCATGTATTTGTGGTATCGTGTTTGCTCACTGCACGCGAAAATGGGATTCGAGTGACTAATTCACAGCGGTGTTCAGATATGATGTTGATTTGTAAATCTCTTCTGCCTTCATCTGTATCTATGCAATGCTTGTTAGTTCTGAGATCATTTATATCTTTGCCAAGCTTAAGTGTTAAGATATTTTTAGTCCTGCCTTTATCTCAATTGTTTCACTTCGAATTGTATCCTCTGACATCTTTAGATAATTCTCTTATCAATCAAAATTAGATGATATTGACTAAAATGTAATGCGACTTAATTCGCGCAATTTACGTATCCATACAACCCTTTACATCTACAGAAGTTTAATTTCATTTCGCTTGTCAAGTTTTAAATTATTGCGTCTTCTGTAATTGTTAAAAAAAATGACAGCGATTTTTAATAATGGATAACTTTATGGACCAAAGAATTTGCATTAAATTATTGTCCAAGAAAACGAATTTTCTTGTATGATAAATATGTGTAGAGCCATTTACTGCGATGAACCTAGAAGAAAAAAATTCCCAAGGACTTTAGTGATTGTGAAGAAGCAACTAAAGATGAATCTCATTTAGGAAGACCTTCCAGGTCAACCAATGAAGGAAACATTACCTAAATCGAGAATCCTAATATATACATGTTTATATTACCCTTGTTGCCGGACTACCACCAGGTATTGGTGTGCCTGCTCTCTTACTTCCACCATCTCCTGATCGAGCAGTCGAATTGAAGGAAGTTGGTGTTAACGTTTGACTTACGCTTGGATCAGCACATGGATCACAAGGACACAGAGAAGTATTTGTTGTTTGCTATAACAAAAATATATATTTAGAACCATATTTTAACAATAAACATATTTTTTCGGGTTAGATTTATATCGAGATATATCGATTTTTTTATCCAGAAAAAAGAAAGGAATAGAAGTAAAAGGAAAAAGTGAAACACTATTTTTTATGCATTTTTTGTATCTATGAATATTTCCTAAAATTAACTTTTCGCAGCCGGTCGCGTTGGCTACCACAGTAGACACATACAGACACAAACACGCGCGCATATATGAACACGCACACGCACGCACACACGCTCACACGCACGCGTACACGCACTCACGTACGCACGGAGGCACGCAAACCCATACTCACACTTAAATGTTTGTGATTGTCTCTAGACAAGAGTCGAGTGTAAAATCCGACAACGAATTACCCAGTCCTCAGTCCTCAGTCAGGCCAGTTAAAGGCTGTTAAGGCCGGATGACTTCTGCGAGGTGTTCTACGTTGGTCACTCACCCTCGGTATCGATAGACTTATGTGTAAGCACAAACCAAGAGTTGATAGCCTGAGGGGTGATGACCAGGGTTATCTGTGGTTGATGGCCGTGGTTCGGAGCCCACGTTAACCTGTAGGTCTAGTTGCTAAATAGCCTTATAGCTGCTGATGCGCCTCTAATTCCAAAACCTTAAACCAAACCTATAACTTTTTGCTAATTTTATCTAATGATATTCACTGAGATTTCTCATGATATTTTTCAATAAAAATCATATATGTACATCATAAAATCGGTAGAATTAGGCGAGTATCAAACAAATGTATATCATTTTGCAGGATCTTTCTCATAGAAAGTAAGTGTGACTAATTCAATTATAGTATTGCTAATATAGTATTTGTTAAACTATATTTTTCTTCAGATTTATTTTATCAGTGAAATAACTGACGTTTCTTGCTCTATGCGTTTTTTATTTTTTCCAGTAATTTCATAATTTCAGATATCGCAAAAACTAGTAGATGCGATGACTGCAACAATTCTTGCCAAGCCGGAGAATGTTTGACGTTTGAAATTGCTATATTATCAGTCATTTTCCAGCTCGCACAATATATATTCGAATCAAGTCATTTATAAACCAAATTACTATTAAGCAGGATCTAGTTTCAGGTTTTCAGAAAATAATTGTTGCTACGAAATCTGATGCGAGCTGTATAAATAAAGTAATAGCTGATTTTTTAGATTTTTTTATTCAATTGAAAGTGCAATTTTACATTGCCTCCTTTAAAGTAGTTGCCTTGGGAAGCTACATAGCGCTGTGGACGGTTTGTTCACTCTTTATAGGAGTGGTGGAACTCAGAAACTGGAATCGCCTTCAGCTGATCGGTTATGGCCTTTTCAATGTTCTACAACGTCTCAAAATGGTGACTTTTGAGGTGCATTTTCAATCTTGGGAAAGGAATAAGTCTGATAAATATGGGATCTGCGGGGCCACAGTAATGTTTTAACTTGCCAGAAACTCGTACACTAAAATCACTGTGCAGATGTTCGAAGTCTTTCAACAACCCCTAGGTCAAAATGCTGGTTTATCGTTTGCCATTCAGGTTCCTCAGGCTTCAAATTCCTCGTGAGTGATATCCTAGTTATCGAAAAAATTTTGTTTTGCTGCTTAAAAATATTTAATTTGCTCATTTTGTTTTTTTTTTGGCCGTGGTGAGGTTGAAGGGTGTCATTTCTAACTCTGGCGATTCGTTTTCGAATTGTATTCGGTTTGGTCTAGGCCTACTGAGAATTAAAAAATTCGAGAAGTAATGTTAGATTAAAAAAAAAAAGGGTCTGTTTCAATCCATCCCAAAAGTCGAGACATGTTTCTTTACTGTATTTCTTCTAAGATTGTCTTCATCCTCGATTCATTGCTCAAAATGTGACGAACGGTTTTATGAATTAAACGGTTTCATGAATCAACACTTCTCCAATTATTATGACCTTTCGAGAATGTCTTAAACTAGCTGGAAATTTTTTCTTTAACTTGTTAACTCGTGTCTTGACTCGGTTTTGAAAGACCTGTTTGCAGGACTAGTTCAAACTAGTACTGCATCAGATGGTCTGTCACCCCTCCTAAAGAATAACCAACAGTGTTGCCAGATCAACCGCTACGATATCAGTATCATTACTTTATTTATTAGCACCCTTCCGACATATCCTTAGATTGGATTGATTCAATACAATGATCCGGTTTGAGACCAAGAAAATGAATTAGTTTTAAAGTATCAATTTTCAGTATCTTTCTGAGAATACTCCATTACTAACTATCTACAATACATATCCAAATCAAATTAACTAATAAACCAATATATTTTTAGGCAAACCAAACCTTAAAGATCTCCTTCTGTAGAATACCAACTGTTAGAGTATTTTTGATAGTGTTTCGATATCCATGATGATTCTCGACTAGCTACAGTAGTTATTCGACTCAATATAATTAATAAATATTTTATAAGCTAAACGAATCGTTAAGTATCATTTTTCTTTAAAAGCTGACAAATTACAGATTGTTGATTGCGGGCTAGCTAAAATACATATCCAAACTAAATATAACAAAAACCAAAACACACATTAAGCATCATCTTGTTTTTAAGGATAATTTAGTTCAGTAAGCATTATATAGATTTCCGGAAATTGTTAATTAGCTAAATGTATATTCGAATTAATAGGATCCATCAAAAATGTATTTAAAAAAATCAAGTATTAAGCATCTAGTTTTGATTTTGATCAGATTTAGTGCATTTGCAATAAATTTTCCGTGAATGCTGATTATTACTGAATAGCTACAGTATGTGTTTGAATCAATATAGTCGATAAACAATTTTTGGCGTTCATATGGTGTGGAGAGAACCTACTGACCATATAAATGATTGCTACTTTTGTATTACTAAAACAGATGGGATTTCAAAAAGCAAAGGGACAAAATTCAGTATCCACGTTTGCTTTCTGCTAGTATTTAGGCTCTAATTCCGCAGAAATATATTGCTAATGATGTTGATGATGATGATGATGATACATATTTAACATAATCTACATTTAAAGGATATCAGCTTTCAAAGGGTTATTAATATCGTTTTAATTGCTGATTAGCAATAATATGTATTCAAACCAATATAATCAACAAATATTTTGTTAGTCACACAAAATATTAGACTTGTTCTATTTAAGTATAAGGTAGCGTAAAATAAGATATCTATTTTTGAAAAATTATAACTTTTTAGTTCTTTGTAGTTTTTAATGTGTATGATTTTTCATATGCAATAAAAGCAATATCTAGAATAAATATTTCATTTGTTGTGTAGATGGTTTATTTATTGTTTCGTTCAAAATTTACAGAGGACTTATTGGCTAGCTGCAATACATATTTGAATCATAAACAATTTCAAAATCAAACATTTCTTCATTGATTCAAGTAGATTTGAAGGACATTAACTTCAGTATGTTTTTGAAAGATATAAATTGCTGATAACCTATAATGATTATTTGAATAAATGTAAATAATATAAAATTCCATTTTTAGTTAATCCCAATATTAAGCATAATCTTCTGGTAAAAGATATTAGCTATCGGAGTGCTTATTTTTTATTGTTTTTCCTGTATTTATAATTACTGTTACAGCTGCAGTAGATGTTTAATTTGAAGTACGAATTTTAAATCAAGGTTAATATCTAAAAATTTCCACTATATTTAAAATTGTATGTATGACAATTGTTTCAACACACAGTGCCTTTTTCAAATACAAACTATATTATATATACTATAGTATATAGTATATAGTATATATATATATATATATATATATATATATATATATATATATATATATATATATATATATATATATATATATATTTGCATATTGTTAACAAAATAGCCCTGGAGATGGATCAAATGGGCATTAAAATATCACCAAAAAAAACTGAAATGGTAATATTGGAGGGGAGAAGAAAACTCACAAACCTCCAAATCAATATTCAGGGTGCCACAATAAACAGTACAAGAGCAACTAAATATATGGGGATTCTCATAGACAAAGATGCTAAAATGACCACTCACGTCAAACTGACATGTGAAAAAGCAAATAAAACATTGATGATACTAAATAAAATAACCCCAAAAACAGGAGGACCAAGGGCCTGGAAGAGGCGTATATTGGTGGAGGCCACTATATCAACCATTTTGTATGGGGCGCCTATTTGGGCAAAGGGATTAAGGTATAAGCACTACGAGGCAATGCTCGAAAGAGTAAACAGAAAAATGGCAATACGCATTACAAGTGCATATAGAACCGTGCCCACAATGGCCATCCTAGCCGTTGCTGGTCTACCACCAATAAGACTCCGAATCATGGAAAGCATATCAATATTCGAAATCGGAAAGGAATCAAAAACCCAAGCAAGACAGAAATTACTGGAAGCCTGGCACAAAGAATGGAACGACTATGAGGGAAAGGTAAAAACATTTATCCGAGACGTGAGAGAGTGGCACAACAGAAAATTAGGGGAGACAAATTTCTACACAACACAAGCAATAACGGGCCATGGATCCTTCAGATATTATTTACACAGAATGGGAAAGTCAGAGGACAAGGATTGTCGCTATTGTGGGATGGTGGATACAAGGGACCACACAATCTTCCACTGCCCGAGATGGGAACCGCTCCGGATTGCTACTGCTGCCGAATGCAACGTAGAAGTGACGAAACACAACATCGGCGTTCTGCTTTTGGAAGGAAAAAGACAGTGGGCAAGAATAATGGGCATGGTGGAGAAAATAATGAGGACAAAAATAGAGGACGAGAGAAGACGTAAGGCAAATTTGGACTGACAATCTGTTGTGTATCCTGAAGTAATGCCTCACGGCGGTTTCCAGGCCACGAGCAGATATCCTTGAGGGGGACGGGTTTTAGTCGGTAGGCATGACTCCAACAAGGGCATGAATCCGACATTCCCATGTCACTGAACATCGAGCACATGGATGTCTTTAGAAGATTTCCCAATCCCCTCAAAAAAAAAAAAAAAATATATGTATATATATATATATATATATATATATATATATATATATATATATATATATATATATATATATATATATATAGTATATAGTATATAGTATATAGTATATAGTATATAGTATATAGTATATAGTATATAGTATATAGTATATAGTATATAGTATATAGTATAGTTTGTATTTGAAAAAGGCACTGTGTGTCGAAACAATTGTCATACATACAATTTTAAATTCCTTGAAATTTTTAGATATTAATCTCTGGTTATTTATATAAAATAAATTTCCATCAAGTATAGGCTGCCTCAGTTAAATTTAAATCAAGGCATTCATTTTAATCATATTCTAAAGATTATCAAATTTCATGTATTATTTGACAATTCGCTATGTATTACTGTAATATAATTTCCATGTATTGTGTTCCAATATCAAAACTACTAGTCCTTGTTTTTATATTTGTTGTTTTATACTGAAATGCTGGTCGGATAGAAAGCCATTAATATTTTAAAAATTGTTGCTGGTCTTTTTTTGACAATTGTTAAATATTTAATTTGCAACTTTAAAGCCATAAAAGATTCGTTTCATCTCCTCAACTTACAACATTGACGACCAGTAAAACCGGTAAACAAACACAATTTTGAAAAATAGTGTTTACAGACTTGTTTTTAGAATATCAAATTATACTGTAAACACCCAAGAAATTGCTATGTTAAAATACTGTCTTTATCAGTGTAATTTAATATTATTAAAATGCAACTGCTCTTAGCGTATCACAAAGAATTTTTAAAGCATGCATAATAAAGATATCATCATCATCATCAGCCCGTATCGATCCACTGCAGGATGAAGGCCTCTTTAGCATGTTTCCAACCTTCACGGTCCTGGGCTTTCCTCTGCCACTCGGGTCCAATATACTTAACGATGTCATCAGTCCATCGTGCTTTCGGTCTTCTTCGCGGACGTTTGCGATCAAGCGGTATCCACTCCAGGATTGCCTTGGTCCATCTGTCGTCCCATAACCTCGCTATATGGCCTGCCCATCTCCATTTCAACTGTTTTACTCTTCTAATGATGTCACAGACTTTTGTTTGTTCCCTGATCCATGCGCAGGACTTTCTGTCTCGTCTTGTAATGCCAAGCATACATCTTTCCATTCCCCTCTGTGCCACCCGAAGTTTTTGAATTGATTGCCATGTGAGTGTCCAGGTTTCACTTCCGTATGTCATAACGGGTAGAACGCACTGATCGAATACTTTTCTTTTCAGGCAAAGTGGGAGTCTGCTCTTAAACACTATGTTGAGCCTACCAAATGCCTGCCAGCCACATTTAACACGCCGTTCCACCTCCCGGGTGGTATTCCCCTCCATGGAAATCCTCTGCCCAAGATATACAAAGCTGTCCACAATCTCTAAATCCCTTCCTAAAACTGAAATTCTTCTGTCCTGAGCGAAGTTATTGAACATAACCTGACTCTTTTTCAGGTTTATTTTCAAGCCAAATGGTTCGCCAGCCCTTTGCAGTTCTTGTATGCGTCTTTGCAGCTCCTCTGGGTCTTGTGAAATGAGAATAATATCATCTGCAAATCTAAGATGGTTTAAGTTTGCACCATTGATCTTTACCCCATCCTGTTCCCAATCCAGTTTACGGAATACTTCTTCAAGGCCAGCCGAGAAAAGAATAGGCGATATTGCGTCACCCTGCCGTACACCTCGTTCCATATTAATTCCCACTTCAAGATCATCAAGGTGAATTGTGGCTGTAGCTCCATCATATATCGATCGATAAAGATATACCTCACTCTATTATATGTGTTTCGGTTAATAATGTCGGTTTTTTGGCAACATTTTTTTTCATAATAAAATAAATTACCTTAATAATCAAATTATTGGCCATAGTAAGATATTACTTTTTTCCATCTTTCTGTCAAATATTGGACTCCGCGTCAAAAGAACTTTTGATTTTTTGAGGCCACCCCATTCATCAAGTCAAATTTTTACTTCTTCGAAAGAATGTAAGTGTTGTTTTGCATGTTCGTGCTGGATCGATCGAAATTAGTGGTATTCCGAAGAAATTAAGTCCAGTGCATACGGCGGGTAGGGGTAGGACGTCCCCTTTCACGTTTTCCAAATAGTTTTTACGCATTTTACAACATAGGGCTGAGCATTATCATGTTGAAAAATGATATTATCGTGTATTTGGGCGTTTTCTGGTCGTTTTTCCTTTAACGCTCGCTTCAATTTTATCAACTGGTGTCGATATCGATCGCCAATAATTGTTTCACCAGTTTCAGCAGTTCGTAATACACAGCTCCTTTACTATCTCACCAAATACAAACTTTTCCATGCATATTGCGCACTGGTTGTGATTTTAAAGGCTGGCCGAGACCGCGGTCTACTCGTGATCTACCCATGTCTACCCAATTTGGGTTGTCTAAATAGATCCACTTTTCATCACAGGTCACAACTCCATGCAAGAACCTTTCGTTTTTTTGTCTGGCAAGCAAAATTTCACAAGTGGTTTTTCATCTGTCTAAGTCTCTTTTCTTCAATTCATATAGAATCCAGTTTCCTTCTTTGTGGATCTTTCCCTATGCGTCTAGATGTTGGATTGGTGGACTGGACAACATTCAATGCTTCTGCCAATTGGTTCAACATATGACTTAAGTAAACATCCAATAATGTTTGTAAATCTGCATTTTCAAACTTTTTCGGCTGTCCTGGACGCTCCTTGTCTTTTATATCAAAATCAGCACTTTTAAAGCTTTTAAATCATTGGTCATAAGTTTTTTGGTTTAGAGAATGTTCACCATAAGCATCAACCAACAACCGATAACTTCAGCATTAATTTTCTTCAAATGAAAGAAGGTTATTAAAGTTCCCCGCAAAACGCCTTTTTCTGGTACATAATTTGATAAATTCAAAGGTATGAAAAACGGTATTTTTTACACAGTGGGAATTAATAACGAACTGGCATTTGATGGCGTATGTTTACCCTTCAAAAAGCTATGGACGTCATTAGTCTATACCAACAAATGTAATAGTAGCGCCATCTCTTAGCAAAATCAAGTTTATTAACCGAAACACCTATTAACTAAATGTTTAAACAATCTTCATACGAGTTTAATCCACTTTGAATTTTCGTCATGTTAAAAATGATTGATACTAATGTTTTATTATTAGGGTTAACACAGGTAGTGGAAAAAATGGTTACCATTTTAAAATAATGCGCCTAATATTTTGCTCGGTTCATAAAACTATTTCTGTTTTCTCAAGGAGAACGAAACGACCATAAGAATAAAATGCAAACTATGAAAAAATTTACATTGCGAATAAATTATCCTTGCAAATATTGAGTGCTACGTGATCGTCGCAGTCTTTTTTTCTACATTTGACAGAAGTAGCGTTACGACACGACGCGTTTTTTTTTAATAGAGATTTGTTATAATTATTATGGTAAATTATAATTGCCGGTTGGTGCGTTTCGCCAAGGCCAATCACGTAGACATATGGCGAATTCGATATAGTAACGGAGTAATACTATCGAGAATCTTTTTACAGTCGACAAAATTTTTAAAAAATGCAATATTATAAAGTTATAAAACAATTGCATGGTACTCCTTGAACAGATACTACGACAACTAAAACAAATAAATATTTGTTCTATTTTTTTTCCGATAATTATCGTCTCTTCCAACTGTTTTTTGACATTACCAGAATCTATAGCACTATTACATTTTTCCGTCGGTTTCCTTCGTTTTTTTCTGAGTGTAATTAAACATAAAAAAATCTAATCTATAACATAATTATTTGAGAATATTCAAAAACAAGGAAAATTTATCGCTGTTCCCAATTGCCCAACCGCCACCAAAGCATCAGCAGATTTTCTACTTTGCTGGGTTCAAAAAATTGATATTATTATTTTTACAAATTTCAAATATTCTTAACCTTCTTAATATTCTTAATATTCTTATTACTTCTTCAACCTATTCTTAAGTATATGTAGTTAAAATTTCAAGTCAAAATGTTTAATATTAACGAAGTTACAGCCTGTTTAAGATCAAGTGGATCGCGCAAAGTAAGGAGAGTTTAGGCCTGTACCATGGGTGGTATAGTCCTGGCGTTTAAAAGCCATCACACATTACAAACTAAACTCCCTTGAAAAATACAACTGTCTTCAAATAATGGATGGTTAACTAATCTTAAAATGTTGAAGAATTTTCTCAGTATGAATAATTTTGTCGAATTACATTTTATTATTAACTTCTTAATATTCTTAATATTCTTATTACTTCTTCAACCTATTCTTAAGTATATGTAGTTAAAATTTCAAGTCAAAATGTTTAATATTAACGAAGTTACAGCCTGTTTAAGATCAAGTGGATCGCGCAAAGTAAGGAGAGTTTAGGCCTGTACCATGGGTGGTATAGTCCTGGCGTTTAAAAGCCATCACACATTACAAACTAAACTCCCTTGAAAAATACAACTGTCTTCAAATAATGGATGGTTAACTAATCTTAAAATGTTGAAGAATTTTCTCAGTATGAATAATTTTGTCGAATTACATTTTATTATCGGCCGATTTCAAATAATTTAAGTCGCGCCCCGGTCATACGCCTTCACAGTAAATAAAAAATATGTCAAACTATCGGCCCATCAAAAGTTTGTTTGGGGGGAGGGGTCATCCTGTGGTGAACGTCCGCAACAGTCAGAGTGTGCGAAACCGTCCGTGATCCACCCAGTCACTGTTTTGTTACCATGTAGGCATGAAAAGTTGTATAGTGGGCGTCATATCAAATATATTCAAAAACAAAGAAAATTCATCCATGGTCCACGCAATATATTGTAGCGTTTACAAATTATCTAGTATTCTTTTGCGCTAGTCTTACTTCAAAGCACACCTGTACACTCCGGGACGAGTGTTGAGTTCGAACTTCCCGCCTCCTGCTGAACACATGTTTCCACACCGACAGGACGCACGGCGATCTAGAAGTTAACGCCACTGATAGTCCTGCTTATGTTATCCTTCCATTTGAGAGGATTTTTAGAGCCTGGTCATTTTAAAGCTCGGTCATTTTAGACTCCGCTCATTTTAGAGCCCGTTTATCTTGCGACACGACCATTTTGGGACCCAATCATCTTCAACTATAGTTATCTTAGCCCATGGGCATTCCGAACTACAGACTTCTTGGATCCCGGTCATTATAGGCTCCAGACTTCTTGGGATCCAAGCGTTTTGAACACTGAACTGTTCAGTAATCGACCATCTCTTTAACTAGACAGTCCAGAGGCTACATTTTATTATTATTTTCATTAATATTCATCACTGATTACTTTAATCACAATTTGTCTACCATCGTTTAACAACGGTATAAAGTTTCATTTCATTTAATTTATTCTAGGTTGATTTAAGGGTTATTTTAATTTTCTTTGTACGCTATGCTATATAAGAGCCATAATACCATGAGAATATTTGTTTGAGATTAAACTTTTCATTTTATATACAGTAGGGTAGTTGCAGTTGGATCATTTTCTTTTGTGTTATTGTTTGTTTTTTAAATTTTTGTTTTTTATGTTGGTTTCTGAATTTGCGTTTGTGTATATTAAATAGTTATTACGGGTTAATAGTTATTACGTCATTAAGGGTCTTATTAAAGGATCTTTAGAAGAAGATAAAAAAAACAAATTATTTGAAGTAATTTTTTAACTTCTTTTAAGTTCTTTTTAGCTCTATAGCTTTTCTAAGCATTTTTTCATCTTTTTTAATCTGTCTAAAAAATAAGATTTTGGAAGGTCCTCAAAATTGTCATCTGTTTGGGCGATGACCTCCTCCTTCGATGTAAACCGTTGTCCATTGAACCATTCATTTAAGTTCGAAAATAAAAAAGTCACTGGGGGCCAAATTCGGTAAATACGGTGAATGTTGTAATAATTGGAACTTTAATTCCATGATTTTGACCATTGAAACTGTACAGGTGTGCACCCGTGCATTGTCTTGATGGGAGAGGATCTTTTTCTTTCTCAAATGAGGACAATTTTTCTTGATTTGTTCGCTCAACCGTTGCAATAAAGACGCATAATACTCTCCAGTTATCGTTTTTTCTTTTTCCATGCAATCGATGAAGATGATTCCGCGTGCATCTCAAAAAACTGTGGGCATAACCTTGCCTGCCGATTTCACCATCTTCGCCTTCTTCGGAACCTGTTCGCTTTCAAAAACCCACTGTTGTTCCTTTATCTCCGGAGTGTAGTAGTGTATCCATATTTTGTCCATAGTTATGTATCGGTACAGACACTCATCAGGATTGCGACGAAAAAGCGTCAAAACAGGTTCGAACTCGACCACACGATTGCGTTTATTCTCCATCTTGCCGAAATGTTTGTCACACCCAATTTTTCGTGCAAAATTGAAAACACTGTACCTTGCGATAAGCCTGTGGCTTCAACTATTTCGCGCACTTTCAACAGTTGCAAACACAGGAGCAGATGTGTCATGAACTTTATCCAACTCAGCTTTAATTTCTTTCGGTGTTAAGCCTTTTAAATATAAATGTTTTCTTTCTAGTTTTTTAAATAAAAAAAAGTTTCTTGCTTTAATCGACTAATCATGCTTATTAAAAACAAACCATTTCCGATGCTACGAGCGACATCTCTTCTATTTTCTAAGGACTTACTGACTCTCAAACTATTACTGAGTCTTTTAATGAAAATAAACCTTTTCCCAGTTTTAAGGGTTATTTTTTTATCTTTTATGATTCCGAAAAACTGGGTGGTGCCCTATTGACATGCCTGTGCAATCCATCCGTAACCTACGACCTAACTGAATTCGGCGAATCGCTGCCGTCGCTGTAACTTTAGTAACCTTTAAGATAAAAAGTTTACATTAGAATATAGTATGGCATGAACTGCCTTGTATTGCAGTCTACATCCGACATGGCCTATGTATATATAACGTTTAGCTCGAACCCGACTGATGACGGCTTAAAGCCAGAAACCGGTCTCGAAAAACACTTTTTTTAAATATTTTTTGGCCAGCGCAGGTATTATATAGCCTTTTCATGCATCAATGGGCAGGCAAACACACCCTACACCTTCAAACATCCATACCTGTACCAGGATTCGAACCCGGGACCATTAAATTGCCAGGTGAGCGACTAACCCACCATACCACCGCGGTCGGCTCGGGAGACACTTGTTAAGCTTTTGGTAGCGGCTGATGGAATAGGCAATTTTTACGTAAACCGGATGAATTTCGCCTGTGTTTAAATATTTTTAATATTTTCTGTCACGGTGTCACTATGCCGTTCCTATGCCATTCCATTTTTCTATACCTCCTATATGAAATAATCCTAATTCCCAAGAAAATTTCCTAGTGTTTATTCTAAAATCTGCAACCACAGCTGCTCTTAAACCGTCCGCATCGAGAGACCGTGAATGGCCTGACTGTACCCTATGTTGAAGCCCGCTTTCAATGTCTTATGCCCCCCTCATAAAACTTTTTGAACCAAAGCTGAATGGTGGGAATTGAAATGGTTCTTTCCTACCTCTTCTATTTCACAAATCACACGAACCGCCTCAGTCGCTTCGAAGCCTTTTTTAAAATTATGTCACAAAATTGCCCTTTGCGACTGACTTAACTCACTTATTTTAACGTTTTTATTAAAAACCTAAAAACCGTTGATTCAATATTTCGCAGTTGAATTACTTTGATGCTAGAGAAGGAATGTGTATTTGTCTGTTGTCATATCAATCTTTGTCACTTCTGAGGAGTGAACATAATCATTTATTTATAAACGAAGTTAAATTTAATCATTTATTTACAAAGAAAAAAACGCAAATATATACCTTAACATATGAAGTGTGGCTATTAAATAATGAGACTGATGCTGCTACAGAAGAAGTAAGCATGAGCCAAACGCCAGCGACCAACAACTGTTTAGCTTAAGCCTTCTCTTTCGAATGCAGTACCTCTCGCTTCTGTAAACAAATCCGTATAACGTAGCCTTCGTTCGCATTAGAGTTATTTTTATTTCACCGGAAAAATGTTAAGTATAATAATAGAGCAAGCAATTGTGAAATTTCACTTGAAACTTGGAAAAACCTCTACTGAAACTTATAATTTATTGAAAGAAGTATGACAATGACAATGACAATGAGTGTTTATCGCGTGCACGTGTTTTTGAGTAATCCACGCCCGGGTCTCCCTTCCACGTTAAAAACGAATGACAATATCGAAAAAATCGGTAATCTGGTTCGATTTGACCGTCAGTTAAGTATTCGTATGATTGCTGAAACTATAGGACTTGACAAAGAATGCGTATGACAAAGTTTACATAAAAATTTTAACATGCAAAAAGTGTGTGCCAAAATGATGTCTAAAATTCTCACGTTTGAACAACAAGAAGCTCACAAAAATGTTTGTACTGATACTTTAAATGCCATTTAAAATGGTCTAAACTTATTGGAAAGGATAATAACATGTGATAAAACGTGGTTTTTTTACTTATGATCCAGAAACAAAGAGCTAATCCATGCACTGGAAGATCCAAAATTCACTAAGAGCCAAAAAAGCTTGAAAGCTTAAAGCAATAATAATTGTTTTTTTTTATATTCATCGTATTGTGTACCTTCACTAAGTTCCTGAAGGTCAAACTATTAATAAACATACTACTTTTATAGTATAGTAATAGTAGTAACTTTCACGTTTTTGCTGAACTCCGTAAAAAAATAAGAAAAAAACGACGTGAATTGTGGAAGGACAAGTCATGGGTTCTCCACCAAGACAATGCGCCGGCTCATTCCGCATTATCTGTCAAGAGCTTTCTAACTAAGTACAGCATCTGTGTTAAACCATCCACTTTATTCGCCGGATCTTGTGCCGTGCGACTTTTATCTGTTTCCTAAGGTAAAATGTGCATTAAAAGGAACAAGATTTGAATCCGTTGAATCTGTGAAAAGGAAAGGGGCACGCGTTCTGATTGAAGGTCATAAGTAAACATGTATGAAATTAAAATAAAATGTTTTACAGCGGCAGTCTCGTTTTTTAATAGTCACATCTCGTAAATTGAGCTTTGTTATTTACCACTACTTGTAATCACTTTACTAATTTCATCATGGCGCATTCCTAAAATGTACGAAGTTTTCATCGAAAAATCCATCCAAATGTAAACCTTCAAGCTCACGGCACTCATCTAAACGAACAGCAAAATTCCTTAGGATGGCTCGGCACATAATCCCTGGAATGACTGCCATTTCGTGTCGGATATTTTCTTTTAACTGCACCAAAACCCGGTTTATTGACGTAAACTTTTGATTTTAGATAGTCCCCACAAGAAAAAGTCCATAGGACTCAAATCATGACTACGTGGAAGCCAATTTATGTCACCTCTCCTGGAGATCAATTTGTTTGAGAAAATAGCATGAACTCGTGACAGAGACGTGTTGGAAGTGTGTGACGTTGCTCCGTTCTGCTGAAACCATGTTCTTCGGTTATAACCAGCAAAGTTTTGCAGTTCAAGTACCAAAAAATTGTCCAACATTTCCGTGTTCAAAAAAATTACGGGGCGATTATTCCTCGCGCTGACATTGCAGCCCGTACGTGCAGCCCGTACGTTAGACGAATGTCGGGGTTTTTAAAGTTGGTGTTTCGGGTTTGTGGCACTAGTAACGACAGTTCTGCTTATTTACATAACCGTTGAGATGAAAACAATATGTTGTTGAATGTTGCAAAAGTCTCAGTTACCTGATTAATGAATTAAAGCCTCTGACTAAAAACTAAAGCTCCAAGCTGCCGTTCTTGGAGCTTTAACTCTTACACCAGTTGGATTTTGTATGGGTGGAGTTTTTACCTCAAGTCCTTAAGTCCTTGCGCAGAATGAGGTGTGATTATAATCGCGGTATATTTAAATCATGCGTTTGCTTACAAACGGAAAAGTCCGGATTGTTAGGAATGAACTGATTTGGACTAAATGGATATTTCCGGTGTCGTCCGGTCCGGTGTCGTCCGGTCCGGTGTCGTCCGGTCCGGTGTCGTCCGGTGTCTTCAAACTTCTTAACCCATTTCCTGATGAGGGGATCAATTGTTGTATTTTTATTGTTACGCAAACCACCATGACTGCAGAACTTTATCTGCACTACAGTCGCCGAATCATTGTTTTTGGAAAATTCTTGCACACACAGCGCACGGTCTGCTCCCGAGAAAAAAACCCGTAGCGACTAAATTCCTAAACGCGGGGCTATTGATTGACATGCACCCGCGCCCTTCTTAGTTGTTGCGTTTGCGCAGTGAGCCAATGAAATAGAAACTTTCCTATGTATAGGTATACATATATATATATATATATATATATATATATATATATATATATATATATATAAATATATATATATATATATATATATATATATATATATATATATATATATATAATATATATATAGAAGACGAAAGACGAAAGAGACGAAACATATGTCATCTAGTTCAAGGGATGGGTGGGGCTCTTTCCCGGAAAATGGGAAAAATGGGACAAATCATGGAATTTGTGTTATGTTATAATATTTAACGCAAAACTCGGTAAAACTGCCTCGGAAACATTCCGATTGATGCAGCAAGTATACGGCGATCATTGTTTAAGCAGAACATATGTTTTTCTGTACAATAAACATTTTTTGGATGGCAGAGTATCGCTAAATGATGACAAACGTGACGGGAGATCAATTTTAACTCGCACTCTCGAAATGATCGAAAAAGTTCTCGCTTTGTAGCAAATAACCGCAATGCTTCACTAAAAATGATGGATGAGGCTTTGAATATTGGCAAAGAAACGATTCGACTCATTATTGATAAGAATTTGGGTAAAACAAAGGTGTATACAAAGTTTGTTTCACACCCGTTGACGGAGGAGCAGAAATCACTTCGTATCAATCATTCCAGAGAGGTCATCACACCCATAAGAAATGATCAAAACTTCCTGAAATCAATTGTTACGTGGGATGAAACATGCGTGCTTTTAACAGATCCAGAAACTAAGCGCCAAAGTGTGGAATGTAAGTCGAAAAACTCACCACAGGCAAAAAACACGAAAAACTCTTTTAAAAATTAGGATGTTCATTGTTTTTTTTCGATAGCAAAGGCATCATCCGCAAAGAATTCATTGTAACTGGTCAAACTGTCACTGAGCAGTACTACTTAGAAGTCCTGAAACGATTGATGCACATAATTCGACGCCTTCGGTCAGAAAGTCACACATCGTTAATTGTGCGTCAATTTTTGGCCCGAAACCAAGGCTGTGTGATCAACCACCCACCGTATTCACTAGATTTAGCCCCTTGTGAATTATCCTTGTTCCCAAAGTTGAAATTAAAGTCGAAAGGGTGTTTTTTTGAAGACATTCAGATCATTCAAACAGCTTCGACGCGTGCTTTGGAGGCTATGGCCAAAATAACCTGGAGCATGCAGCATGCATTTGAATCATTATGGAATCGATGTAACAAATGTGTCGAAGCGAAAGAAGAATACTTCATAATAATTCACAAAAAAATGCCAGGTATTTCGTTGTAACCACATTTTCCCGGACCAGTAGTGATACTTAATGGACGCACTATATATATATATATATATATATATATATATATATATATATATATATATATATATATATATATATATATATAAGCCATCCGACGAGAAGTCGGTGAAAATATGGGTTGTTTGATTGCGGAGAGGGAGGGACTCCCTATTCTTTTCGAGAGAGCATATGTCGGTATCCTGATGAGTCTAACCACACCAACAGACGAAACATGTGCCCTCCAATGTAAGGGATGGGTGGGGCTTCCTCCCTGTCACGCAACTAACCAATGCTCATATATAAATATATATATATATATATATATATATATATATATATATATATATATATATATATATATATATATATATATAGCTTATATATATATATATATATATATATATATATATATATATATATATATATATATATATACAGCTTATATATATATATATATATATATATATATATATATATATATATATATATATATATATATATATATATATATATATATATGTATGTATATATATATATATATATATATATATATATATATATATATATATATATATATATATATATATATATATATATATATATATATATATATATATATATATATATATATATATATATATATATATATATATATATATATATATATATATATATATATATATATATATATATATATATATATGTATAAAATAATTATTCGATATTATTACTCCTTTCTATCGTACAATCTTAGATCTAGAAGCGTGAACAAGAGATGGGAATCGCTAATATTTGTCAGGAAGTTGAGTGGTTTTCGGATTGATATTGTTTGTTGAGGTTTTTTCGCACTTGATCCGATTTTCACCAGGATATTTCATTTTTTCGAAATAAGTAAATTATTGAAAGCGTTTGGCTAATGTCGGATATTAGAATGATGCAATACAACAGTTAATTAAATTTAAAAAAACACTGAATAACAAGAATAAGGATGAAAATATTCGTGTTCATGTTGGATATGAAGGTTAGCTTTCAATAAATTCAGATAATTTCATTAATTATCTCCTTAATAAAGGCAATTTTTGTTGAATTTAATAATGTGAACTTGCCAATGCTTTTTGTTTTTTGCCCAGATTTCAATTTTGTAAAAATGTTTTCGGAAGATGATTGGCAGCTTTTTTCGAGTAAAAAGTTCAACCATTTACTCGAAGTAAATAACACTTGGGTATGCCAAATGACATTTTAAGTTTCAGCGAGAGGGTATGTACATCCCCGCTTTACTCCTGGTTTTATGTGTATGTCTTTTGTGTATTCTCCTTTTACACTAGCTGTGGAATTATTGTATAGTGTCTCTATTATTCTCAAATCTAGCTTATTTATCTGCGTTTCCTTTAGTAGGTCAATCAACTTCTCAGGCCTAACCTTATCGTAGTCCTGTTCATAATTTATAAAGCACGCTTTATTGGCATCAAGACACCGCTGTAGTGCCAAACTCATTTTTTAACTCAATCTGCGTGTGACCCAGCTCCTATTTCAAAATAGTCAACTTATATTTTAAATAGAGCAGTTGTAATGACATTGATATTTGAGGGTATACGGATTGGCAGAGGCACTAAATAGCCAAAGTAGCTGATGTGTCCTCATAAACAACAAAGATAATATTGAGTAACGTCAAAGAAGTAACTTGAAATGATCAAATAAAAATTTACATCTGATTGTTTATCCCAGCTTTAATAAATGCAACCGAGTTCTGTGTATTAACAAATAAATTAAAATCTAAAATGGTTGCGGTGGAAATGAGAATTTTAGGAAGATTGAAAAAAAAATATCACACTAAATAAAATTAAACATATTACCATTAGAAAGAGACTTCTGGTATATATTTTACAACAGGTTGTTCTATTCGTTAAAACCACATGATCCCAAGGGGTAGTTGTTGAATTTGTCGATGTCAGTAGTATTTCGATATATCTCTCCCGTAGGAGTTAAAAAATCCTTTCAAAATAAAACAAGGATGGGCTCGACTTTCGCTTTTATAGGTTATACTAGACATATTTGTAAATTGACACAAATATATTTCATCATCGTCATCAGTATCTATATCATCATCTTCATCGTATCTATCCACGCAGTATGAAGGCCTCTTCAGCATTTTTCCAACTTTCGCGTTCCTGAGTTTTTCTCTGCCATTCGGGTCCAATATACTTAACACTGTCATGAGTCCATTGTTGGTGTTTCGGTATTTTTCATGGACGTTTGCGATCAAGTGGTATCCACTCCAGGATAGCCTTGGTCCATCTATCGTCCCATCGCCTCGCTATATATCCTTCCCATCTCTATTTCAATTCCTTTACTCTTCCAATAATGTCATAAACTTTTGTTTGTTCCTTGATCCATGTGCAGGGCTTTCTCTCCCGTCTTATAATGCCAAGCAGACATTTTTCCCTTCTGTGCCACCCTAAGTTTTTGAACTGATCGCGATGTGAGTGTCCAGGTTTCACTTCCATATGTTATAATAGGCAAAATGCACTGATCAAATACTTTTCTTTTCAGGCCCACATTGCATTGAGTTCGCTCGTAAACACTATGTTGAACCAGTCACATCTAAATGCCATTCCACCTCATGGGCGAAATCCCCTCCATTGAAATTCTCTGTCCAAGTTATAAGTGGCCCACAACCTCCAAATCCCTTCCTAAAACTGAACTTTTTCTGTTCTGAGAAAATGAATTGAACATAATATGCTGTCTATAGCTGTCTATAGCTGTCTCATATGCTGTTTATAGGTTGAAACGGGTTGTATCACGGATATTGTGCATTCATATTACTATGCAGAGTTTTACAGTCGCGCTAGGTACGGTTTGATATTTTGGGGTGGGTCGCCTCATCTGATGCGTGTTTTCAAAATACAAAAAAAATAATTCGAATAATGGGTGGGCTGTCACTACTGGCAACATGTCGACCAATTTTTAAACAATGCAGGATTTTGACTCTACCATCACTATATATTTTGGAGATTATCATCTTTGTTAGGCGAAATTTTGTAGCATTCGTAAAAAATAGTAATTTTCATCACTATGACACACGAGGCTCTGATGAACTTGTTTTACCAATACATTCATGTAAGATAGTTGAACATAATGTTTACTATAGGGGTGTGAAGCTGTATAATAAGTTACCACAACGATTTAAGCATGTTCAGAATGACAACGAATTTAAAAAATTAGTCCGCGAATTTCTTATAAGTAAAAGTTTTTATAGTTTAGAAGAATATATGTCGTATCAATAATTAGATTCAATGCTTATTTATGTATACAATGTTTATTTGTGCAAGATTATCATTTCATGTATTATTTCTGAGATCGTGTCACTGAACATTCTGTCAATTCTGTCAATCTGACTTAATCATGGATATTTTTCTTGTTGTGGGGATTGAATAAATACTTTATTAAATTATATACCTTATGAAGAATAAAATATTTATATGTAGGTTTAAATGTTATATATGCTTTGTATGCACAGAAGTGGGGCAATGTGCATGCTCTTGTTTTGACTTGATCCATGCATATTTGTATTGTCTTAAGGATTCAATAAATTATTATTATTATTCTGCTCATCCTTACTGTAGAATCTCAGCTCATGCTGGCCGGTATTCCAATGCCAAGATGAAAAAGCAATTCAGCTCCTCTCACCCTAGCATAATATCTTACGAATAATGTGACACGTCTGCAAGAGCTCGGCACGCTGTCCCACTATGGCAATCGATCTCGAGATCCCGAGGCTCTCGAGGTTCTTTGAAAATCTCTTACTTATCAGGCCTTCGGCGGATATAACGAAGGGCACTACATCTACCTTACTCAGTTTCCACTGGTTCTTCAAGTCGTATGACAGATTTTCATACTTTGTGGATTTTTCTATCTCAGTTTTTCTAATGTTGTGAGATAGTGGCACTGCGATGTCAATTATAAAAGCCCTCTTGTCCTTTTTGTTGATTAGAACAATATCCGGCCTGTTATAATCAACCGTTCGATCAGTAGTGATTGGTCTGTCCCAGTAAAGAATGGTATCGGATGATTCAAGTACAGGAGAAGGCGAGTACTTATAATATGGAGGAGGTGCATTTTCTAATAGCGAGTATTTTTTTGCAATTTGTTGATGTATAATTTTTGCCAGCTGATTATGCCGTCCTAAATAAGCATTAGGAGCAAGGGCCGGGCAACCGCCAATAAGGTGCTCAATTGTTTCCCCCAAAGTACCGCATTTCCTGCACTTATCGACTACGTCCAAATGCAGTATGTGCTTTTCATAGTTTTTTGTTCTTGTTGCCCTATCTTGAATAGATATCGCGAAACCTTCTGTTTCTGGGTACAAGAGTCCATCGGTCAGCCACTTCAGAGACAATTGTTCGTCAATGGTGTCATCTTCGAGTGACTTAGGAAACCTTCCGTACAATGTTTGTCCTTTCCATTCTCGAACACAGTCCGTGAGTGTTGTTCCGCTATCAATACGATTTTGTTTATTTAGGTTCAGTGGGGTGAAACCCCGATCCTCATTTGCAACCAATTTCATTAACGTACTGTTTGAATCAAGGAAGTGTTTTCTCATTCTATTTTCTTGATTGAGACAGAGATTTTTTACGTTTAGAAGGCCTCTACCCCCCAACTTTCTTGGGATGTATAGTCTTTTATTATTTATTATTATTATTATTATTATTATTATTATTATTATAATCTGTGTATTTTTTATGTTTATTTTTAAGCCAAATGATTCTCCAGCCCTTTACAGCTCTTGCATGTGTCCTTGCAGCTTATCTGGATCTTGTGAAAGGTGAACGATATCATCTGCGAATCCAATCGTTCTGCGTTCCCAATCTCGATTACAGAGTACTTTAGGCTGAGAAAAGATATATCCCTCTCAACATTAATTCCAACTTCAAGATCATCAAGGTAAATTGTCGTTATATATCATAAATCGATCCTAATATGTTTACAAAGCTTTCTCTATACCCTGGCTAAGAAATGCATCCATTATAGCTTAGTTTAAGATTGAATCAAATGGTTTTGCAAAAGCCAAGCACAGCGGTATGGTGCATTTGCTGTGCCTTTCTATAACCTGCTGTATAACCTGGATGTGATCAATTGTACTAAATCATCTTCTAAATTTTGCTTAACCTCTAAATTGTGCGTCATTCAGTCTTCTTATACAATATCCTTTTGAATATTGTCTCGGTAAAAACTTTTAATATTACTGATTGCAGGCTGATAGGACGGTAGTTATTTAAATCTTCCTGTGCTTTATGTATAAGATTCACTTCTACATTTTTTCATAAGTTATGTATGTTTTTTTGTTCTTTGAGACATTTTGAATATCATTTTGTCAGTGTTTTATGTAAAGTCCAACCACTAGCTTTTAGTATTTCAACAGTTGGACTGTCCTTTCCTGAAGCCTTACCTTTTTTTCATCGGTTCTATAACCTTTATCACATCCTCCATAGCATATATGGCATTTGATCTTCCGTGGGTATCATTTTCTTTCACTGCTTCTGATCTTCATATAACTGTCCATACAATTTTCTGGCAACCTTTAACTGTTTTTTCGTATGCGCGCTACACACTGAGCCATTCTTATTATTTGAATGTAAATAGCACAAAATGGAATAATTGATCAAGAATTAAATGAAGGAATAGAAAAAACAGGAAAGATATTTGTCATTATAAAAACTTATTCTTTGGAAAAAAGAAAGTTTCTAAGGAAGTTAAGGCGGAAGTCGTTAAAAGGGTAATAAGGCCTACAGTTATATATGTAAGTTAAAGCTTCACTCTGAGAGAAAAATATAAGTAAGAATAAATGCAATGGATATAAGAAAGAAAGAAAAATAAAACTGAATAAAATAAAAAACGAATTATACCAAAATTGAATAACGTACCTATAAAGAATAAAATAGCCAGGAAATAGCTGAGATGGTTAGGAAGTTTGCTGACTGCAAAATGGGAGATTTTCGAAAATAATATACCAAGCAAAGATGCAGGTGAAAAATTATCACGGAAGACCAAGAAAAATTCAAAACAAGAAAAAGAAATAAAAAAGAGGTAAAAATGGAAAGTTGGACTAAGAGTCTAAGGTAAGTAAGAAAAAAAAACAGTGAAAGTTAGAGTAAGGAAATAGTAACTTGTAGGAAACTAAAGAAAAATAGCGGTAGAGAATCTTAGGGTTCAGTAAACAAATAACGAGTGCATATATTGAGGGATTTAAAAGCCATTGTCGAGGAAATGTGGGTCTTATATTGGCTCAAATAACCCAACTTGGATCTGCATGTTTTTTCGCATGCTAGGGATTTTTAAAATCAGGAGCATACGAAATTGGTACATGCGTTTCAACCTGTATGTCTTTTCGCGCCTGGCTTTTGGCTGCAGCTTTCCGGCGAATATTTTTTTCATAGAGTTGCTCTGTATGTCTCCTCATACCATTTGGATCTGTCGTTTGCCGTTCTTTCTCATTTTGACACGCTTGGCATGAAGTTCTTTAGACACGATTTATAACGTCTTTGTATCTCCTTTTTGGACGTCCTAAATTTCGTTTCTTATTCTTTAATTTGCCTTAGAGAATCTGCTTAGGCATCCTAGTATCCTGCATCCCTTGGCAATGACCTAATCATATCAGCTGATGTTTTATGATCTAGGATTACATGCCCAAACTATTGGCCCTTTCAAGTGCTTCAATATTAGTCTGATAAGCTTGCCATTTTATTATCAAGATTTTCCGGAGGCAGCCTTAATGAAATATCTCCAGTTGTTTTATTTGCTTCCAATACAGAACCCGGGGTTCACACCATATAGAAGATCCGAAATTATGATGGCATTGTAAACACTAATTTTAATGTGTGCGTTTAAATCTCGGTTGCTAAACACCCTTCTCATTAGACATCCAAAATTGTCACTAACACAATTTATTTTATATAAAACTATTGCGCGTCGATAGAGTAGGAAATCTGACTTCCCAGATACGCGAAGCATGCTCCCATCAGCAGTCTCTCTCTCCTTATTTGGAGCAGTTTCTTGAAATACTTTAGTTTTTTTGTTCAATAATTTTTTGCGCGTGGGCTTAGCAGTCCCACTCCGAAAAACAATTGTTGCAACGAAACCTGATGTGAAGTCCCTTGAGGTCTCTTTCAAAGTAGTTGCCATGGAGATCATTTGTTTAGTCTTCATAGCAGTGCTGGAACTCAGATACTGGAATCGTCTTTAGCTGGTCGGTCACAGCCTTTGCGCTTTTCCCCAATGTTCCCAAACGATGAACGATGGAAAAGAAGGACTCAAGTCTGGTGAATAAGGAGGCTATAAAGCTACAGTGATGTTTTTACTCGACTAACTCTCGATCGTATTCAGAAATTTAAAATTCGTCACCAGTAATGACACTTTCCAGAAAACTAGGGGATCATTTTCAATACCCAATCATTGTCATATCATATTATAATCCATTGGTCAAAATCTGATAAACGGTTGTGTTAGTCAAATTGAAATCTTCTCCCATAATTTTGACCGTAAAGCGACGAACGGAACTCACAAGATCTCGGATTTTGTTTCCAGTTTCATCACTTCTTGTAGTGGAAGGTCTTTTACTACGAGTTTCGTCTTCAATCGAGTTTTGACCTTCCGAGAATTCCTTAAAACACTATTTTCAAAGGCTTGTTGGTCTGCCACTCTTCCAAAGGAGAAGCCAACAGTCTTGCCCGATGACTGATGACTGGCTCACTAACCTACTGTAGAAGAAGTTAATTAAATTTAATATCAAATGGACCGTAGCCTCACTAAGTCCAGCATTCTCTGCAACTCCGTCGCACTTAGCTCTACAAGAGTACAGTCATTCGCATAATGCAGCTCTACGACGCTAACCTTCTATCTTTCTAATCTGGCTTTACGTCGTGCCACATTGAATAGATCTCCATCTATTATATATGCTATCTCAACTGAATGCCACAGTCTGCCTCTGACATGATGCACGGCAGCAGCAAAAACAGAGAGAAAAGCATCGGCTCGATCACATAGCCCTGTTTAACGTCGGTCTTAATCTCATTTGTAATATACTTTTAACAGCTTTGAAAAGTCCTTGTATAGATACAATAGCCGCATTTAACACATTTTTGATAAGGAGCGATCAGGGAGGAGTATTAAGTTGAAGAAGTAATATCAAACAAATATGTACGTTTGATTTGCATTTCATATTAAAGTAAGATAAAACATTTTTGTAAAATATTATACATTTATATATAAAAAACTAAATATAAGTAATTTGAATTTACTTACTGTTACCTCAAGGCTGAATTGTTCGGACAAGCTATTCAGAATATCATTCATTTTCTGTTTTTGTTCTTCGTCCAGCATCCTAACTAAATAAAAATTTTAGAATAAGATTACAACATCAAAATCAATGTTACTACAAGTTGGTACCAATGTACCTAATTGTTTTCCATCTGACCACACTAGATAGATAATGGCTCTATCTATCTCTAGGTCGACTAATTTATTTACAATCTCAAGTCTGTTCTGTGATTTTTCAATGGATAATAAATGTCGAGCAAGAGTTTGTTAGAACTGAATATATTAGAATTTATCCCTATTAGGATAATACCAGAAGATTCAGCTGCATGGAGATCGGCACTACACTTATTATTCATCTATTTTGAGAGAGCATTCGATACCTTAACCCATCCTTCCATATGATCAGTTTTAAAACAAAAAAAAAACCCGAAAACATTATACGCCTTATTCGGGAAATCTATAGAACGTTCATGAACGTCCATGGTGGATATAGAATTTAACATTTTTCCGGTTGTGAGGTAGGGCTGTATCGTGTCTTCTCTTTTCTTCAAAACAGCATCCAGTGGAGCCCCAATTCTTGATTGACGGATATTGAATATGCTCATGAAATTTACCTTATGACGCATAAATATAAAAATATGGTCCATATGCTAAACAGGCTTGCAACGGAAGCCCAGAAAATTAATGCAACAAGGACCAAATCGCTCAAAACTAAGACTAAAACACTCAGGGCAGTCTTCCTCTATGGATGTGAAATGTGTTTATAATAATAAATAAACTTCAGATCTGCACAAATAAATGTTTACGTACAATACTCAACATATTTTGGGCGGACAAGATTTGAAATGAAGAAAGAGTTTATCTCACAAACCAATACAAAATTGGACACAAGATAGCATATATATATATATATATATATATATATATATATATATATATATATATATATATATATATATATATATATATATAAATAAAGAATGAAAATGACAACAGAAAAATCAAATTAATTGCAGATTAAGAGAAATGGCTCAGGATCTACGTTTTGGATATAGGCTCGTTTGGATAGAAATACAGTTTGTTCTGATGGAGCTAAACTATCTTTAAAAAACCCTGGAAACAGGTTGCTGAAAACATTATTGAAGGAGCAAGTTGAGCACTGACTGAAGTGTTGAAGTATAACGGACGAGGACAAGTGGGCTTGTAAATTTGGCATGCAAACTAGCCAACAAACTTCAAAATGGCACTTGAAATTCTTTCCGGAGGCGCAAACAGTCTACAAACAATATTATCTGAGTGTTATGATCCATTTGAGAGAGAATACTTGCCGAAATAGTCCATATTTGTGAAAGAACAATTTATGGATTTTATATATAATGCCCGGTGTAGATAAGTTCAGTAGTACACGCTGCTTGTACACAAAATTTTAACTGATTAAGAACTCAATGAATATTATACACTAGTATTCGCCTGAAATAGGCCCATGCGAATTTTATTGTTCCCCAACTCAAATAACCACCTAGTGAAAGAAGTTTTGAGTACAATGAAGCCATAAAACAAGATTCGCTGAAGGAGGAGAGAATTCATTGAATTTTGTTAATAGCCAGATTTCTGACCCGTAAGTTAGGACTGGGACAATGATAGTTTTATATAACCTCATTTTGGTAGTTTTTGCGACATTAGGGTTACGGAGGTAATTCGTATATAAATACAATATTTATTAGCTAATGCGTCATCTGATTTCTGTACTTCAATCGTTGCTCGCAGTTATTGTCGAGTCTAAGTACTGAAACTCTTTTACACCCTCAAGATTATGGTCACCAATTCACCACCACCTCTATTCCATCCGACATTGCATCCTCTTCGATTTTTTGTGAATGCCATACATTTGGTTTTGTCCTCATCGATATTCAGTAGCAATCTTATTGATGTATTCATAGTTATATCACTTTGATGTAACTATGATGTAGTCATATTTACATCGGCGCAGGTCAGAATTGAAGTAGACTTGTTAAATATAGCACCTCAGTTATTAAGTTCGGCTTATCGAACTTATCTACTATTTCTACTGGCTAATCTACTTTTTCCAGAACTACATTAAATAAGGGACACGCCAGCCCATCACCATTATGTATATTGACTGTACATTCTATTTTAGACATTGTAATTTGGGTAAAATTTATGCCATTTGCGAACATAGGTCACAGTCCATTATCATAAACAGCCTTAAAGTCGATAAACATACAAGTTTGAAAGGGATCAATGGAAAGGTATATATGCTTGAATACGTTCCCTGAGATAATTTATTATAGAATTTTGTAGGCAGTATTTGGAAGTACCATATTTTCACAATTATTTTGAGCATATCTTTCTCCAACATTTTTCCGCTAGATTTAAAAAATCCCGACCGAATTCCATCTCGACCAGGAGCTTTATGATTTTCTAGGTGCTTTATTGCTCTTCGAATATTATCAATATTAGGAGATTCTACATGATTCTTTGTCATGTGCTTCAAATTGTTGTGGTATTCTATATTTATCTATCCTCAAAAGTTCTGAAAAGAGACATAGCCATCTTTGGAGAATATATATATATATATATATATATATATATATATATATATATATATATATATATATATATATATATATATATATATATATATATAGTTCTTCTGTCATACATCAAGGAAGTTACCAATAAAAATTAGCCACGTATTCCGATCCCGTAATATCAAAATGATATTTACAACAGAAAGAAATATATCCAGTTTCCTTAGACCAGTGAAGGATAATATTCCACAAGAGTCACATGGTGTCTATGAGATTTCTTGTTCGAGCTGCTCCCAATCATATATCGGCCAAATCAACAAACGTAATCAAAATCGCATATACGAGCATTCTCTCGCCGGCGGAAAATCGGCTCTCTCCTCAACTCTAGCAGAATATCACATCCAAACGGGTCACAAAATAGATTTCGGCAAGGCCAAAGTAATCGTACCTATATATTCCTTCAAACCCGGCATAATTCGTGAAACAATTGAGATCGAAAAACACCCAGACTGCTTAAACAAAAGGGACGACGGTCTTAAGCCGGCCACAGAGTTCGTTCTTTTTTATCCGTTCAAAACGCCCAGGTTCAGAACATCGTTCCAAAAACGCCAAAAACCGATGTGTGTGGTGAAAAACCGATGTGTGTGGTAGAGTAGTGGTTGTATACAGGTTCGCACGTGTTTCATTAATATTTCATTCATTTAATTTTGATTAAAATGGACCAAAAATCATTAAAGAAACAATTTATAATTGATGTTTTTGAAACCTATAGACAATTTCCTTGCCTGTGGCGTATAAAATCGGTTGTATATAGAGTAGTAGAGTGTATTTTTCTGAATGAAAAATCAAGCTTATGAAGTAATACTAAAGATATACAAAGTAATAGATAACGATGCAACATTACAAAGAGTCAAAAACAAAATATATTCTCTACGTGGCGATTTTAGAAAATAATTGAAGAAAATAAAAATTTTGCAAAGGGTTGGAGCTGGGGCAAATGACATTTACCAGCCACATTTATGGTACTTTAAATATTTTACATTTTTAATACATCAAGAAACTCCGCGATGAACTCTTTCGGGTATTGATATTACTGATGACTATTTGGCAAATATGGCTAGTTCTTCATCCATCCTTAAGTAATTAAACCAATCTCCCGGCTCCATTTTCAACCCATTTAATAAATTAACACGGGAATATGTTTTTAGCTTTAAAAGCCATTCTTTCACCCATATTGTGCTCTGCTTTTTTTTATTAATTTTACTTAAAACAACCGCCGCTGCCACTGCTAGTACTTGCTTCCTCCTCATGACGTAATAATTTTGAGAACAATTGAAAATTACTGCTGGGTCAGATTCTAAATCACTCGTAGTATGTGGGCAGAAAAGTTTGGCGATTCAACACGATGTTCCGAATCGCGACGATTCGAACGGATGAAAAAGAACGAAGTCTGTGGCCGGCTTTAGAGTTCCAAATACATGCAAACCGCTTATTTCCAAATTGTCCATCCGAAACCCTTCTAATCAAACCTCCACCTCCCGTCTCACCCCCTCCCCTGAACCCAGCGCTCCACCCACAACTTCACCTATTAATGCAGAGGTCGCGCCGACCACGTTCTTTTCTAGTTGTGTACTCTGGGGAGTAGGTAGTTTGAGACCTCGGAGTAAATCAACTAGATTTGTTATTAAATATGTGTCCCTGTTTGTTCTTGCGGCCCCAATTTCTCTCTCAGATTATTGATTTTCTGATAAAATTTTCATGTTCCGCTTGGCTTCTGAGTGTCTCTATTTCTTTTAGAACTGTATCCTACACCTATTTTCTTCATTGCTCACATTTCTATATTTGTTCCCAGAATCTCTGGTTCTTTGTTGTTAATTTCTATTGGATATGCCCAGTTCTTCTTATTAGTAGTCAGTAATTTTTTGGTCGGGGTATTTCAAAGCCAAGAACATTTTCAGCTACCGGCTTTATTACATTTTCACAATTTTCAACTAATTCTTCGAAAGTACTGATTCTTAAGTTTATATTCAGGCAAGTCCGCTGTTGTTTCGTTTATTTTTAATGCCGATATGTTGCATTTGAAATGTTTATCTCCTTTGGTTTTTTGATGTTAGACATTTTCGGACGTAGTTTGGCATCTAGATGGTTTGTAGTGGTTTGAGTCTATATTCGCACCTCTATAAAACCTAACATCAATCAGATTTGACTAAAAATTTGTATGATTAAACCAATGTTTTGTTTATTTTATCGAACATTTCCCAGTGTTTGTTGTATATTTGATGTAGAAATTTGACCAATATGATTCAAATATTCAAATATAGGATAAATCAATATAACTCAAGAAATTGTGAGAGACTGATTGTGATATTAATTGGTATTTAAATGATACATTACAATGGAAGAATAAAGTGATTGATGTTTTTTTAATTGTAAAATATACGTTGTAAGTTTTAATCAAAAGATTGGATACACTTTTGGACCGCCTACACACACAGCATGGCAAGGATGAAACAAAAACGTAAATATTACAGTTGGATCGAAAGTAATTTTAAAACAACAAAATAAAAAGCCGTGTTAGGTCGAGCATAGATATTTGTATGTGTAGTTTAAATTACATACACATAACACAGTGTTAGGCACACCATAGAAATTAAAAAATATACAGAGTACTATAAGGGACGTTGCAAAAGCTTGAGGAGATAATAAGAGAGGTCATTTAAAATGCTATGTATAATGCTAATATACAATCGAGTTATTTGCGATTTTCGATATTTCTTGAAAATATCCAAATTTTCATATATACTGTAGAGTATTAACTCACAAATAGAAAGTTACACCATTGTTGGTTTTTTTCTCATACTTGAAACATTTATCTGCTTTGTTAACGTCATTAACAAACATCTACAGTGACATAAACGTTGAATAATGTTGTTTCAGTTAAGGAAAAATATTCATCTTGAAGCAAATAATGGTTTATAGAATGTTTTATTTTTTAAAATAAAGTAGTCTCAGATCTTCAGATATTTTTAAAAACATCTCTGTTTTATGCGCTTTCTAATGATGTATCACACTTGAAAACAATTAATACATTCTTGGAGCTACAATGTAAAAACTAGCAACACATGTTCACGTACACAATAGTTAATTCCAAACAAAAGACTGCCAAGAAGACTATCGTTTATGAAACAGGTACCTTTATTCATAGTACGACCGCTTACATGTTGAGACGTGTTTCTTGTGTCTTTTTAATCGAGTTTCGTGTAATTCTATCTCGTCAAGTTGCAGTTCCGTTGTTCTGCCGTAGAACTCCTTCACGTTTCAAGTTTTGTTTAACGACGAGCAAATTCTGGAAGCGTTTGAATAAGATCCCTCCACGAACATTAGAGCAGCAGCTCGTAATCTTGGCTTTTCGACATGGAAGATTTGTTACACCACGTATACTGAAGGAAAATATCCTCTTCGTGAATTAAGTGTACAAGGTCTTGAAGAAGACGACCCTGTGCGTAGAATACGGTGTTGTCGTTTTTTGTTAAATAGTGCTATTGAAATGTCTGAATGATTGTGGCGTGGTCATATATTTTTTTTCCTTTATTTTATTATTTGTATTTTTGATATTTTTTGAGTTTTAGATAATGGCGAAAAACCCAAATAAAGACACAAAAATATATAAGTGCTATTAAGACGCATGGCTTCTGAAAAGTATCTTATGGACTAATGAAGCGAAATTCTGTAATGAAGAACTTATAAACTTTCACAATCTCCATGAATAGGCAGACAAAGCAGTATCTTTCCAAAGAAGTATCTTTCCAGCGCAAATTTCCAATTAACTTATGGGCGGGTGTAATCGGAAGAAATTTAATTAAGAACTCGAACTGGCCTGCTGTTTCTCCTGATTTGAATTTCATTGAAAATGTCCGGGGGATGTTTTCAAGACGAGTTTATAGTGAATCAAGACAATTTACAAATATTCAAGGTTTGGAAAAAGCTATATATTTTAAAAGGCTTCTTGGGAAGAAATTCCACAACAAACAATAAAACACTTATATGATGTATTCCAAAAACAATTAAATTAAAGATTTAATAAAAGGTGATGGAAAGTCCTCAAAATATTAAAAAATTGTTTGTTTCTGTCTGGTCAGCTTTAGTCTGTCCTATAAAACCCCTATAAAAGTCTTTTTTTCTTGAGAAACGCCTTCGCTTTAACTTAAGATGAGTAACAATTAATTTTACAGCAGCTTTCATATTAATATATTATTTTGAAAAGTTATTGAAGTGCATCTAACATTTTGATATTGAGTCTTGATAAAAAAATTTAAATAGATAATAGCCAAGAAACTCTATGCATAACTATGCAAAATTAATAGAAGAAAAATAATTTTACTGACATTTAAGAAACAGGTTAGATATAAAATAAAATATGTTTTAAAGTATTTCAAATAAAATCAATGTCAATGAAGAGATTAAATAAAAGTATAATATAAAAATTAGGTGGTGATACAGATGACATTTTCATTTCAAAAGGAATTTAAATTAACACTTGAAGAAAAATAATCATCGGTTTAACAATTTCACACAATAGGAAGTTTAGAAGTTTAGAAGTTAGGAAGTTTAGAACTCGGCCTTAAGCATTTTTAATTTTCGCTCAACTATAAATGCACTATATTTACCTGGTGAAGAGCAACCTTGTGAAATTCCAGATCGTTCTTTAACTTGATTCATCACTAACGCAGCTTCGTTCAATAAATTCACAAGCGATTCTATGAAACTATTAAAATTTGTAATATCCTCAAAACTAACAGACAAACTTTTGGAATTTCCATCTAAAATGGTTGATTGATCTGGATACGTCGATGACATTATGCACAAGAATTTTTTAAGATAACGATCAAAATTTATGAAGGAAGAATAGGAAAGTCACGTCAAATTTTGCTAGTAGACAGCTGCTGGTTGTTTACCAGTATAAATGACAATTTTGCGAATAATAAATTTTGTTTTCTATTGAATATGATGGTGGTTTAAGTTATATGGTTTATTAGCATGTTACAATAATATACTGGGGAACTAAAAAAAGCGCCCACCCAGCATACATATTTGAACCAAACTGAAAATATTATCTCTTTTGTTTGTTTACCTTTATGTTTCTGTGTGCAATTATCGGAAATACTCCAAACTAAACGATTAAAAAAAAGGTTCATCCATTAGGAAATACAAGATATTGGATCCAGCAGTCTGGCTGTCGAACGGGATACAACCAGTGAATATATCTTTACACGAGAAAGCCAACAACTGAGAACAGGAAATAGTCGCTGTGAGCCAGATCTGGAGAACACAGTGGATGAGAAAGCAGTTTAAAGTATAATTCATGCAATTTAGCCATCATTGTCAACGATTTATGATACAGTGCATTATCTTGGTGAAAGAGCACTTTTTGTTTTTTTTTTCAACAACTTTCAAACGCACCAGTAACTCTATGAAATATCCACTATTGATGGTTTTACCTTTCTCGAGATGGATGAATAATGTCCCATGCGCATCTCAAAATACTGAGGCCACAACCTTGCCTGCTGATAGTTGTGTTTTTGGTCGATTTGGATGGTTTTCACCGGTTGCTGCCCACTCAGCTGACTGTCGAAATAAATCCAGAGTATAGTGATGGATCCATGTTTTATCCATTGTCATACCACATAAAAAATCCTTTTTACTTCGCTCAACATAATCACCCAGTTCTTGTTTTTGGTCCGCGGTACCTATTTCGACAACAATTTATTCATTCCCGAATGTTCATGCAAAATGGTGAAAACGTTTCCTTTCGATATCAGCTATCTCCTGCAGCTTTACTTTACAGTTCCGCGAAATAATTTTGTAAATTTTTTTGATGTTGTCTAGTGTAACCACCACATTTGGACGTTCAGAGCATTCAGCATTATGGCTGCTTGTACGGCCACGTTTAAATTCGGGATATCACTCCGTTATGGTTGATTTTCCTGCGGAAGAATTCGGGTAATGTAATGTAGTGTAATAAGTAGTGTAATGTTTTGCTTCAACGATATTTTTCTTCATCAAAAAGCAATGCTTAATCAACACACGATATTCTTTTTTTCCATTGTTTTGCAAATAACAAAAGTTGCATTACTTAGCACAACAACTCAGAAACTAGTAGACATATTGTCATGAAATTTTGACACATGACGTTTGAATGGCACAGTCGACCACTGGGAAGGATTTTTCGTAAGTGACGCATCTATATGTCAGACCGGGGACTTATTGACCGATGTGCTATAGAACCAATGTTCTTATTAGTTATGTAGGTAAAGTAAGATCATGCTGCATATAATACAAGAACTACTGAAACCTTGACCGCTCCCATATATCCCTCAGGAACAATCTGGCTTTATTCTAAACAAAGGAACAAGAGCCTAGTTCATAAATATAAGATTGATTATAGAAAAAGTCTACAACTATCAAGTACTATATATATATTTTGTTTTCTAGACTACTCAAAAGTATTAAATAATATATAGTGGAATCGTGCACCGATTATACTGCGACAAATTACAGTACCTTGTTTGCCGCATAAAATTACTTTAAATAAATAACAAGGTTTTGGTCAGGGCCGATGTGAAAATATCCACCAGTTTTAAATTAGAAAGACAAACACATCAAGGCAACTTTCTATATCCTATACATTTTAATCTGTATAGAAAATGGGTAACAAGGAAGAATACTTTTCATGTAATTGTCTTCATTCAGAAAACCTCAACAACGAAAACACACAAGACGAGATATGAATAATGTAATGAAAGCTGCAAAAAGAACAGGCTGTTTGATGGACGTACTATGGAGAAACAAACACATGAAACAAAAAGCCAAGGTCAGAATGTACAAAACATCAGTAAGGCCAATAATAATATACATCTAAAACAACGGCAGAGATAGGAAAATTTCGCAAATAATATACAGGGTGACAACGGGAATTCTAAAACTAATTCACGTTAAGACATTAAGGGTTAGAGTAAGGGAAGAAGATCTAAGACAACCGAGCAACTCAGAAAACTACAAATCATATAAGAAAAAAAGAAAATATTGAAACAAACATGTACAAAACATGGACCAAAAGCTGGCTACAAAAGGTTAAAAAACACAGACCAAAGAGCCGAAAACTACTCATTTCCCCTCTCAAACAGTGAAAAGAATACTGGATCTCATCATCTGAAGAAGCTTCACAGTGAAAAAACTCTGATATGTAGAAAAAATCGTCGTAAATAAAGAAGTTAGAATCGTCTGGGCTTTTCGCCTGCAGACGGATAAGACCATCGAGCCCAACACCCCGGACATAACAGTCGTTGAGAAGCATCTTGAAAATATCTTCCTAAGTGATGTATGAAGATGTCGCGATACCACGAGATGAAAGAGTTCAAGAAAAGGAAATGGAAATTTCGACAAGTTTTACAATTTAAAAATCGTATTTCCCGACTTTGGAAAAGGCCTGGGATACTCGTCCCTGTAATAATAATAATCAAAGTATTGGCCATCGTTAACTTTTACTTTTTCCCATATTTCTGTCAAAGAATGGATTCCACGCCAAAAGAACTTTTGGTTTTTTGAGGCCAACCATTCATCAAGCCCAATTTTCACTTCTTCATAAGATCTGAAAATCGGTGCTGCATTGACTGAAATAAGTAGTACTTGGAAGGGCCGAAGTCCGGTGAATACGCCGGGTAAAGTAGGATGTCCCATTCAACGTTTTCCAAATAGTTTTTTATAAATTTCGCGATATAGGGCCCAGCGTTGTAATGTTGAAACTTGATTTTATCGAGTCTTTGGGCGTATTCTGGTGGTTTTTCCTTCAATATTTGGTTTATTTTTATTAATTGTTGTTAATTAATTGCCAGTAATCGTTTCACTAGATTTCAGTAGTTCGTAATACTCAGATCCCATACTATAACACCAAATACACAGTAAAGCTTTTTTCCATGTATATTGCGCACTGGTTGTGATGTTGAAGGCTGGTCTGGGTCTACCCTTGCTTTTTTGCGCTTTGGGTTATCAAATTAGATCCACTTTTCATCACCTGTCACAGGTCGATACAAAAAACCTTTTCTGTCTGGAAAGAAAAATTTCACAAGTGGTTTTTCGCCTTTCAATGTATCTTTCTTTCCTTCCTTTTGGATCTTTTCCAATGCATGAGGACGTTAGAAAATGGTGAATTGGGTAACATTCAATGCTTTTGATAATTGTTTCAACGTATGAGCTGACTTTTATATCAAATCAGCACTTTTAAATCATTTAAACCATCACTCACAAGTTTTTTTGGGTTAGCTTCAATCAACAATCGATAAATTTCAGCAGCCGTTTTCTTCAGATGAAAGAACGTTATTAAACGTCCCCGCAAACGTCTTTTTCTGGTACATAATTCGACAATTCTAAGCTATAAGAAACTATTTTTTGCACAATGACATTTAATAATGAACTGACTTTTGATTGTGTATATTTACCATCCAAAACGCCATAGACTTCATTAGTCTATACCAACAAATGTAAGAGTAACGCTATATATATATATATATATATATATATATATATATATATATATATATATATATATATATATATATATATATATATATATATATATATATATTTGAATGAAGGAAAACGTTTTAATACTTTAATTGTAGTCTAACTTAGCAGCAATTTATTGGAGATCTTCCTTTGGCTTTTGAGTGCCAAAGACCATTCAAGTACTCATAGCTGTTTTGCAAAAAATTAACGTAAAGTTTAAAAAAAAATCACTATAACAAAAATGATCGTGATCGATCTGCATGTGACATATTATGAGATGAAGGTATCTTTAGATATTGGCATGAAATGTTTACATACAATAGAATACAAGGTGTATAAATAAAGTAATGACATTTGTGGCGTAGCGTTTAATCTGACAACAGTGTGTGTAGGCCAATATCTGGTGCGTCTTCAGTACGAATTTGAACTCCATAGAGTCAACTGATGGTCCATAGCAATCCTTTTCGTGAACCGGTTTTTTCAAGTGCGTTCTGAAAACAACTCAATCCAATTCAAAAACTTAAGACTCGTCGCCAATCACATCTTCCAAAGAATGAGGGTCATTTTCAATGCGTCCTAAATAAGTTAAATACGTTTTCACTCTCTACTTGCAGTTGAAGGTCTCAAGTTTGAAACAAAACTTGATAAAGCACCGCTAATCGAAATTGTTGTCGTACTCATTTAAAACTAAAGAAGTGATTCAGGTGATTTTTCAAGTCTTTCAAGGATATATAGTTACGTCCATGTTGAAGTGTTCTAAGTAAATGGTAGTCTGAAGGTGCAAATTCTGGAGAGTGCAGTGAATGAACCAAAAACATTTCAGTTAATTTGTTAAAGTTTGTGTTGGGTGGCCAAAGACAGGTGTGGTGTAACATTGTCTCGATGGAACACAATGTATTTTGTGTTGGGTAATTCAAAACGCTTCTAGCCGATTGCTCGCTCTAATTTACTTGGTTATGAATAGTATTTCTCCGAATTAACGGACTGGTTTTCAAGTAATAACTCACAATAAACTATTCCATTCCAGTCCAACCAGATGTATAGCATAAGATTCTTCGTACGGAAACTTGTTTTCGGGCAGGTTGAAGGGACACCATTATATCATGATCTCTTGCCCTTAACATTTTTATACTCAAGCTATTTTTCATCACCTGTAACCATCCGCTTTAAAAATGGATCGATTCTTTTGCACTTCAATAAAGTATCGCAAACAGAAATTCAGCTTGACAAATTTTTCTCCATTAATTCATGCGGCACCCATACACCAGCCTTGATAACCATTCCAAGTTAACATAATCATGTTGATACTGTTGACTGATTGATTTCAAGAATTTATCCGACCTCTTGAGTTGTTCTAAGCCATTCACTCTCCATTAATGTTAATATTTATAATGTGGTGTGTTAAAAGATGAAAATTGTTTCAGGAAAGCTTCTTCAGGACCACTTAATGCACGAAAATTTTTACATGAACCCATAATTAATAATCTTAATGATTGATGATAGACTTGCAGGGAAATTAAAAAAATAATAACAATTTTATTGTTGTGTTATTAATTCAATCAACTTCAGTTTTTTTTGTCACCTCGTATCGTTATATTTCATAAATAGTTCTTTAAATTTTAACACGTTTAAGTGCTATTTATTTCATTATTTCAAAACGTACAAAGACAGTGCGTCGAAATCAAAATAGTAATTAATTCTTTGACCTTTTTCAAAAGCTATTTCTGAGGCAGTAGTTCGTCGAACTCTTTTTTCTCTTTTGGATGTTGCGTATTCTATCTAATAAAATGTCGAATTTTTCACGTGGAAATCGTTACTGAAAATTTATTAGTCATGTTTTCTTGTTTTACACATATGAAAGAATTAACATAATTATCGTCATCAATATTTTGGTATTAGATCATTGCACTGTTGCATCAAAATCCGTAATCAACATCGCTGAAATTTTGATAAGCTCCCGAAGAATTCTGAAAATAAAAACTCATTAATGATAACTTGTTTGGCATGATTGTTACCAGAATGTTACCATTGAAGAATTTTTTGTACACATTGGAGAACAGTTCGAAACAGATCCAGACTGACCTTGTGTATATTGAAGGCGCCTTCTAGTAGAATGAGATGCACTACCGGAACTGGATGGCCAGTAGGAACCACCGCTACTGTTTCCAGCTGAAAATTTAAACATTTTGTCAGGTTATCAAGTTAATAGAATTTTAAATATTATGAATAAGAATAGTTAGTAGTAATAAAAGTTAGTAGCGAATTTCCAATAGTTGCTTTTTACCGGTTCTAAAAAAGTTTTTATTTCGGTATTAATTTATGTAGTATTTACAATGTTTGCAATGTACAATGTTACAATGTTTCAGATTCGCCTTGATTCATCGCCACATAAAAATTTTTAATTGAAAACAGCAATAACGCTGTCCAAACATAAACCAAGATTTGTGCCCTTTACGGAGAGGGTTCTGTTGGGGAGACCACGGTGCAAAAGTGTTACGGTTCGGGGGTTTCCAGTTTCGGTCCGGGGATAGATGTTTTGAAACCTGGCATCAGCCTGGGCGTCCTTGAAATATTGATGTCAATGAAATAAAGGGCACAATAACGGAAGTTCCACTCACCACGGTCCATGTGATAGCAAATCAGTTAAGTATTGATTAAACGACCTTTTTGGACTATCTGAATAAACAATGGGATGTGTCGATTCCTCAGGAACTCAGTGAACAAGATTTTTTTGCTATAACTATCTTGGTTTAAGGAAAATTTAATTAATTTAATCTATTTACCTATTATCTAAAAAGTTTAAACTAGCCTAAAAGGTTATGGAAGCTATGATTTTTCTTTAAGAACCATACCACAATATATACTACAGATACATTTTCTTTATGGTCTGGGCTTTCTTAGGGTCTGTCACTTTTATGATTATTTTGACGTCATTAATTCTGAAATTATATTGTAGGAAGATTTATTTGGTGAAGAATGTTCAAAAATTCTTTGTTTTTTTCTTTTAAAGTAGGGAATATTAAATTTGGCTGAAAAGCATTTGACAAATGTTTGGCAAATTCGTTAGCTCTTCTTTGTCACTTCTCAATCATCTATCTTTATTTTTGTTATAGAGGGATGAATCGTACAGGCCTCTTAATTTTTTTTCGTGGCTTTTCAATGAAAGTTTTTTATCGCTTTTGATGCGCTTAGGGCTCTCTTAGGGTTTGTCAGTTTTACGATTTTGTTAACGGCACATATTCTGAATTTTGTTATAGGAACCTCCATTTGGTTAGGAATTTCCAATATTTTTTTTATTTTATTTCCTTCTTCTAAAGTAGCGAATTTTGGGTTTGACTGAAAAGTATTTGACAAATTATTGATCGATTTGTCCGTTACTTTGTGATGGTTCATTTTTTAATAAGGAATAAAACAATTTTTTACTTTGTTATCTATCACTTTTATTTTTAAAACAAAATTTGTGTGACTATAGTTTCGTTCTCAATTTCGCAATTTGAGAATGTAACATCGTTTTACGAAACTATAGTCACACAAATTTTGTTTTAAAAATAAAAGTGATAGATAACAAATTAAAAAATTGTTTTATTCCTTTTTATTTGACAAATTTTATCTATTTAGTGGCTTTTGAGAATATTCTGACACTTTCGATGTGCTTAGACTTTCCAAGTAGTTCTGAAGATGTCAGTTTATTCAGTAAATTATTGAAGTCATCTTCCTCAACTCCTTGACGGCTTTATTAAATTTTGTCTTGCCTTCAGGATATATTTATTTGTGCGACTGCGAGCGGTAGCACTTGTTATTAATTTGTAACAGCTTATTAGTTGTTTTATTTTATCGTCGTAGTTAATTTTTAGTTCTATCCTTTCTGTTTCGAAACTTAGTTCTTAAATAATTTTCTGTAGGTCGAGCTTTTAATCCATTATCTGTAGAATATTATCTTACCTCAGATGGTTCAGATATTGTGCATTTATATTAATCCTACATTTATCCTATTTCAATTTTTTTAAGTTTCTTCTTGTACCGGATTGAACAGTTTCAATGACATCGCATGTTCCTGTCTAACTGCTCGTTATATCTTGGCTGATTCGATATTTTCCATTAACTCGTTGGTCATATTTACTTTGTCGTATATATTGCTGATCAACTCTGTATATCTGTCATAAATTCTGCCATTTTGTGAAGATTCCTTCACATTCCAGTATTCAACGCTATAAAAAGCGTTTTCAAAAGCTATACAAGCCATATACAGAACCTTCATTTAAGCCTGTATCCTACATGATTTGTGATTTAATTTAAGTTTTATTTTTTATGTTAGTATCATTGGTGGTTGGTTGGTGGTTTATAGTGCTATCATTTGTCACCAAAAATATTACAAACATTTTTTCTAAAACTGTCATAGATATTTGTTTTTTGAGACTTTTAATTGTTTATGTGCTTCCTGAGCAACCAAAAATATTTCAAAACTGCCTCTTAAGCATATTTTATTATTTAAGAGAAATAATTTTTGTTGTTGCATTTCATCAAAAATATTTTCCATAAAAAATCTACAACCTGCCCTTCTTTTCTTTTCTTTCTATGGCATCCGCTCTTATAAAGTTATTTTAAGATTTTTGTTTCTTTTGGATTAAAATAATGTAGAACTAGTTAAATGTTATGCTATTTGCGTTATTAGTGTTAAACTGTAAATCATTACCAACTTGTCGTGTTGGTTGTCCACATTTTTGGAAAGTGAAGCCCGTGGGAAAAACCCATAAAAGAAAAATTAACACGACAAATGGGTTTCACAGCTTTGAACGTAGACAATGGGAGTAGAGAGTTCGAGTTGAGAAGTTGACGGAGAGTGTTATAGGTGAGATGGCACGGGAATAGCACGTAGAGTTTGACAGAGAGAGGTCGAAGTGAGATTACACGGGAACAGTAGAAGTTTGAAAAAGAAGTGAGGAAAGTTGCACTCTATAATCAATTAGCTGTTTTGTGTAATCTCAGCTGAAAAAGTAGAATCAAATTTCGCAAAATTTAAAATAACCAAGTGAAAAATAGTATGTCGAAAAGTGTAGTGAAGTGAAATATAATAGTCTCAACAGGTCAACAGTATTCGTAAATATGAATGTGAATAAATGTATATATGTGTAACTTACACCTATTAATTCAAGAACCAAGATCAATTTTGCGAACTTTATGGTATATAATAAATTTCTAAATATGTGGATGAGGCTTCTAATCTAGGAATTCCCACACAACCATATTTTTGAACACTATAGGAATATTTTCTTCGACCTGAACTGATAAATGTGGATATAAACAAGCTTTTCTTTCAACAAGACAGTGCGATTTACACATCCCGCCAAACTATCGATTTATTGCAAAAAAGTTTCCTAGACGCGTTATTTTGTTAAATGGTAATGTTAACTAAGCCACTAAAATCATGCGATCTCATGCCGTTAGATCATTATGTTTAGTGTTATCTTAAATATCTGGTTTACAGAAACAAACCAATTAAATTTAAACAAAACATCCAGGCTAGCATTGAAAATATACCATACGATATGTGTGAAAGATTAATCGAAAGTTCGAATCATTAGAATGAGTTCCACCAAAAGATGCCGAGGGTACATTTGGATGACATCAATTTTAAAATACAATTATTTATTCCATTATTTGTTCTTCAAGATAAAATAAAAATTACTTGTAGTTGTCATTGTGCCGTATTTTAAAATGCTGGCACTCTTATTAAACAACTCTTTACAAGACGTTTACCATAAGACATATCAATATTTCCCGAATATCCTAACTGTTGTGCTGGTGTTGATGATGCTAGTGGCTGGAAATTTTGCGGTACAGGTGATCCAGGGATCGATCGATTTGACTGCATACTTTGATTTCCAGATTTCTGAAAAATAATATTTAATCGTTATCATGTCCTCAACTAAATATATAGCTTTGCTTTACAGAAAGTAACTGAGCTTTTTGAGCTTCCAAATTTGCCACTTCCTTATATTTTTCATCGAGTTTACTTGATACCTCTTCGATTCTTTTAGAGAGCTCACCTTCACTAAGTTCATCTAGACAGTTAAAAAGGAAAATTTCAGGTTCGTATGTAAAAAAGTAACCGAAACAATTAATTAATTACAAATTATTTTTATACTTTTTTCATAAAGACTATGATGTCCACTCACAACAAATGTCATTGAAGTCACTCAAGTTAACTTATTCACTTATCACTAAACTTATTAACAACTTATTAAACAAAATTACCCGTGATTAAAGTAAACAAGATTTCAAGGTAGTACATGATAGTGTAGAAACAGATTTTTCCAAAGTCTATACGAATTTGAGATTTCTTTGAAACTCATCAACCTAATTAAAATCGCAACTAATAATGTCATTGATCTTCAGTAGAAGGTAAAACAAATAAAACAAATAATTCCCCATTTAACACCCAAAAAGGATTAGTTTAGGGGTGATACGCGCGATTTAATCTGACCCTTAAGAGAGTGATCAATTCTTCTATTGGAACCTTTGGTGTAAAACACTAAACTTGAAGAGATTTACCACTAAACATTAAATCACTTTTTGGACCTCTCGACGCACGTTTCGCTAACCATGTTCTCGCTAATCTAATTCGCTAATCTAATTCTAAAACTAAACTATGTTCTATTTATATGAGAACCCTAATTGTCAACCTTCTACCTAAGAAGCGTACTACCTACCTAATGCAGCGTGTAAGAAAAGAATACAAGAAAAAAAAAGGGAAAAAAGGGGGGAAAAAAGAACAATGGAAAGCAAAAATAAACCATGAAGTTTACTGACCCTTACATTAATAAGTGAAAAATTTGAATTCTGTTGAAACATTCGGTGTGAAACACTAAACTCGAAGATATTTACCACTAAACACCAAATCACTTTTTTGAACTTCTCGACGTACGTTTCGCTAGCCATGTTAGCATCATCAGGAGATGATTTAATCTAATTCTAAAACTAAACTATGTTCTATTTATATGAGAACCATAATTGTCAACCTACTACTTAAGAAGCCTACTACCTACCTAATGACGCGTGTAAGAAAAGAATACAAGAAAAAAAAAGGAAAAAAAGGGGGAAAAGAGAACAATGGAAAGCAAAAATGAACCATGAAGTTTACTGACCCTTACATTAATAAGTGAAAAAGTTGACTTCTGTTGGAACCTTTGGTGTGAAACACTAAACTCCAAGAGATTTACCACTAAACACCAAATCACTTTTTTGAACTTCTCGACGTACGTTTCGCTAGCCATGTTAGCATCATCAGGAGATGATTTAATCTAATTCTAAAACTAAACTATGTTCTATTTATATGAGAACCCTAATTGTCAACCTACTACTTAAGAAGCCTACTACCTACCTAATGACGCGTGTAAGAAAAGAATACAAGAAAAAAAAGGAAAAAAAGGGGGAAAAGAGAACAATGGAAAGCAAAAATGAACCATGAAGTTTACTGACCCTTACATTAATAAGTGAAAAAGTTGACTTCTGTTGGAACCTTTGATGTGAAACACTAAACTCGAAGAGATTTACCACTAAACACCAAACCACTTTTTTTGAACTTCTCGACGTACGTTTCGCTAGCCATGTTAGCATTATCAGGAGATGATTTAATCTAATTCTAAAACTAAACTATGTTCTATTTATATGAGAACCCTAATTGTCAACCTACTACTTAAGAAGCCTACTACCTACCTAATGACGCGTGTAAGAAAAGAATACAAGAAAAAAAAAGGAAAAAAAGGAGGAAAAGAGAACAATGGAAAGCAAAAATGAACCATGAAGTTTACTGACCCTTACATTAATAAGTGAAAAAGTTGACTTCTTTTGGAACATTCGCTGTGAAACACTAAACTCGAAGAGATTTACCACTAAACACCAAATCACTTTTTTGAACTTCTCGACGTACGTTTCGCTAGCCATGTTAGCATCATCAGGAGTTGATTTAATCTAATTCTAAAACTAAACTATGTTCTATTTATATGAGAACCCTAATTGTCAACCTACTACTTAAGAAGCCTACTACCTACCTAATGACGCGTGTAAGAAAAGAATATAAGAAAAAAAAAGGAAAAAAAGGGGGAAAAGAGAACAATGGAAAGCAAAAATGAACCATGAAGTTTACTGACCCTTACATTAATAAGTGAAAAAGTTGACTTCTGTTGGAACCTTTGATGTGAAACACTAAACTCGAAGAGATTTACCACTAAACACCAAACCACTTTTTTGAACTTCTCGACGTACGTCTCGCTAGCCATGTTAGCATTATCAGGAGATGATTTAATCTAATTCTAAAACTAAACTATGTTCTATTTATATGAGAACCCTAATTGTCAACCTACTACTTAAGAAGCCTACTACCTACCTAATGACGCGTGTAAGAAAAGAATATAAGAAAAAAAAAGGAAAAAAAGGGGGAAAAGAGAACAATGGAAAGCAAAAATGAACCATGAAGTTTACTGACCCTTACATTAATAAGTGAAAAAGTTGACTTCTGTTGGAACCTTTGATGTGAAACACTAAACTCGAAGAGATTTACCACTAAACACCAAACCACTTTTTTTGAACTTCTCGACGTACGTTTCGCTAGCCATGTTAGCATTATCAGGAGATGATTTAATCTAATTCTAAAACTAAACTATGTTCTATTTATATGAGAACCCTAATTGTCAACCTACTACTTAAGAAGCCTACTACCTACCTAATGACGCGTGTAAGAAAAGAATACAAGAAAAAAAAAGGAAAAAAAGGAGGAAAAGAGAACAATGGAAAGCAAAAATGAACCATGAAGTTTACTGACCCTTACATTAATAAGTGAAAAAGTTGACTTCTTTTGGAACATTCGCTGTGAAACACTAAACTCGAAGAGATTTACCACTAAACACCAAACCACTTTTTTGAACTTCTCGACGTACGTTTCGCTAGCCATGTTAGCATTATCAGGAGATGATTTAATCTAATTCTAAAACTAAACTATGTTCTATTTATATGAGAACCCTAATTGTCAACCTACTACTTAAGAAGCCTACTACCTACCTAATGACGCGTGTAAGAAAAGAATACAAGAAAAAAAAAGGAAAAAAAGGAGGAAAAGAGAACAATGGAAAGCAAAAATGAACCATGAAGTTTACTGACCCTTACATTAATAAGTGAAAAAGTTGACTTCTGTTGGAACCTTTGATGTGAAACACTAAACTCGAAGAGATTTACCACTAAACACCAAACCACTTTTTTGAACTTCTCGACGTACGTTTCGCTAGCCATGTTAGCATTATCAGGAGATGATTTAATCTAATTCTAAAACTAAACTATGTTCTATTTATATGAGAACCCTAATTGTCAACCTACTACTTAAGAAGCCTACTACCTACCTAATGACGCGTGTAAGAAAAGAATACAAGAAAAAAAAGGAAAAAAAGGGGGAAAAGAGAACAATGGAAAGCAAAAATGAACCATGAAGTTTACTGACCCTTACATTAATAAGTGAAAAAGTTGACTTCTGTTGGAACCTTTGGTGTGAAACACTAAACTCCAAGAGATTTACCACTAAACACCAAATCACTTTTTTGAACTTCTCGACGTACGTTTCGCTAGCCATGTTAGCATCATCAGGAGATGATTTAATCTAATTCTAAAACTAAACTATGTTCTATTTATATGAGAACCCTAATTGTTAACCTACTACTTAAGAAGCCTACTACCTACCTAATGAGGCGTGTAAGAAAAGAATACAAGAAAAAAAAAGGAAAAAAAGGGGGAAAAGAGAACAATGGAAAGCAAAAATGAACCATAAAGCTCACTGACCCTTACATTAATAAGTGAAAAAGTTGACTTCTGTTGGAACCTTTGGTGTGATACACTAAACTCCAAGAGATTTACCACTAAACACCAAATCACTTTTTTGAACTTCTCGACGCACGTTTCGCTAGCCATGTTAGCATCATCAGGAGATGATTTAATCTAATTCTAAAACTAAACTATGTTCTATTTATATGAGAACCCTAATTGTCAACCTACTACTTAAGAAGAAATCACTTTTTTGAACTTCTTGATGCACGTTTCGCTCACCATGTTAGCAGAGTATTTCGTGATTCGAGCTGACCTCAGCCTAAGCGGGATTATCTTTAATAAGTCAATACAGGCGATGGTTTATGCTAACGATCTGAATACCATGGACTTACTGTTAATAAAATCAAAACGAAATATACGATAATCTCAGTAAACCAGAGAAATATACCTGACAACATAACAAATGGCACCCCTACCTTCCAAAGACTTGAGCAATTTGAGTTGTTGAGTAGTGAGTAGTCAATAGATATGAGTAGGACAAACATGATTTTGTCTGTGGAGACTCGAAGCTGAATACTGTTAACGAACAGATGTTACTATGAACATGAAATAATCATGGACTTTAAATTTTCATGAACTCGATATGATTTCATGATATCAAATATTTTAAAGCACTTTTCTAAATAGAACATTTATAAAACACCAATCCAGCCTGTACTAAAATATGGAAACGCAGTATAGACCCAAACTGATTAAAATGCTCTAGGAGTCTTTGAAAGAAAAGTTTTGAGAAATATGTGTGGATCAAGTTACGAAAGCAACATATGAAGAAAGAGGTATAACCAAGAACTTTATACGCTATACAAAGACCTGGACATTGTATTAAACAGAAAATGCACACGTCTCAGATAAATAGGTCATCTCATAAGAATGGAAGACCACACCAAGAACAGATTTCACCAATACTGGTAGGTGGACGTAAACGACAAAGCTCAGGCTGTAGTTAAAGGATGGTGTCAGGGATTGGTGCCCGATACAGGGACAGCTGGAGAAACAAACTTGTTAAAGCTAAGATCCGTACGAAGTTGAAGAGCATAGAATATAAAGAAGCTCTATTTCAATAGATATTAATTATTTTCATCCATAAATTTAAAATATGAAATGGGCTAAGAACACTACTAATAATTTTGTACAATTATACCAGACATTAAATTGCATAGAATTATATCAGATACGTTAGTTTTTGATACAAATCAATATATATATTATAACACACAGAAAAAAACTTAAAACTTACTAAAGTAAAAAACTTTTAAGTTAAACTCGTCTATACATTAAATGTTATTTAGCAACTGAACCTACAGCGTAATGTATTCTCCACATCACGATCTTCCAATTAACCATGCTCAGCATCAGTTGAAAATAAACCGATCAAATATAACGGTGAGGTTTAAGCTCCCAAATTACTGAGATTTTGTAATAAAATCATAAAAATCTTCAAGGAATACAAAGTATCATAAAAAAAATAATATCCATCCCTTTATTTAAAAAAGGAATTAAAAATATTCCGCTAAATATGGGGGTTAACCCTACTTGAAACTACAGGAAAACTATTTCCTAACGTAATAACACTTTCTCATGGTGTTCACATCGTGTGAAACGAGGCGGGTGTCAATAGCCGAGCTGTTCATGTTCACGTGCATAATGAAATCTTTTAATATTTTATATTTGTTTGGACGGGTTTTATCAAGAGGAAGTAGTCAGTGAAGAAGTATTTCGGTATTATCGAAGTATTTTCAATTTCCTGTATTTTGAGGAAATGTACTTCTGACGTTGAGCGCTGTCAAACAATTTTGGACCCAAGGTCACGCCTGTGACCAGACCGGATGATAGAACGCAATAATTTTTCGAACAACCATTTGTGTGGTTGTCGATCCTTCTGACTTTGAAAACAATAATACGTTCCAAACTGTATAAACAGTGAAAAATACACAGTGGGCTCGTGGGGATTAGGCCCATTTATATGGTCAATCCTTCAGTGGCTTTCGAATGTTCAACTCGAGCCCGACTGATGACGGCCTAAGACCAGAAAACAATTTCGAAAGAAGCTTGTTGGCGTTTATTGGCGACTGAAGGATTGGGAACATTTACGTGAAGCGCGGGAAAAAAATCTTTTTGTTTTTTGAATATGTATAAACAATGACGAAGTTTATTTTTATTATTTATTAAAGCATTCAGCGGGATTTCAACTATTAAAGAAGAAACTAAAAGGATTGCGGCTAAATAAATTACATTGCAAACCTGAACCCAATTTACACATACACTTTAAACAGAAGCTCGAAGATTGATTAGGACGAGACCACTTGACCTTCTGTGGTGTGTTGTAGGTAAAAGCAAAACATAGAACGTTAGTAACGTATTTATAATAAATCAATATTTTCTATTGGAATCTTCGGTGTGAAACACCAAATTCCAAGAGATGTACCAACTAACACCAAATCACTTTTTTTTTAAGTTCTCAACGCACGTTTCGCTAACCATGTTAGCATCATCAGGAGATTATTTATTCTAATTCTAAAACTTATAGTTTAGTTTAGTTTCTATGTAAATATGAGAACTCTAATTGCTAACCTACTACCTAGGAAGCATACTACCTACCTAATGAAGCGTGCAAAAAAAGGATACAAGAAAAAAGAAAAAAAATATTAAAAAAGAGGGAAAAAGAAAACAAAAGAAAGAAAAAATCAACCGTGAAGTTTACTGACCCTTTTTTCACTGATACGTTCCTAACAATTTAAATCATAACTTCCAAAATAAGATGGCTAGTTTAAATTTTATAGTAAATAGGTTCTATATAGGTAATTTTATAGGTAAATAGGTTCTATATAGTAAATATTTTCTTTTAAACAAAGGTAATTACACTCAAAGAGATTTACCACTAAATACCAAATAACTTTTTTAAAGTTCTCGACTCACGTATCGCTAACCACGTTAACATCATCAGGAGATGATTTCATCTCCTGATGAAAGATAATTATAACAAAGAATTAAAATTAATTAGGGAGATAGCCGAAGTTATAATAAGAACATCGTAGATGGATTAATTAGAAAACATAAGTTTAGAAAAATATTGAAAGAATTTTCAACTTTTCAAAAGAATGAGAACAAAAATAAATTTATGGTAATACCGTTTGGTGCTCAGTTAAGATAAGGGTTAGACAAAATTTTGAAAAAAGTGGACATTAATGTTGTGTACAAACCATATAATAAATTAAGAGAAGTCCTGGGTAATCCAAAGGATAAAGTAAATCAACATGACAAGTCGGGGATTTACGAAATTAGCTGTCAAGATTATCATCGAAGCTATATTGGCCAAACAAAAAGATCCATATTAACGTGATATAAAGAACACATTGCCCACATTAGATATGGGAGTAATGAAAATTTTGTGTTGACCAGCATGCAATCGAACATGACCACAATATAGACATTGGTAATTTAAGACTGGTTAAAGGTGTAAATATCAATAGGGCCTTGGATGCATATGAACGCATTCAAATAGAAAAGTGCAAGAAAATCATGAACCGGGATAAAGGACCTATTCCGTTTAGTCAACTTTTTCACTTATTAATGTAAGGGTCAGTAAACTTCATGGTTCATTTTTTCTTTCCTTTGTTCTATTTTTCCGCCTTTTTTTTTCTTGAATTCTTTTCTTACACGCTTGATTAGGGATTCATTATTAGGGTTCTCATATAAATAGAACATAGTTTAGTTTTAGAACTAGCGAAACGTGCATTGAGAACTTGAAAAAAAAATAATTCGATGTTTAGTGGTAAATCTCTTTGAGTTTAGTATTTATAATAATGTAAGTATCTAGAAGAGATAAATATTGGTGTGGGCCTTGCAGTCCTACCCCCGAAAACAATTGCGGCTACGAAACATGATGCGAGATGCGTAAATAGAGTAAAGGGACCTTTTTTTATAATTTTGTATTCATTTGCAAGTCCAGTTCTACATTGTCCCCTTCAAAGTAGTTGTTTTGAAAAGCCACACAGCGCTGCAGACGATTTGTCCACTCTTTATAGCAGTGCTAGCTGGAATCGCCTTCAGCTAGTCAGTTACTGCCTTTTCAATGTTATCCAATATCCAAAAGAGTGTGTTCCTTTGAGGTCAATTTTCAAGCTTGGAAAAAGGTAGAAGTCTGGCGAATAAGGGGGCTTCAGAATTGCAGTGATGTTTTTATTGTCAAAAATTGGTTAATTGAAATCGTTGTGTAGCAAGGTGCATTATCTTGATATAGTATCCAGACATGACGTTCGATCTTCCACTATTAAATTTTTTGTCTATAATAATATAAGAAAATTTGTCCATAATTCCTTATCGACAATGAAAAAGGGTTTCTCTAGCTATAAAAAAAAACAAATTAACAGTCTTTGTATCTTTGATTTGCTCATTCTGGCTTTGTTTGTCCGTGATGAGTTCGGGGTGTGCCATTCCTGGCTCTGCCGCTTCGTTTCTGGGTCGTGTTCAAAAATCAAAGAATCAACAGTAATAACACAATCTAAAAAACGAAGGTCATTTTTAACTCGTCAAAAAAAAACAGTCAAAACACGTTTTACTCCTGTTATCCTTAGATCCTGTTTTGTCAGATTCTGTGGAAGGGTTTTAAAATTTTTTTTTAATCTTCAATTCATTGGACAAAATCAGATGAATATTTGTGTCGATCAAATTCAACTCTACCCGATCATTTTGATCGTCAAAAGTTGATCAGAATGCACAAGACCTAAAATTCTGTCAACAACAACAACATTTGAAATAAAACTTGATAGCGTACCGTTGCTCGAAATTGTCGCTCATTTTCATAACGCACTAAAAAACCTAGTTTACAAAAATTATTACTACAGATCATCAAATATTTCTGGGAGTTCAAACTGGCACTGAAGACGCATCAGCTGTTTGCATTACACCTCTCTAAAGGGAAGCTAGCAGTGTTGTCAGATCGAACATTATGCTACCAGTCCAATTACATTGTTTGCACGCCTCGTACACAGCCTCAGATTGGATTGATTCAGTTTATCGATCTGGTTGGAGGTAAAGGTTGAAGGAGGTTCAAGCTCACTAATATGTTTTGAGAACAATTAATAGTTAGTCTCTTAGACCAGGATAGAAGGACCGTCGTCTTAAGGACCATGCAGAATCAATTCATAAACTACAACTGGATTAAACTCATTGAAGAGCTGAATATAAACACAACAGTACCGATAAAAGCAAATCACAAACTTACCTTAAAGATACACAAGACAATTAATCCTCGATTGTTCAAGCTTATCATGAATAAAATTATAAAAGTTGTTTAAATAACCTGTAATTGATATACTTTAGAAAATACTAACATAAAATACTGCGACATGCAGATGACGCTGTCGTAAATTATTAAGTCTTGCCTAGTATAAATTTCCTTATCTTCAATATTCACCCGAAATGGCTAACTCAGATTATCACTTAATACATTTTTTGCAGAATGTTTTTTAAACGAAATGTTTCAATTATTAGAGGATCATTAAAATACACTTCAATTAGGATTTCATTGAGCAGCATCAGTTATTTTAAAAATATTACATAACGAGGCAATGGTCTCTTCCTAAACACAAAAGACGTTCAGCGTCACGAGATATTGTACATCAAAATACAGAATGTAAGGGTAAGTGATTTCGTAATTTTAACCAGCGTTTCTTTACATCATCTTGAACAAAACGTTTTCTCAAAACATATATCCATTTCCGCGGAAAACACTTTGGAACTTCTGGAAATTTTCTTAACAATTGTCATGTTTATTTCTATCAAACGGAATTCAGTTTTTTGTTCCATTGGCCGTTTAAGGTATTATTTGAAAATAAAATGAAATATATTTTTAGCCATTAATTTCATACGTTTCAGCATAAATGTGGTTTGTTTTGTTGCAAAAAAGAAAAACTTACACATTATTGCCGTTTAATGTCAAAGTTGAAATTATTAACATTAAGTTTTTATCATCATAATATGGTTTAAACTATTCACGTCACATTAAAACACACATGATTAATCATTTTATTAAACTAACTAGTAAAAATGGCCATCATCCCATTCTTTGTGATCGAAACTTGTTGATAAGTATTGAACAAAAAATTTAGATTTGGTTTTGGTCAATAAACCAATCACAATATTTTTATCCCCTGTATGAAAAATCGGTGAGTACGACAGCTTGAGCCCTTGGTTCATGATAAGGATAAAAATAATTACTCTATTAGTGTTTTATGTATAATCCAATGGTAAACTCCAACTTGTCGAACACTTCGAGTGTCTGGTAGACTCTTCGAGTACTTTTGGTAGAATCCTTTTCAACAATATGTAAAATTGGTTCTTCAACTTTAGGACCGATTTCTCGCATGCTGTTTTTGAAAAACTTCAATAAATGTTTGTCCAGTTGAAAGCAGCCTTTCTGGGTATAGTTACCCCTAAATACGTCTGGCCTCTTTGGAACTTTGAAGAGTTTGTAAAAAAAAACATATCGTGATATCCACATACAGAATTCATTTTTGGTTTTAAATGGAGGTTAATTTCACACATAGACATACATTGAAATAATTTTTATCGCAATGTTGAAATATCACTTTTTGCGGTTGGTTTGCAAAGTTGTCGCATCGATGGTGGCTGATGTATGCAGTGATTCTTTTTTAAACATTATTCTTTAGTTTATTTGCTGTTTATTCATTGCATGAAAAAGTCTGGTGCACATCCCTCGAAAACCAACAGTTGTGAGTATGAACGAAGAGCCCACCATGGACGAGGTAGAAGTGGCAATCCGGAAGCTAAGAAATAAAGCTATTGTGAACAAACTCCATGAAATAATCTGCCTGTGCTGGAGAAAGCAGGGAATACCATCGGACAGAGAGACATTATACCTATTTTTAAAAAACGAGATAGGGCTGACTGTAACAAATATCGGGGTATATAGTATCATTGTTCTCTACTGCAGGAAAGATTCTGGCTAGAGCCATATTAGATAGACTGATTGGTATTGTCGAACGAACACTGCAGGAAAGTCAGTGCGGATTCAGAGTCGCTCGTGGAATAGCAGATACGATATACTCGCTATGTCAGACACAAGAAAAATGCAGAGAATAAAATGGAAACCTCTGATAGGCTTTGTGGATCTCTCAAAGGTATTTGACTCCGTTGACAGAAACGTGGAAGCTCTTGGACATCATATGATACCCGCTGTACATTATAAAACTTTTGCGCAAAAGTTCTGACACACATGGGAGAAACTGAGACTTTTGAGATGACCGCTGTTAAGAAGGGCTAGATGATCGCTCCGATGCTTTTTTCTGGGTTTGTTGTCGTTGTCCTACATCATGACAGAAGCAGATTGCCGCAGACATATAGAATGAATGAAATCTTATTCAGTCTGGCACGTCTTAAATTCAAATCACAGTCAAAGGAGGTTAATATCGTGCAGCTGCAATATGCAGATGACAGTGCGCTTGTAGCGCATAGTACATCGGCGTTGCAAATGGTGCTGGACTTATTTAGTGAAGCTTATGGTGCGTACGAAGTTAAAATTATTGAACAAAAAACGAAAATACTACAACAAACGGCTCTAAATAGGGATAGAGAGACGGTTGATGTTGATGTAAATGGTCAACCACTGGAACAAGTAGCATGCTTCAAATGTTTGGGAAGTCAAATTTCCTGCACTGCCGACCTGCTCGAAGAGGTTATATTTAGGATAAATGGTACTAATTTTGAACGTCTAGTAAGAATAATGTTCAGTAACCGAGACTAAAAGGATCACACTAAAATCAGTGTTTACAATGTCATAATAATTTCCATCCTTCTGTATCCAGCTGAACCATGGGTCCTGTGTCAGAAGCAAATAAAACAACTTAAGAAATTGCATCAAGGCTGACTCTGGAAAATCTTCAGAATAAAATGGCAGTACTATCAGACCCAAAGATATATAATACTAATATTTCTAATATCTGTAAGTGGATGTATCACGGAGTAAGTGAGACAGCAAACGTCTGCTTTTATGTCTTTTTAGTTCTCCTTGGCCCGTTGTGCGCAAATGTCGCAATAAATAAACGTGACAAAAAAACAAAAATATGCAAACTGACGCACTACCTATCAGCATACTCAATTCTCGGACATGTGCATAAGACTCAAAGTAGTAGTGAGAGAAACAGACGCATATATGTCCGCACCGTAATGATTTCGCCGATCTCCAAACCTTGCTAGCAATATAGTATATATATATATATATATATATATATATATATATATATATATATATATATATATATATATATATATATATATATATATATATATATATATATATATAGATTCTCTATGGCGAATTAAAGAACAAAAAATAGAAAGGCGTAATAAAATCATCTCTCAAGTGTACGTCAAACTTGTTCGAATGGGAAAAGACAGCAAACGCCAAATGACAGCCGCGAAAAGCCAAACAAACTGGACCGCCTGTACTAATTCTGTTTCCTCCTGACCTTAAATATCCAGCATGCGGAAGAACATGTAAATCCAAATTGGGTTATCTGCCACTATAAAACTATAATTCTTTAACAATGAGCCATAAAAACTAATAACCATGGCTGAGGTCATACTCGTATCAGGTTGACAGTCATCAATTTATTAATTCATTAATAATCAATTATTTTCCAAATTTGCTTTTACACATGTTTGCTTAAAATATTAATTCTTATCATAGCTTTTCTATTGGCGATTTAATAACTTTCTAATGTGTTTCGATACTGTATGTTTTTGATGCTTACTGTAAAGAACTTTCTTCTTTAAAAATACTTTCCCTTGCACTCACAAATTTTCATGTATAATTGCTTAGAATCTATCTTATATGTTAAAAATAACTTATTTCAAAAGCCCAGTTTCTTATTGAATGTTACTCTAATAGCAATAATTAGGTATTAATTCATACTGAGTTAAATTAATGTTGTGTGAACCAAATTGGACGAAGTTTTAAAGCTTTAAAGTTTAATTGACTACCAGAGCGGATTATAGAAATACATGTATTTAGTTGTGGCTATTGGATGATATACGCACAACGTTTGGTTTTTTGTTCTAGGACAGATGATAAACAAACCGAAAAAAAAACGAATACTCTTATACATATTTTTATCTAACGTAATTTTTCTATAATTAATTCATTTGATTGATTGTTTTCTACTTACAATTGGGATTGAGACCCGTACGTTCACGTACTTGCGATACGGTCGCCCACGACTCCTTCATGAAACGAGTAAGAGCGTCCATGAACTTTTTCTCATTCTTGAAGCCTGACCAGACGTTTTGCGTTATTCTTTGTCCCGATGGGCTGTTGACACGACCAGGCATAGACGTTGTCTTTTCTATCGACATGATACCGTAAATTTTGATGGTTCGGACGAACCATAAGAAAGTAATTTATAATTTTAATGGAAGTGACTTGACAATTTTGACGTTTGCTTAAAAATAAAAATTAATTTGACAGTAATACACGATATTTTGGTTAACTGGTGTTATAATGCTGTTTATTTTCCGAAAGAACACAACCATTTAGACATTAGTCTAAATGGTTGTGTTCTTCACAAAAATAACGAACTTTTATAAACATGTTTACTATATTTGAAAATTATATGACATTTGTTTCGACACATGGTGCCTTCTTCAGATCTGAAAATACGATGGTAAAATTTTAATAGGATATTGTCATATATTTAGTAAAAAAGACATGCTTCTCAGCTCAAATTGTTGGCATTTCAGACTTTATCTTCAGGATTATTTCCAGTTTTAAGAATTTTTAATAGGTTGGTCATTAGATTTCTCGTCTTTACCTTTGTGCAAAATTATGCACGTTGTAACAAAATAATTTATCTCTTCTTCAAAAAAAAACAAACTGCACACATTAGGCCCCAAATTGGACAGCCAATTTTATGCAACGTGTTTTTCTATTTTATTTAAAAAATGAGATTTTTGTTATAGCGTCGGCAGCCGTTCGCTGGAAGTATTTGGGCGTAGATCACGGATGGGTTGATTCGGCACGTTAATAGGGTGCCAACCAGTTCTTTAAAATTACTTAAGATCACAATAAACCCTAAAACTGGGAAAAGGTTTATTTATATTAAAAAGACTCAATAATAGTACTAGACAGTTAATAAACACAAGTACAGTCTCAGAGAACAACCCACAGGACAAAAATATAACAATTAAACAGTTATAAAAAAAAATCAAAGCGGTCTAGCGGTGGTGTCCACAACAACCCTACTAAGCCAGGCATGTAAAGAAGAAGGTTTTATCTTAACAGACCTTCTTAAAATTTCAAAGTTGATTATCCTAAACCAACTTAAACTAAACTAAATCAAATTGAATCAGATTTAAATCTTCGAAATCAAAATATATAATAAAATAAATCAATTTTTTCTAAATCAAATTTTAATAAATTAAATGAAAGTATCTCAAAATGTATAACGTTATTACATGGTGATAGTGAGATAGTGATTAAGTAAATAAAGTAAAAGATTCATAAAAATACTAATAAAATAATGAAAATAAAATACCAGTTAGGAGACTACATTGACTGGGTTCTGCAATAAGTGGGCCCCAAAATGTCTCGGTTGTTGCTAACATGATTAGCTTATTGCCAGAGGATGCTGGACACTAGGAAGCAGATCCTCTATGGCGAAATAAAGAACAAGAACAACATTTGGGATGTCCAAAAATAAGATATAAAGACCTAATAAAATCGTCTCTAAAGAAGTGAATGTAAATGGGTCCGAATAGAAAAAGACAGCAAATAACTGAACCAAATGGAGTAAAAAGACATAAGAGCTGTGGAGCTCCATGAGGAGGATAATCGCCAAAAATCCGCAGCCAAAACACATCGCGGAAAGCTAACTGGCCTTAAGTGCCCAGCATGTGAAAGAACATATAGATCTAAGCTGGGTTATCTGCCACTATAAAACTCATAATTTTTTAACAATGAGCCATAAAAACTAATATCCATGGCTGAGATTATACTCGTATCGGGTTAACAGTCATCAATTTATTCATTTAGTAATAATCAATTAATATTAGCCAAATGAAACCAATAATTGTTCAACAATAGGTCAATAAAACTAATAGCAATGGCGGGTTGAAAGTCATCATCATTGAAGTATCATTATTACGATGCAGCATTATTTCTCTTGTTCGTAGGTCTTGAGGAACTTCAGATAGGCAATGTTGCGCACTACATGTTCGACATACATATTCAGTGATCCGTGACGTATTTGGTGACAAAACGACATTGCGTCCATAGTTTTCTAACGTTGTCACGTTTTATTAAATGGTGGAAAAATGAAAAATGTTTTCCTTAATTCTACGATCTGTAGACTAAGGAACTTTACCAAATTTAATTTTGTTGTTTAAACCAAACATGGTTTGTTATCTGTTTTCAATGTTATGTCTCCAATCGGTACTCCGTGAATCTAATTTTAAGAGAGTACTTCCTTTCCCCAAATTTTAATTTTGTCCGATGACATGAGAATTATAAGATACATTACTCCTTCTGATTTGATCTTGAAGGTTCTTATGTTTTTTTTACTGGGCCTTTGGTATTGAATTGCTGCTTGCAGCTGTAATGGGAAAGTACTAGAAACTAAAAATGTATATACTATTTATAAATCGTTAAAAAAATAATCTTCAATTATCGTATTGTACAAAAAGTTCGTAAGGATTTTCCCTTACTTGATCTTTTAACCCTTGTAAACAAAGATCTGTGTTGGATTATTGATGTTTATTTACATATTTTTAATACATATGGTTTTTAGGGCGCTTACGTTCAGATTTGTTGTGATTTGCCATTAGTTAATCAATTTGCTAAGAAAATTCTGATGTTCTAATTTTTAAAGGTAACTGATGATGGAAAGTAAATTATGTACAATAACATGCAATGAAAAAATCATGTAGTTTACCAAGAGTGATTTTAAGTACGGCAAAAAACCACCTTTATTCGAAAAAAAAATGCTTTGTATTTGGTCGGAATGGAAGGGACCTATAAACTTTGACCTTCCTTTACGTAACCAAACCTTCAACACCGACCTCTACTGTGTATAATTAAATCGGCTGAAGCCAGCAAATGAAGAAATATGGCCAGAATTAATCAACAGGAAAGTCGTCGCGTTTTATTATAAAAATCTATGACCACGCGGTTCAATTAGGATCTGGTAAAAATCGTTGAACTAACGGGACCCTCGGATTGCCATCTATAGCGCTTCCTCCAAAATTGTTTAAATGGAAAATTTTCTAAAATAGAAGAAGAGGTGGAAAACAATATGTTTTTGAATACAATATGACAATGAAACAAAAAGGCACTATTACACCTACCACTATGTTGCAAAAAGTTTATAAGTGATATCGGAGGTACCTGATCTCAGGTAACCTAGGAAACCTGACTCATTAGTCATCAAAACTTTGGAGTGTATAGATCGTGCAAGAATGAATATGTGTTTGAAGTTCGCGTCGAGAGTGAAGATGTAAGAAAACATAGAACAGCGCTGTGCCATCAAATTTTGCGTGAAATTGTACAAATCCGCCACGGAGACATTCCACATGACCTCACAGGCTTACAGAGATGAAGCCATGTCCAGAACACTTGTTTTTCAGTGGCATAAAAAATTCAAAAAATGCCGGAAAAACGTTGAAGACCAACAATGCGCTTTACGTCCGATTTCGGCTAGAACCAAAAGTGAGAGAATTTCTGAACTCTGATCGTCGGTTAAGTGTTCGTGTTGATTGCACAGGAATTGAATTTACAAAAATCAACCTCGCATTCAATTGTAACCGATGATTTGCAAATGCGAAAGGTGTGCACGAAGTTGGTACCAAAGGTTTTGTCAGACGAACAAAAGGAACACCGTGTGACGATTTGTCGTCAACTGTTGGAACGTTTGAAGACCTATCCAAATATTCTGAACAGAGTGATAACCGGTGGTGAAACTTGGATCTTCGAATACGATCCGGAGACCAAACGGCAAAGCTCAGAGTAGCACACAAACACACAGTATTTAATACCACAGTGGTGGTCCACAAGGAGTTTGTGCCCGCTGGGCAAAAAGTGAACGGCAAATTTTATGCAGAAGTGCTCAAACGTTTGAGGATGACGATCTGCTGCGTCCGAAGAGAAATCCCCGATTTCTGGATGCTCCATCATGACAACGCGCCCTGTCACACGTCGCTAATTGTGAGAGAAACACTGGCCAAACACAACGTGGCCCCAACCACCTTACAGTCCAGATGTGGTTCCCCTAGAATTTTTTTGTTCCCTCGGATCAAGAGGAGCCTGAACGGATATCGTTTCGGGACGATTACAGCTGTCCTGTTCTTGAATAGCCTTGCAGTTGCGGACTCCCAGGAGCGTATGCAAACTGAAAAAACCGCTAGCAGCCGAGTATTGGTGCAGGACGGTCATATATTGAAAATTATTAATTTACTGTACATATTTCTTCAATAAATCTTTTTATGACCACAGTCCTAATTCTTATTGAAAATATGATATGAAAAATATTCACAAATCACGTCAGAATTTATAACATAAATAATTGTAAATAAAAGGCACAAACTTCCTTCACTCCTTCCTTCCTTTACTCCTTTACTTCTTTACTCCTTTTTACTTCCTTTACTCCAAAATAGTATATCATTTTAAGATAAAATTAAAATAGATAATAAAAAAGGTGACTTTTAAAATATTTATTATATATAACAGCACATATTGGACTCCGGGTAAACGTAGTTGATAATTGCTCAGTCTTGAATCTTATTAACATTAATATAGGTCGGAATCTGAAATAATTCGTATAGAAAAAGGTTAAAAGCTTTTATTTGTCGCAATAAAGTGCAGATAAGATGAAATTTTTGCAATATACCTTCTGGCGGTTTCATTGGTATTTGTCTGCATTCCACTATAACTCTACGAGGTTCTGAAAATGTAAATTATTTATAATATAAAATAATAATACCAGTATAGCATTAAAAAAAGAAAATGAATATTTGAATAAGAATAGTACACAGTTTTCCAATAAAAGTGCCAGAATGTTAAAACGTAAAAGCGGCAATACTGTTTGAATTGTAAATGTCACTAATAGACTAGTCACTAGACTAGTCACTAATAGACTCACTAATACATTCAGTACATTGTATTAATGCACCAAAGAAAAATACATGAACAGCCCGTACAAAATGGAAGTTGAAAGGCGACCCCCTAGTTTGAGAAAAATATATTTTCCGACAAAACGCACTTCTGGCCTAATGGGTTTGTGAACAAAACTAATTGCAGGAATTTCACTAATGAAAATTCAGGAGTTACGTCTTCATCCTCAGGAAACTAGCAGCTTACCTGCTGTCTCAAGCTGGCCAAAATTACGAAGGCCCTTGATACGAGGTACGTCGAATAGTTGGCCCAGTCCTGCAAACGCTTATTTTCTGGTAATCTCTTAGAGGGTTTCACGCACTTCCGGCTTAATGGGTTTGTGAACAAAAGTAATTGCAGGAATTTGACTAATGAAAATTCAGGAGTTACGTCTTCATACTCAGGAAACTAGCAGTTTACCTGCTGTCTCAAGCCGGCCAAAATTACGAAGGCCCTCGATACGAGGTACGTCGAATAGTTGACCCAGTCCTGCAAACGCTTATTTTCTGGTAATCTCTTAGAGGGTTTCACGCACTTCTGGCTTAATGGGTTTGTGAACAAAAGTAATTGCAGGAATTTGACTAATGAAAATTCAGGAGTTACGTCTTCATCCTCAGGAAACTAGCAGCTTACCTGCTGTCTCAAGCCGGCCAAAATTACGAAGGCCCTCGATACGAGGTACGTCGAATAGTTGGCCCAGTCCTGCAAACGCTTATTTTCTGGTAATCTCTTAGAGGGTTTCACGCACTTCCGGCTTAATGGGTTTGTGAACAAAAGTAATTGCAGGATTTTGACTAATGAAAATGCTTACCTGCTGTCTCAAGCCGGCAAAAATTACGAAGGCCCTCGATACGAGGTACGTCGAATAGTTGGCCCAGCCCTGCAAACGCTTATTTTCTGGTAATCTCTTAGAGGGTTTCAGATACCAGCATGAAAACTAGAGGCCAGATTGAAGATAACTTCACACGGACTAAAGGCACGGACTCAGAAAGCCCCTCTAATGGACACGTTTCTCCGACCATTAGCGTCAAGACTTTGCGGACGGTATTGCAAGTGCTTAGTATAACAGCTTTTTCAGCTGAAGCTATAGTCCCGAGTGTATTAATTATCCCTAAAGGTTTCAGTAATCTTTGTAGTGTTTTCTCGATAAGACCATTACTCGATATAATTATAGATAAAATGTGTATTTTTTATAATATATATATATATATATATATATATATATATATATATATATATATATATATATATATATATATATATATATATATATATATATATCTATATATATATATATATTTTTTTTTTTTCAGCCTTTTCTTGCCTATATTGTTATCTAGCAGCAAACAGATCCAACAGAATACTTATGAGCAAAATTTGAGCTTACATTTGCTGTTCATAGATTATCGGCAAGCATATTACTCCATTAGCAGGGAAAAGGTGTTCCAAGCAATGAGACAACTGGGGGTCCCGGAAAAGTTGAGGAAGTTGGTGGAGATGACTGTCAGGAGATCAGTAAATAAAGTTATAGTCGATGGAGCAATGTCTGAGGAGTTCATTGTAAAGAAAGGACTGAGACAAGGCGATCCACTGTCAACAGTTTTGTTCAGTCTGGTGCAGGAAGTGATTCTGAGGGAGAGTGGCATCAATACCAAGGGGTTAATATATGGTACCAGACACCAATGTGGCTTATGCCGACGACATTGTACTGATGGCGAGATCCAAGAAAGAAGTAGTAAAGGTTTTCAAGATGTTGGAAAGAAAGGCGAGAGAATATGGCTTAACAATTAACGAGAACAAGACCAAATATATGGTAATGAAAGATAGCACCAGAGGACTCTCCCCTAATTTAGTCATTGATTGTGCAGTAAATAAGAAATATACAATAGAGAAAGTGGAACAAGCTGAATATCTGGGAGTAACACTAACGAGTAAAGGGGATGAAGAAAAGGAAATAGAGAAACGACTAGCGAAAGGAAGCAAAGCTGCAGGAATGTTTTCAAAAATTTTAAGGGCAAGGAATATAACAAGAGCAGCAAAAGTAAGAGTGTACCAATCAATACTAAGGCCCACGGTTACCTATGCGTGCGAGACATGGACGATGACGAAGAAGGAAGAAACTAAGCTGGAAGTCTGGGAACGAAAAATATTAAGGAGAATTTTTGGAGGAGTTAAAGTTCTGAATAAATTTAGAAGAAGAACAAACAAAGAAATAGAAGAACTGTACAAAAAACCAAACATTGTTCAGGTGGTGAGAGCGCAGCGAGCTAGATGGCTAGGGCACATAGCGAGGATGTCCAGCGGGAGATGGGTTAAAGGAATTCTAATGAGAGGCGAAGGGGGAAGGAGAAGAAGAGGGCGACCGAGGAAGAAATGGCTGGATGAGGTGCTAAATGATTTGAGGAAAGTAGGAGTGAGGGATTGGAAGACTGATGCTTTGGACAGAAAAAGTTGGAAAAGAAGAGTGAAAGAACTCGAAGCCAAGGGCCACTAGGCCTGTAGAGCTGAATATTATTATTATATTATTATTGTTATCTAGCAGTATTGCAACATCAATTATTGTTGCTTACTTATTTTTTTTCTTAATCACAATTATATCAGGCCGATTAGCAGTTGCTTTTTTATCGGCTATTTTGTCAGTATCCCCGTAAATCCTGATATTGTCATTTTCCGTGGTAGGTTCAGGTTTATATTTATAATAAGGTTGGACCGTTTTAGTTAGGCAATATTTAATAAATAATCCTTGATGGATAATACTTGCTGCTGCATTATGCCTTTTAATATATTCTTTAGGCGCTAAGTAACTGCACCCTGAAGATAAGTGTTCGAGGGATTCTAAAGTAGCAGCGCACATTCTACAATGGTCATCTGGAACTTGTTCTTTGATAAGATATTTTTCTATAATTTCTTGTTGGTATAATCTGATCTTGTATTGTTCCAATAAACCCTTCAATTTTCAGACGAAGGTGTCCATTCTTCAGATAGAGGGTGGATAGATATTTTTATCTCTCGGGGTCGGCCATATTTAGTGGTGATAAGTGTGATATCTATATACACGATTGCTTCTGATATCTATGCACACGAAGCTTCGTTACTTGTGAATAATACATAAGTACAAGATTCAGAAGTCCCCGCCCTCCTTCTGTCCTAGGGAGATATAATCGATTAATTGATGATCTAGAGTGGTGACGTTTATACTTAGTTAATGTCGGTCTGATACGTATATATAGCGATTCTAGATCCGTCGTTGTGCAGTTTACAATGCCAAACGTATAAGTTAACATAAAGATTGTCCATATGTTGATTGCCCCAAATAGAGCCCTGGTATGTAACTTGGTTCTGAGGAGTCTAGGCCTCCGAAATAATGTAATCTTGAATTACCCTCTTCATAGTCTTTTGGTCATGTGTTAGCGCTTGTTCAATTTCCAAGTTTTCTTATCTGCTTGCCGTGATTTAAATTCGATGTTGTCCATGAGTACAATATTTTCTGGGTTTTTCTACTGAATGTTCGAACCGGATGTTTTCTTCATTGGTTGACGTGAAAAGTCTTTCTGAAGTCCTTCCATCATTTGTAAACATTTTTTTGACATTGTCTCATTGTCGCCTGGCAAACCACCTGAAGACAAAACATCATACCGTCCAATATCGTTGTTGCCGATAATATCCAAGTTGTCAATGCCTCAAACCGATTACAAATGAGAAGTATCTTATTCCAAAACATCAATTTGGATTTCGCAATAAACACTCAACAATAGATAAAGTACATCAAATCACTGATGTAATGCAGAGAGCACTAGAAGAGAAAAATATTTGTGGAACGATATTCCTCGAAGTGGTCCAAGCATTCGACCGAGAGTGGCACCAGGGCCTCGAATACAAGCTAAAAAAATATCTACCACAACAAATGAGCCCAATTATTCAATCATACATCACTGAACATCATTTTAGAGTCAAGCATAGTAAAGACTATTCAGACTTTAAAAAGATATGCGCTGGGGTGCCGCAAGGCAGTGTCCTCGGACCTGTCCTTTGTTTGCTGTACACCAGTGATCTGCCGCACATCAGTGGACACTACGTGACGGCAACATTCGCCGGTGATACTGCTTTACTCCCTACCGAAAATGAAATTCAGTAAGCTACACAGGAACTTCAAACAGCCGTCAACAATATCACCAATAGGACAAAGAAATGGCGCAATAAATTAAATGAGGCGAAGTCGAGCCATGTCAATTTTACCAACGTGAAATATAACTATATACCAGTGACAGTCAACCGGCAAAGAATCCCACACGCCAACGAAGCAAAATATCTGGGCATAACTTGAATGCTAAGCTAAGATTGAAAACGCACATAAAGAAGAAGCATGAGCAACTGGGTCTCAAGTTAAGAAGAATGTTTTGGTTACTACGGCGCCACTCTGTGTTGTCAATATACAATAAACTACTTCTTTACAAGCAGCCTGAAGCCTATATGGACTTGTGGCAACTATGGGGATGCTCCAAGAAATCTAAAGTAACACTCATTCAGACACTCCAAAATAGAATACTTCGCAGTATTGTCAATACCCCGTGGTATATCCGAAATGAACACATCCATCGAAACCTGAAAGTGCCTAGGTCGAAGATGAGATCAAAGGGTTTGCAAGCAAACACCAGAAGAGGCTGGAAAGCCATGAAAATGAGAAGTGATCTCGTTACTCGACAACAACAGACTTATTCGGCGATAGAAGAAACTAAAACCGTTCAAATTAGTATAGTGACAATAAAGGGTGCTCGGAATTTATTCTGTGCGTGTATCAATCACATGAACAGAGTGATTCGTGCATTGTGAAGCACGACGCTGGACATGTATCTACCAAACAGACTAAGATAAAGATACGTTTTTTAGTTTAGATAATAGAAAAATATTGTTAGTTAGATAGATTTAATCTAGTCACAATTTGTAACGTCTATACGACAGAATTAGAGAATAAAAAAAGTCTCATCGTCGTAACATTTTCACCACAAAATTTCGTTTTTTAGACAAAGTTTAATTCAAACCCATTGTATTAAATGGCCGACATTTTTTTTAACAATTACAACAGACTCTATAATTTCTAACTTAACAAGCGAAATAATATGAAATGTTTAGAAGAGTCATGCAAACTTAAACAAATTTATATGTAAATAAGTAAAGCACGCGAATTTTTAAAACAAAAACCTTTACTAGATAATGCTGTTTCGGACAGCATTTGTAAGATGTCCCAGTAATTCGTGTAAAAAGGTCGAGGATGAATGTTTGGAAGCACCACTGGAAGATAATCCTTATCGTATAAGGCTACACCTCTGACAGGAACAGGGAGTAACACAGCAAACCATTTCTAAAGGTTACACAAGCTAGGGGAAATTCAAAAGGAAAGCCCTCTTGAATGAATTCATACCTGAGTAGACTCTGTGGTGTGTCACTGCTCAAAATTGAAGATAAAACCATTGTGACCTATGATGAAAAGAGGATCCTCTACGATCACCCAAAGTTCCGAAAATCGTGCGACAATTCTGATAAACTATCAATCAGTACCTCAAAAACCAAATGTTTACTCCAAAAAGGTGTTGTGTATATGGACATGATCAGCTGACTGGCATGCATAGTTAGTTGCAGCAATCTTCTCAAGCAGCCGCGGATTGCAGTTATCAATAGCAACTGATTCGTATTACTGACGCTCTAGGGTAAAGAGACATTATAGCAGCAAGGTAAGAAGGTAAGTTTTCTGTTTCAAAACAACGCATGACCACATATAGCAAGAAGTATTCGACCAGGAGTATTCTCCAGACTTGGCCCCCTCGGATTTTCATCTCATCCAATCCATGCAACATCACGTCTAATTCACATCTTTTGGGGAAAAGAGCCTCAACTATTGTCAATTTGGAATTCCACAGTTGATTGAAAAGTAAGGAGAGGATATGAAAGTAAGGGAGATTATGTCGAAAATTAAGTTTGTATGACTTTCATATATAAATGTCATAGGTGGTCAATAAAGGTTAATAATTATGTTGATGACTTAATATTTCACTGCACAGGAAAGTCATTTAATTTACGATAAGGTGTACTTTACGTTAATCCTATCCGAGTTGGATCGAAAAAATTTAACGAGCTATAAATGCTACAGATATAACAGATTTTTTCCACGATATGTTATTATATATTACAGTTTTTACCTCCATTTAATGAAGCTGGACAACGAGAGGGAGACATTGAAATCGCCATAGGGTTCTGATACGGTGGGTAACCACTATATTGTTCGCTTCCTGGTCCCGTCCAGATACCTAATAACATAAAAAGTATAACATTAAAATTATTAGTTGTTTAATGGTGCTTTGCTAACCTGAACCCAAACCGCTAGATGCAAATGCAGTAGCACTTCCGAAATTGCCTGGATTAGTTGGCCACACTTGACTGCCTAAAGCTAACAAACATAACATCACTTAGCCATTTTTATTAGTTATATGAGGTTTTTGAAATACATATATTATATAATACATAATATATAATATATAATATATACTATATAATATATAATATATAATATATAATATATAATATATAATATATAATATATACTATATAATATATAATATATAATATATAATATATAATATATAATATATAATATATAATATATACTATATAATATATAATATATAATATATAATATATAATATATAATATATAATATATACTATATAATATATAATATATAATATATAATATATAATATATAATATATAATATATAATATATAATATATAATATATAATATATAATATATAATATATAATATATAATATATAATATACCGTGTGTCCCAGCCAAATGGAATAAATTCGTTAATAAATAAATGGGGGCGTGTTCGAAGAAACACTCGAACACGTCGATTGGTATTTTTAGATGCGCATTTTTTTCAATAAAAATGTTTTATACAGGGTGTGTCATGTAACAGTGGCCAATACCAACTTTCTTATTTTAAATACAACACCCTGTATATTATTTAAGTTTTGGATTCTTCAGAAAATTCTAGACATATTTCATGTAAAATATCCTAGACTTATCTTCAACTGTTTCGGAAATATTAAGTAATTCTTCGAACATTATCAGCAAATAGGCAAAGATAAAAAATCAGGTTTTCAAAGGTAGGTATTTGTTGTATGAAACGTCAAAAAAATCAACGTGCCTTTTAAATTAGTTTTCTTTGACGTGTGTGATTCATTTGATTTAAACATGGTGTATTTATCAGAGAGTCATAAAATAACTATCTTAATGATGATAGGTTATGGAGATAGGACACGAACTCAAGCCGAAGTTATTCGTCTCTTTAGGGAAAAATATCCTGAATTACCACCCATATCCCAAGGTACAGTAAGTAAATTTGAAAAACAATTTAGAGAACTGGGACACATGAGACAAATTAAGAAGGAAGCAGTGTCGTTGACCAATAACAAAAAATTGGATGTAATGCTTGCATTCCAAGACAATCCGCATACCTCAACTCGACAGTTGCCTTGGAAAACAATTTTGGTCGCTCTTCGGTTGCCAGAATATTGAAAGAGAATAAAATGCATCCGTATAAACCACAGCCTACTCAAAAACTTAGTGAAGACGACTTCGACAGGAGAATTGAGTTTTGCGAACAAATGATGCACAGAATAGACAGCAACTTTCTGAGAGTGGAAAACGTTTTATTTTCTGATGAATCTACTTTTACTCTTCATGGGCATGTCAATCGCCAGAATTGTCGTTATTGGTCGAGAGAAAATCCTCACTGGATGCGGGAAATTCACACACAAAGACCTGAAAAGATTAATGTCTGGGCAGGTATTATAGGAGATCAAATAATTGGTCCAATATTTTTCGATCAAAATTTAAATGGGGTCAATTATTTAGACTTTCTCCAAAATCAGCTCATTCCAAATTTTATAAATTTGTACCCTAATAGAAGAAATCCTCAATTGCTAGCCGACACAATTTGGTTCCAACAAGATGGAGCACCCCCCCCCCCCCCCCCCGTTATCAAGTTAATGTGCGGCAGTACCTCGTTTCCAAATCGATGGATTGGGAGAAGAGGGCCACCGGAATGACCACGAAGGTCCCCGGACCTCACTCTGTTGGATTTTTTTATGGGGATATCTCAAAAGCGTCGTATACAAAACCAAGCCACAAGATCTGAATGATTTAAGAGGACAGGACACATTACCGACAGCATTAGGTTAATTACGCCACAAACATTAAATAATGTCAGGAATCAGTTTTACTTGAGGTTGGGGTGTTGCCAGGACGTCCAGGGTTCACAATTCGAGCATTTGTTACATTAAATGTTTTAAATAAAAAATTTATACAAAAACTAAATAGTCTTGAAATTTCCACAAATTTGTATAACGTGTTAAAAAAAAAGTGTAGTTGCGCATTTTTTCCAACGAAAACCTTTTATACAGGATGTGTCATGTAACAAAGGCCAATACCATCTTTCTATTGTGTGTTGTAGCGAATTTCTGTAATCAAACAATTTTCAAAAAAAAAATTAAAAAATCAGTTAATTTTTGCAATAAATCTGAAAACACTTAATATTTCCGAAACAGTTGAAGATAAGTCTGGATATTTTACATGAAATATGTCTAGAATTTCCTGAAGAATCCAAAAATTAAATAATATACAGGGTGTTGTATTTAAAATAAGAAAGTTGGTATTGGCCACTGTTACATGACACATCCTGTATAAAAAAATTTTATTGAAAAAAATGCGCATCTAAAAATACCAATCGACGTGTACGAGCGTTTTTTCGAACACGCTCCCATTTATTTATTAACGAATTTATTCCATTTGGCTGGGACACACGGTATAATATATAATACATAATGACTAATAGACGGCACTCCCTTACTTTCAACAAAACCATCTTACCACCTAAGTTTTTAGAAAAGTTCCTTGGAGTCATTTTCGACAGCTATCTCTCCTGGTATCAAATTGCTTCTTCAGATTTAGGAGTCTTTTGAGATCGTCTTACGATTATTTTGTTTGTTATAGGTCACCAACATATTAGATTGTTGTTCAGTTTTCATTGCTTTGTTGAGCAATATAGCCTACCCAGCTCCACTTATAACATCTGTCATCTTTGTTATTTCCTGAATTTTTACATTACTAATAAGGTCTCTTAAGCTCATTGATCAGCAGAAGTCCTTTAATACTTCTTTATTTGATTTCCAATCCATAAGTAATAGCAGGTAAGGTAAATATATTGAATATATTTTTCTTTATTGTTGCATTTAGGCTTCTCAAAACTTCGATGGTTTACCAACAGCTCTACATTACTCGAATTCTACTCATTGCTTCTGCCGTTTGTATAGAAATATTTATATTTGAACTATTTTTTTTCATTCATACACATTGCGCCTTCTTGATCTGTGGTCTCCTTGGTTTTACCAGTGTTCATTTTTAATGCGGCTTTCTCCGGTTCTGCTTTAAGCAAACTACTCTAAATTACGGGTGAACAGTTTTGTAGAGATGGTATGTCATTGTGAGGCTCCTCATTTAATCCTTTTTTTGGGGTGTTATACTGTAATGTTATTGTCGAATTTGTTACTATAATCAACAAATCCCAGGTCTAGATGACGAATCCCATTCTATTCGTTGCATTTCTCTACTACTATTCATACGTATTGATTGTAGGTGGTTTATTATAAAGTGTTTTCCTATAAAAATGTCAGAACTTTGAAGCGTAAAGGGGTAAGACTAAATAAACCGCTAGCATAGCATAGACCACTGAGTTCAATACATAGCGTCAATTTACAATGGAAAAATGCACTATTCAACAGTTCTAAAAAATTGGAAGTTGAAAGACGACCCCCACTTTGGGAAAAAATTATCTTTTCCGCTGATGTGCATTTCTGGCTTGTAAACAAATCTAACTAGATTTGGACCAATACAAATCTTTCCATCCTCAGCTAGTCACTCTTTGGTTTGGTGTTTTAGTTGAAGGAGAGACAGGACCTTATTTACTGTTCATGGTGAATGCTATATGAATATGTTAACGGAATATTTTTGGCCTGAATTGATAAATGTGGTTATTAATATGTTTTTTTTTCAACAAGATGGTGCGACTTGTCACATATTCAACTAGACAATCGATTTATTGCAAGAAAAATTCCCTGGAAGCGTTATTTCGAAAGGGAAATGTCCATTGGCTGCCAAGATCATGACATCTTACCCAACTGAATTATTTTTTATGAGCTTAATCTAAATTAAATCTCTGGCTTACAAAAGTAAAATACCTTAACAATTCTTAATCTTAAACGAAAGAAACATTTAGGTTACCATTGAAAATATGCCACGCTATGTGTGTGAAAGAGTAATGGAAAAATTGGGTCGCCAGAATGAATTCCACCAGAATCCAAGGCGGCATTTGAACACATAGCTTTATTTGTTCTTGATAAAATAAAAAATACCAGATAATCACTAGTGGTTGTCACTGTGCCTCATTTTATAGTTTTGACATTGCAAATTCAACAACAACATAAATTGTTTGATTCATTGTAAATTACTTTATCCAAAATGGCTTCCTGGGGAGCTAAAACACTTTAAAGATGATACCTTTATATAAAATTTCTAGAAATATCCTTTATTTAAGATTGGATGAAGAATAAGCAAAGAAGGATATGTATAATTGGAATATACCATAATAAATATGAGAAAGATACTACTATAATACTAAAGAGAGTTTAGATGAATTGAATAGAATATATTATGCAAATTCCATTAAAGTGCAATGTCATGTAATGGAGATTCCAATTGACTCCCAACATCAGACGATTTATAACCGTTATTTTTTTTTGTCTGCTCGTTCGAAAAGTCGAATTTATACCAATAAACAAAAAATTATTTTCATAACTTTAGGAAATAATTAAAGTTGCAATTCATGGAACAAAATCTTTGAAACTTTCGATGTTCAAATTGATGTCTGTAGACTCTGTCGGGATGGACATTTGAATCATATTCTATTCCACGTAAAATTGTAGTGGATCATAATTTAAATAAAAAACAAATCATGTTTTATTTAAAAGAAACATACTCAAAAAAGAGAAGGATTATTTACTATCGAATTTCAAAATACAATCCTAAAGCTAGGTCCAAACAAATAACAATTTGCGGTAAGCGGGCTGTATGTGGTGTGCGTGCGTGGCAATGCAGACGCTCTAACACATAAGGTCACACACACATATTTTCACTTTACCGCACCCACACGAACAATCTGTTGTCGGTTTTCTAGCAAACGTCAAAGGAATTTGCTGGGTACAAGATTTGTGTGTGGACGTGTTGTTGAAGTGAAATTAATGTTTTTAGTTTCAGGAAGACCTACGTGACGTGACTATATTGAAATTTATTATTTATCGAGTAATTGATTGTAGTCAACGCATGTCCCAGCTTATAATATTGAAGAAAAAGTGTGCTACATTCATAATAATAAATAATTTTTATCCAGAAAAAAATAAAAAATAGCAAGAAAAGGCGTTAGCTACAGAAAATATGAAAATAAGTATAAGCACTGAACTTTGACTTTATTTTGACTGACTTTATTTTTGACGCTTGTCGGAATATACTAATCACATCCCACTGCACATTTGGACGGAGCAGGGAATATAGCGCTCACAACACAAATATTTATTGACTGTGTGTGGTAATTTTGAGTCGTAAATATTTTTGCCACACAGTAAATTTAACACACATGCAAATTTTTATTGGCGTGGACCCAGCTTAAGGGGTCCTTCAGTTACTACTTCACAGGTACAGGGGAGGGAGGAAGCGTGATTTGAGGCGAAAGGCAGAGATACTTGAGTTTCAAATGGTGTCATAACGAAATATATGGTGTTTTGAATTTTTCGCGGGTAAAAATAATTGATAGTAGAAGATAGTAGTTTAAAGGATAAACGTACCAAGAAACCAACTCTTCCTAAACAGCCACAAAGAAATAATCAACAAGCGCCAGCCGACATCGCAAGTGCAGGAAAAAAATCTTTTAGCGAAACAGTTACTGGTAAGCCTAAAAGCCCTACCCAAGAACAAAATCAAAACGTTTCTATTCAAGACTCTCTTCAACAAATAATGGAGAAATTAACACAAATGGACGAACGTATTAGCAGACTGGAAAATAGCGCTAAAGGAGCTATTCCTAAATATTCAAATGGCAGATAACCTTAGAATTATGGAATGGAATGCCAATGGACTCTTGCAACACCAACAAGAACTGCAAGTAGTCCTAGATATGGAAAAGATTGATATATGCCTCATTTCTGAGACTCATTTTACTAATGAATCATACATTAAACTCAAGGGATATAAAGTATACCATACCATACATCCCGAAAATACCGCCAAAGGTGGAAGTACCATCGTAATTAAGGAATCAATCAAGCATCACCAAGAAATGGGATATAAAACAGAACAGTTTCAAGCTGCCTCTGTAAACATTAAAACTAAAACATATGAGATCATAGTCTCCGCAGTTTACTGTCCGCCTAGATATGCTCTAAAAAAACAACAATATTTAGACTTTCTAAATAGTCACGGATATAGGTTTATCATTGGAGGTGATATCAATGCCAAACACGTTCAGTGGGGATCCAGGTTAACCAATACAAAAGGAAAAGAACTACTACAAGCAATTAACCAACTAAAATGTGAAACAATGTCAACTGGTAAGCCAACATATTGGCCTACAGACCCCAATAAAATACCAGATCTACTTGATTTTTTCATAACTAGAAATGTGTCTGTAAGCTATATGCATGTGGACGAGGCATGGGATATGAACTCTGATCACTCTCCCATTCTTCTGATCTTAAGTGATAGCATCATACAGAAGGAAAATCCTCCTATATTGACAAATCGACTGACTGACTGGCAGAGTTTTAAACTTCAACTTGAAGAAACGGTAGACTTGAGAGTCCACTTAAGAAATAAAGAACAACTCGACAATGAAGCGGAAACATTTTTAAACGTTATCCAAAGGGCTGCATGGGATAACACACCTAATATTACTCCTAGAACCAAAGGCAATAACTACCCCAGAGAAATAAAAGAACTCATAACCGAAAAAAGAAGGCTTAGAAGAATATGGCATCAATCTAGATCGCCAGCAGATAAAACTAAATTAAATAATGCAACAAAGCAACTGAAAAGGGATATACAAAAAAATAAAAATTATACTATAAGTAACTACCTAAGTGAACTGTCAAATGACAGTAAAACTGACTATTCACTATGGAAAGCTACCAAAACACTAAAAAGACCAATCCTGCAGAATCCACCAATTAAAAATGCAGATGGAACATGGGCAAAAAGCAATTTACAAAAAGCTAACAGATATTCTGAATATTTAGAACGGGCTTTCCAGCCAAATGAAGGTGAAAACATACTTGACTGGGAAAATCTTGCCCAAGAAGAAAGTGACATAAGACCTGTTACCCCAAAAGAAATTGCATCAGAAATTGAAGAAAACATCAACACAAAAAAAGCCCCATGGTTTGACTTAATCACGGGAGAAGTCATGAAACAGCTTCCTCGTAAAGCTATAGTAAAACTTACATATCTTATAAATGCATCTTTTAGATTAAAGTATGTACCTAAGATATGGAAAGTAGCAGAAATGATAATGATCCCAAAACCCGGAAAACCACCGAATGAAGTTTCATCTTACAGGCCAATCTCCTTGCTACCTGTTATTTCAAAACTGTTTGAAAAAATATTCCTTAAAAGATTGAAGCCAATCATTGAAGATAAAAACATAATTCCAGACCATCAGTTTGGATTTAGAGAAAGCCACTCAACTATAGACCAGGTCCATAGGATAACAAATATAATTGAAAAGTCACTGGAAGAAAAAAAAATGTGTTCTACCGTATTTCTCGATGTGGCCCAAGCCTTCGATAAAGTGTGGCATGAGGGCCTCAACTACAAATTAAACAAGCTTTTGCCTAAACAGTTTGCGCAATTATTAAAGTCTTATATCTCAGATAGATATTTCAGAGTTAAACAGGAAGATGCATACTCTGAACTAAAAAATATTAAAGCAGGAGTACCGCAAGGTAGTGTATTGGGACCAGTCCTTTACCTATTATATACCAGTGATATTCCTGAATTAGACCCAGACACGACCCAGACCCAGCAACATTTGCTGACTACTGCTATTATGGCTGTAGGCGTAGACCACGAAGAAGCGGCAATAAACCTGCAAACCTCAGTTAATAAAATTAACAACTGGACTAAGCAATGGCGAATCAAATTAAATGAGTCTAAATCCGCCCATATTAATTTCACGAACAAAAGAAATCAACATATCCCCGTTAGTATAAATAATATCCAAGTACCATATGCTAATACAGCAAAATATTTGGGTATAACATTAGATGCCAAGCTACGCTGGAGGGCTCATGTCAAAAAGAAAAAAGAAGAACTTGACATCAAATTTAGAAAAATGTATTGGCTGCTTGGACGAAATTCCCCTCTATCAGTCTACAACAAAGTACTCTTGTACAAACAAATTCTAAAGCCCGTATGGACATATGGCATCCAGCTGTGGGGTTGTGCCAAAAAGAACAACTTGGAAATAATCCAGCGATTCCAAAACAAAGTACTAAGGAACATTGCAAATGCCCCTTGGTATTTCAGAAACAGTGACCTCCATAGGGACTTGGAAATGGACACCGTTACCCAGACCATTAGCAGATTTGCCCAGAGTCACGAGCAGCGACTTCTTCAGCACGTCAATGTCGAGGCCATCCAGCTCCTTGATAATGCAAGTCAAATCAGAAGACTTAAGAGGACCAAACCCTTTGAGTTGGTTTGAACGTTTGTGTTAGTAAAAAAGCAGAGCATAGTGCTGGTGTATACGTTAATATTGGTGTAATTAAGTTATTGGATTTAATTTAAGGGATACTAGTGAGTAAGTTCTTAAAATCACCTTTTCTTTTGTAGTAACTTAGGTTTGTACAACATTACTCATTGATCAACTTTGGTCAGATTGTAATTTTGGAAAACTTCCTCAGGGATGTTTTATAAATAAAAAAAAAAAAAACTTTACCGCACCCACACGAACAATCTGTTGTCGGTTTTCTAGCAAACGTCAAAGGAATTTGCTTGGTACACGATTTGTGTGTGGACGTGTTGTTGAAGTGAAATTAATGTTTTTAGTTTCAGGAAGACCTACGTGACGTGACTATATTGAAATTTATTATTTATCGAGTAATTGATTGTAGTCAAAGCATGTCCCAGCATATTATGTTGAAGAAAAAGTGTGCTACATTCATAATAATAAATAATTTTTATCCAGAAAAAATTAAAAAATAGCAAGAAAAGGCGTTAGCTACAGAAAATATGAAAATAAGTATAAGCACTGAACTTTGACTTTATTTTGACTGACTTTATTTTTGACGCTTGTCGGAATAAACTAATCACATCCCACTGCACATTTGGACGGAGCAGGGAATATAGCGCTCACAACACAAATATTTATTGACTGTGTGTGGTAATTTTGAGTCGTAAATATTTTTGCCACACAGTAAATTTAACACACATGCAAATTTTTATTGGCGTGGACCCAGCTTAAGGGGTCCTTCAGTTACTACATCACAGGTACAGGGCAGGGAGGAAGCGTGATTTGAGGCGAAAGGCAGAGATACTTGAGTTTCAAATGGTATCATAACGAAATATATGGTGTTTTGAATTTTTCGCGGGTAAAAATAATTGATAGTAGAACTTTTTATTTTTAGACACATGTGGCGCAATTTACACGTAATATGCGTTAACTCTTATTGCACATTTTATTTCTTTATATTTGCGTCATTTTAGCAATTTTACATAACAATGAGAAACAGAATGCTGAGTGGATTGATAAAGAGTTTGATAAGAATCTTTTGTCTGAAACAGATATATCAGGCAAAGAAAATAAACAGTCGAATATTATTTCATTAAAAACTCGCTTATCGTCTCCATGGGAATAACTTAAATTTTTTATATGTTAATCTTTCTTTAAGAATACCAGGTGTGGCGATAGGTAATTCTTATTTTCTTAAAAGATGGCGCTAGAATCAGTGTTTGGTTCACAGTCTAAACTCTTATGTCATTTTGTTGCTACGACAGAACCTTTCAAAACACCATTGATGTTTAAACGATTTCGAGTTAGCACCATATTTTTTCGTGTGGTAAACATGCCGAGTTTCGAGCCAAATAAAGATATTCAATAGACGATTCAGAAGTGGTGATTTTACTTGAAAGGCACACAACGCCTTATTGCAAACATTGTTCGAAGAACACAATATACAAATCTAACAACAAATGACAGAGAGGTTAAATGTTGGGCACCGAACCATTTGTGATCGTCTGCATGCTGTGGGAAAGATCCAGAAGGTAGCAAAAATATAAGAAAACGCTAAACAACAGACTAATGGAAAAACGAAAAACGGTGTTCGATGTTTTGCTTTCGCGCATGAAAGAAAGAATTGAATCGGACCGTGACTGGACATGAAAAATGGACATATTTCGAGAACCCAAAACGCAGAAAACCATAGTTTGACCCAAGACAACCATCAACATCGACTACAAGACCAAGCTGTGCATTTGTTGAGATCAAAAAGGTGCCGTTTACCATGAACCATGCATTGATCGAAAAGCGGATGGATTGCAAGATACGGAAAAGTGATTTTGCAGCACGACAATGCCCCATCACTCACTTAACATGAAACATTTCAACAATTACGGAGATGTCGAAAAATGGCTTGATGACTGGACCACCTCAAAAGATGAATGGTTTTTCTGGGAGGGCAGGGAATCCACAAATTGCCAGAGAGGTAGGAAAAACGTGCAGCTAGCGATGGCGCATACTTTGAATAAACCATTGTTTACCTTTCTCCTAAGTTAAACGTGTATTTATTTAAAAAAAATTAAAAATTAACCATCACCCCTGGTATATCGTATTCTATGTTTTAAAAATTAAATTTTATGAATGTGATCTATCTAAATAAAATAACTTTACGTACACTATTATATTTATATTGACTTTATCGGCTTTTTTTAATGGCAATTCTAGGGAGAAGGTGTAAATAAAATGTAACGTACCATTTTAAGGGTGTCATATTCAAAGTAACGGACTATAACGTGAGGGAGGAAATGTATAAAAAATGATAATAATTAGAGTGATGTAATAATTGAACAGCCCCTAATTGGCTTACAAGGAGCTTACTTGAATTTATATTTGTTTGAGCATTTTGAGGATTACAACCTGGCCTGCAAGCGGTTTTCCTTGGTACTGAAACTTGACTAAAGGCCAAACTTCCTTTTGTTGTCTTGGTACTAGCTAAAAATATTGGGTCGATGTAAAAGTTCCGCTCATTTTATTGATAAACATTAAAGGAAAATTTATTTACTAAAAACTCTAATCAATCTATATCGTATGTGCTGTTCTGTTCGATGACCTTTCACCATATCTCCGGTAACTGTATAATCCCGCACTCCCGGAAATTCTAGCTGAAAAATGGATCCATTTTTCAAATCGTAAAAGGTTTACCATCTAAGTTTTGTTTTGTGGTGATATAAATAAAAGATAATCGAAGAGCTCAAGGTCGGAAGAGTACGGAGGATGAACTAAAATATCTCAGTCAATCTGTAAAGTTTGTGTCGGGTGGCCAAAGACGGGTGTGCTCAAGCATTGTCTCGATGAAACGCAATACTCGTTATAGGTAATTTAGGTAATTCAGGCCGCTTCTGGTCGATTATTCACCTAGTTTTGAGCAATATTTTTCCGAAATAATGGTCTGGTTTTTACGTAACAGTGCATTATAAACTATTCCCTTTCAGTCCCACCATATACATATTATAATCTTCTTCGGATGTGAACTGACTTCCCGCATTTACGCATTTACACTATGATCTCTTACACTTAACATTATAACACACAATTCATTTTTCACCACTTGTAAACATCCGCTTTAAAAATGTTTTCGATTTTGATACGTTTTAATAGAAAATCGCAAACAGAAATTTGTTCTATCAAATTTCTGTCTGTTAACTCATGCGGCGCCCATACATCAGCCTTTCTTAGTATTCCAAGTTGTTGTAATCACTTCAACACTGTCAACTACGTCATTTCAAGAATTTCTTCGATCTCTGGAGTTGCTCTAAGCCGATTTTCACCATCCGCAACCAGTCGTCCAGAACAGGGTTCACGAAACTTTTTGAATCACTTACGGACCGTGGTATCCTCAACGTTACCCTCACTGTATACAGCAGATATCTTCGTTTGCGTCTGTAAAGCATTCTTAACTTTTCAGAAACTAATAAGTATACTATGTGGAAAATACTTATTTTCTGCAATTTTAATGCTCAATAAAGTTTGAAAAACAACCAAACAACACAATTTTTTCTCAAGTACTCGCTGAAAAGTGTAAAATAAAGGATCTTTCAAATTGAACGGTTTTTTTAACCTAAAATAAAACACAGAATTTGCATTAAAGTTGGTTAAAAAAACTTTTATTGATAAGTGAAGCATAATGTATGACATTTAAACACGAAAGACAATATCTGCCAAATGGCCACCTCTAACAACTCCACAGACGTCCACTCTTTTGTCAAAATTTTGGATGACATTTTGGCACAACCGTTACTCTATCTCACCAATAACTCGAATAATTTCATCCTTTATGTCAGAAATCGATTGTGGATTGCTCTTATAGACCTGGCTTTTTACGTAACCTCAACGAAAATAGATCAATGGTGTCAAATCACATTTCTTGCAAAACCTCATCCAGAATTTTTTTCTCTCGATAAATCAATTGATTAATTAACAGAGTGAGGCGTAGCGCCATCCTGTTGGAATCACATATCCTCCAGATCAATATTATTCAATTCAGCCAACAAAAATCCGGTTATCATCTCACGATATCGAACACCATTCACAGTTACAGCTTCACTAGCAGCTATAATGACCAACAGTGACTCGTTTAGGATGTAAAGGTTTCTCATGAATTTTCCTCACTCAAAACATTTTTCACTGAACGCCCATTTTCATAAAATAATTCAACAATTTTAACGCGTTGTTGTATTGTGTACAACTCAATTTTTATAAATGTCATACATTATACTACTGAAATTAGATTAGACCTAGGCAAATTCACGCCATCTGTGTTTTATTCAAGAATTACAAAAATCGCTCAATTTGAAAGACTCATTAGATAACGCTTCGGTTTTATGATGACATCTAGCGCCAAAAACGGGACGAACTTTTGCGTCAACCCATAAATTACGCGGGTAATTTGGAAAAAAAAGGTCAAAAATTCCTTCAAATCTATGTCATTATAAGGAACAATGTCTTTTACCTGGACATGCAGTTAATTGCAATGCAGAATTGTGATATTTAGGAGCAAAATCTAGAACATAATAATTAGTAAACTGAAATTGGATAATTGATTAGAAATAAACTAATACCTATGGGTAGCGAAGTGTTATTGAAGGTTTCTAAAAAATACTTATATTAAACAAATAATCAACACAAATGTTATTTCTCACCTTGTTGATATGACCTTTGCCTTGAAAGAGATTGTGTTCGAAAAGATGAACCTGCTGGGCATAGCTGAAAACAAACATTTTAAAATTCATACTGGAAACTGTCTATAGGGTACCTCGTTGTTTCTCATGATTTCTCTGTATAAACTAGCCGTATTTGGTCCTCCTTGAGGTCCAAACCTCTTGGTGCTACTGAGTCTTTGTAATCTAGCCATTTGCTGTTGCAAATCGGCAATTTCTCCTTGCGCTTTTGCCAGTTTTTCGACCATCTCCTTCATTTCAGCTTCAGTGTTTCCCTCGGTTGGTCCACAACCGCAAACCGTTTCAACTTAATAGGAATACAGCAACATGAAAATGGTTAAAACTTAACCGATCAGTAATATACTAAAGCAATTAGGTCCTCAACTTAGTTTTCCTCCTTTTTTACAACCTTTGGCATTTATTTATGAAAAAGTAATACAAATTGAATATTCAAAGTTTCATTTCAATTCATCTCCTTGACTTTCTATACACGCTCGCCAGTTTTCAGGAAACTTTCGAATATTAAATCGAAAAAACTTGGATGTTTTAATGTCATAAATTCACTAAGATTTTTTTGACTTTCTCAAAAAATGTAAAATTATCAACCAAGCACTTAGTTTCCATGGCCAGTCAAACAACAATCCTCCAGTGAAACGTAGCCGATACCGCTTTGTCATTCGCTAACTTAATGTCATCCATTTTGGGGTTGCAAGGTTGGTCCAGATTTACACAAATCAGAAGGTGTTGGGGCTCCCGGGCAGCGACACTGACACAAGACATCCGCTCTATCCGGTAATAGTCACCATTTCTGCAAATTGGTCTTGCATCGTGGTACGCCCACTCTCAATCGGTTAAGTGTTCTCCACATTACGTAAGGTTGTTCGCTGCCCGGTGACAGCTCCTCCTTGATATTATGGTTCGGATGGTTTAGCTAGTTTTTCCATCTTACAATAGCCAGTGTCCTTTCCATGGCTAGTGTCCTTCTCATAAAGCTCTTTCTAGATTTTAGTCGCTGCGGTGCTGGTTGATGCAAGTGCAGCAGATGTCTGCGATCTGTCTCCTATTTTACTCTCTCTCCATCTTCAGCGATCCCCCTACGTATATTGGGCGGTGCTATGCCGACTAACGGATATAGATTTCCTATTGGAATCGCCCTCAGGTATTCTGTAATGATACGTGCGATCTCGTTCAGTACGATGTCTACCTGCTGCTGCTGTAAGTGATCTTATTTGTATAGTAAGAGAAAAAAATCCAAAGGGACCAAGTCTTGAGAATAAGCCTAGTGCGATAAAATCTCCCAGCCCAACTTAGTAATCGTTTCCAGAGTCCCTTTTTGGTGTACATGATCATGCGTTATCCTGAAGTAAAACGACTTTCCTTGTTCTCTTACAAGCATAAGGCTGTGTTCATGGTGTAAAATATATTGTCAAGTTAGTTTGATCTGATCCAATGAGCGTGAATACATTGAGATCGGTATAGTTCGCTGTTGTGATGTTGAGTGGTATTCATTAGCTGAAGCCGAAAAACATAAGTAACAAATACTCTATAAATCAGCTGCTATAAATAAGTTGCAACGAAACTGTGTGAACTTAACGGGTACAAAGTAACCCTGAGTTTAAAATAAGCTTTATTTTATTTATTTATTTTAAATTATTAGTGGAGAGAACTACATTTCATCGACCAGATAACATTTTAATATTTTAAATATATATCACCCTCTTAGCGTCAGATCATGACGCTATTCCTTTTCCATTTCCTAGCGCCACTCCTTTTCCATTCTTGTTGCGTTTTTGTTGAAGTGTTATTGAGCAGAGTGTAATTGTGTCATGGAGTACGTTAGAACGAGATAGGTATCAATTTTTCCCAACTAATTAACTGTAACTGTCCGATGTCTCTTGGGCCACTTCTCAACCGTCGCAGTTTCCGGGGATGAGACTATTTTGGTGGGAGATTAGTACCGGGTTTTCATTGTAGGCATTTTGGAAGTGAAAGGTCACTTTTCACGTTGAACTGTGTGGTGAAGGGCCTGCATGGATTAATAATTTAGTTCAACGTATTTTTACGGAGATGCACCTCATAGTCACAGTCATAAGAGCGAGTACATTTAATTATGTGTTGGTTTTATTAGTGGTCTTATGGGTACTCCTTTTGGGATGATTTGAAAAACTCACTGCTAAAACTCACTGCTAAAAATATATGCATTTATCTTTTCTTGCTGGTTACTAAAAAATTATGGACGTGCGTGGTGGTCGACCAATTTATGGCGTCTTTTTTTGGCTACGTGGGCAAGCTACAATTTTTTTGAATTTTTGAAAGTTGGTTTTTGAGAAATATTTCTATTTCTTTCATTTAGGATCCTTGGACGAAGCCAAATTTAAATGAGCCCTACCACTCCACTTCCCTTGCCACTCTTGTGGGAAGCCTGACTCCGATACCTACGTTTTTCTTTTTTTTTTGCTTTTCTCTGCTTTATTATCATATTACCTTATAATACCTTATCTTAGAGAATGAAAAGACAGTGTTTCTGCTGTGAAGTACCTGTTGTGTGAGCCTCGTATATTTTGCTTTTTATTTTGAGGGACGCGGTGGTGACATCGTTGAATACCAATATTATTATTTACATATTATTCACCCATTGAAATTCACTGTTGGATGTAGGCCTCTCTTAAGACTCTTCACGATATTCTGTTCTGCGCCGCCTGCATCCAGTTGTTATGATGCGTTTTAGATCATCAGTCTATCTGGTGAGGAAACGTCCTCTGTTTATTAAGGTTTCCAATCTTGGTCTTCATTCGAGGATTCCACCTGCCATCACGTTCTCACAGCATGACCCGCCCAGTTCTCCTTCAATATCGCTATTATTTCTAAGACATTGGTATTCGATCTCTGAGAAAAAGTCCTGGCATTATCCGTCCCATTGCTAGTTGTGTCACCCGTATTTTTCTAATAGTCTGTTTTGTCATTAATGACTCTACACCATAAGTGAGCACTAGGAGGACACACTAGTCGAAATTTTTTCTGATTGTCTCTGCTGATGCTACTTCTCGTGTGCAAAGTACTTAAAAGATGTAGTTTCCTCTACTTTGGTATTATCGATGTCGATCGATGCGATGTTTGTCATAATTTGGATTATTGTGAGGTTGATTTTGAGTCCCACTTTCTTGGAGACTTTATTGAAGTCCTTTAACATCACAATAGTATTATTCAGATTAGTCACATCTACACAGTATGATTCCGAAAGAAAATATCAGTCGACTGTATGGGTCTTTCAAAATGAGCCAAACCGAACACAAGTTGGCACTGGTGTTGGCACAAATGAATGTACACAACCATTTGTTTGCCAGAAGTTTATGAAGAAACAAGAAAAAACAACGTTGCGACGTAGGATCATTCTGCACCATAACAACGCGAGCTCTCAGATATCGGACCGAACAACTCAATATTTGACCGGTCAAAACATCGAATTGATGGGTCATCCGCCGTACAGCCCTGATTTGGCAGCCAATGATTTATTTCCGTCCGTGAAGAGTGAACTACGTGGTCAATGATTTTCAACACCAAAAGAAGACGTTGATGCGTTCAAAATGCGTGCTTTGGAGATACCACAATCGGAATAGAAAAAGAGCTATAAAAATTGGTTCAAAATGTATCGATTATCGCGGAGGATATTATGAAAAACAATAAAACCCTTTTCAATGATAAATATTATCCTACATTAAATCATTTTTTACTATATACAGGGCTTTTTAGTGTGTCCAAACTTCCAATAGAAATCGCTGTCAAATCATCATGACAAATCATCATGGAACGTTTAACATCAGAACAATCGCCCAACCGAGCGATGTATTTGCCGAATTATCGACAAATTCTGAACGCATTTCACGCTACTCGATATTAAAATAAAAACAAGAGAAAAAACAATACGTTCCGAAGAAAATATCGCCGCTGTTGCTGGCAGTGTTTATCAAATGCCAAATTTATCAATTCGTTAATGGGGATCGTTACAGAGTTCCAACAGGACGGCTCCACATTTCACATATTTTCTTTAGTATTATGTTAAATATTTGGTATATGCCGATAAACCAGCAAGTATTGACGCCTTGGAAGCCAACATAGATCGGATTATTGCGGATATAATATCCAAATTGCTTGAAAAAGTAGTCGGACAGAATGTGCTTTGTCAGAAGTACTCGGGGCAGACATTTGCCCGACAATGTTTTCAAAAATTAATACGATTAAATGTTATTTCACGTAAAATATATAGTTTCAAGGCATCTAATTTGGTTGTTGTTTTATTTGAATTTAAAGTTCAGACACGCTAAAAAAATCACCCTATACATGCATTTTTAAGGAAATAATATTACTCTTACTTTCTTCTTTTGGCTCGTTTAATTTATCCTCTTCTGCTTTCTCTATAACGCATTTTCGTCAATTACAAATTACGCATTATCAAATTGTAGTACCTTCCTCCTGAATTCTTTTCGCTCGGATTGCTGAACAAATACACCGTTTTGTATCCCCTGAAGAAGGACTAGGAACAACACCGTTACTTCCTTTTTTATCCTGTATATCTTGTTCTTTTAACTGGTTCGTATCAGCAGGAACATTATCAGTTTCCTCGGGATTTTCTTCAGCTGGCGGTTCAGGCACGGTCTCTTCAGTATCTTCGGCAGGAACAGGAAGATTGTCTTCATCGTTTTGTGGTGACTCTTCCATAATTGTATCTTTATTGGTTAAAAGAATATTTATTTTTCTCAAAGATGCACCAAATTAAAACAAGGAAATGGTACCTGTAGCGGTTATATCATTTTTGCTGTTATTTTTTGAATTTCCTGTTTGTTGTGTTATTTCTATTAAGGGTTCTTGGAATGATACTCTTGATGTAGATTTTTCTTGCTTTGCTGATTCTTCGGTTACATTATCTGGTAAACATATACCGCATTTCGGTTTTGGTGGAGCAGGACGACAAACTTCACAACCTTCTTCACAACTGATTATGTTAAGAAGAAAATTAAACTGACAGAAAATAATTTTGGTCTAATTTACTTACTCTGTTTGATCTGCGGATTTAATAGCTGATTTGGGTATGACCATTTTGGTCGTTATAGTGTTCATGAGAGTGGTGGAAGCTTTAATAAAAGTAACCATAGTGTCCATCATATTATTCCATGCTTGAATTTCTTCTGGAGATCCACGCGGGGGTGTTATTTTATCCATTTTCGATTCATTTAGTTATATAAATTGCAAATTTATGTTGCGTAACTACACTTTTTTCCAAAAGACTTTGAATTTGGTTATCTATCGAAATAGTGTATTTTTTTGTTTTGACGCATGTTTGATGGAAATGTCAAAATGATTGTTACCAGTTGTCAAGATGTCTTATTTACTACAAGTTACATATAACTTCAATGATTCACTAGGGTGTAACAAAAATATTTGCGTTTTCGGGGTACTTAGTTATTCAGTAATTATAAAAATGTATAGGGGAGACCAGATACAAAGAAACGACGGGTGGAAAGTAACAAATGCTCTGTAGAATTGTCCAATGGCCGAAACGGCACGTGCAATCCTTTAAGATCAGCTGGCGACATCCCACGCGCTTGCGATCAGTCGCCAAGCACGCCTCGCGTTTTTAGGTTGTGTTAGAGGATGCTACGTGATTTTGCGCATTAAAAGTAAGTTTTTTTTATTTATTTAGTGTTTACGTAGTGTTAAGCGATGATATCAATGTGATTAGTGATTAGATCTGACATTTTGTGATTAGATGGCATGTTATAAATTAATTTTGTATATCACATTCGGTTTTGAGGTACTGACGTAGGCAACAACAAAAACGTGGTTGAGTACAAAAGTAACATAATATGCGGGTACAAAAGTAACATGTCACTTTTGTCCCCGTTGTATGTATTAGCATGTTTTTAATGTTTTTTTCTTTGTTGCGACAGAATGCCGCGACAGCGAATTAGAAAAACAGAGAGAGGCGCTACTGACACAGCAGTCTATAGAAAAGCAGTATATGAGCATGTCAAGGACATTCATATATATATATATATATATATATATATATATATATATATATATATATATATATATATATATATATATATATATATATACCAAAAAGTATACCAAACCAAATCAAACCTCAACACATCTTTGTACAGACAGTAACTCAATTGAATTGGTGGTGATAAATTCGACACAATCAATTTTTACCTCTTCTGTAGCCCTACATTTGTTTTCCCGCAAAAACTGAGCAATGGGCAGAAACCAGTGGCAATCCGAAGGAACGAGGTCGAAGCTGTATGCTGGAGGAGGAAGAAATTCAAAATCCTTTTTTTATATTATTTCATCCGTAAATCCGTAAATATTACAAATATAGGGTGATTTTTTTAGTTAGAATATGCAAACAAAACAGGAACATAACAAAATTTAGAACGTAATAACAAATGAAAAATATTAAAAAAATGGAACATAATTACAAGAAATAATAAATGAATGTAAAATTACAATACTTGTTCTATATGGCCGCCCTTTTGGTTCAAACACTGGATAACTATGTTAAACGCGCGAAACAGACCTCCGAATTTCGCCCGGACTTGGATTAGTGAACGCATCGTGAATAGGGTTCAATAATTCCTCTCTAGTTTATATAGGCCTAGAGTTCACTAGTTCTTTTATACGGCCTCAGAGGTGAAAATCCAAGGGCGTCAAATCGGGTGATCTGGGTGGCTAGTTTCAGGGTCTCTTTAGGCCAATCCACCGATCCACCGATCAAGGTCAACTGCTGGTGTACAGCTATAGTGGAATATGCTGGAGCACGATTCACGAAATCACTAACAAACCCTCTGAGTATCTCATATATCTAGCCCCATTCAAATTTTCATCGTACATTTGATATGCCACTCTATTGTCCATAATTAAACAAAACACATTAAAACTAAGTGGTCCTGTTGATTATGTTCCCTTATGACATGTGGATTGTCTTGTGCCCAGTAGTAATTTTTTCGGCGGTTTATAATTCCTTGCCTGCTAAATTTTAATTCATTATTCCCCATAATCTTATGAAAAAATATCGGTAATTTTTATGCACATGACCTCGCAAAAGTCTTGTCTCATTAGCAAGACGTAAAGGAAAGAAGAAATCTCAGAAAAGGGATGTATTTTATGTTTTCTCAATATTCTGTGGATTGATGCTCTTGAAATACCCAAATCCAGCGCAGCTGCTGGAGTTAAACTCCGTAGATAAGCTTGAAAATAAGCGAAAAATACATATAGATTCACAAGAAAACCGCTGATAATAGGTATAGGAAAAGTTATAACCAATCGATGCAGAACCAAATTCTGCATCTGACCATCAAATAATATACAGAGTGTCACATTTGAATGTACGATGTACTTTTTGAAAATTTTTTGAAATTTTCTCAGAAATTCAAAAATGAATTAACATACCGGTTGTTTGATTTAAAAAAAAGAAATTACTGGCAACTTGTGCTATGTGCCTTGAAAATATTTTAAAATGAAAGTCTAAAAAAGTATAAAAATTCAGAATTGTAAGTCACAAACATCTACAGTGAGAAACCCGGTATAATAGGTATATAAAAACACAAAGTCAAAATTGACACAAAAAAAACACAAAAAAAAGTCAAAATTTCAAAGCAATCGGTGAAGAACTTTCGGAGATTTAAGATTTTGAACAAACGAACATTTACATTTTTATTTTTATAGATTATGAAGTTTGTTTTGGTACGATATTATAAATAAAAATTATGAATTGTTATAATTATTTTAAGTTTTAGGAAAACAAAAAAAATATCATCATTATTTTGACTAATAAGTATTGCTCGTAATTCCTTAATATAAAATGATTTTAGTTAAAAATGAAAGATTTAAGTTTATAGGCGCCTCAAAAACTTAATGTTTGGATAATGCTACAGCTGAAATTACAAGTGATAATCGTAGGATAGCGTTCAAAATGTATCGGGACTTTCCCAGTCTGATGAATGGCATGACCGAGAGATAATTTTTATCATTAATGTCATATTCATCATAATTAGGTTGTTTGGTTTAGACAAAAAAAAATGTTAATCATGTCAAGTTTATAAATCTTGTAAACATTTTTTAATAAATAAAAGCAATATATTTTTACATAATTCTACATTTTTTTTTATCTTTGCTAACCAATATAATATCTGAATTGATTCCATCTCGGATTGAACACTGTTGATTACTGAAATGCACTAACAAACATAGTATGTTTTCGAACGGTCACCTATGCAAGTACTAACCGTAACAGGTTGATAACATGTAATATATATAAATATTTTTTGGTAAACCTTAGTTAAATAACAAAAAATGAATAGATAGTAACGCAAATTATGTTTAAATATATTGTGTAAAAGTGTTGATGTCAAACACTGGTAAAATGATTTGAAATACAACACCAATTATTTTGATTGCACGTATATTTCTTTTTCTACACATTAAGTCACAATAATATTGAATTATATACAATAATAGCTTAAGTGCAATAAGTGCTACGTAAATATAATCATAAAATGGCTTTAATTCACGAAACATTCTGTAAACCTTTAAAATAAAATAATTTTAAATTACATTATTAAGTTAAATTGCATTATTAATTGAAATATGCATTGAATATCAAGGAACTAAGGTTTTCAGATAAGTTACGCAGCAGGGCAGCCAATTCCCTTTTGATATAATTACAAAGAAAAATAGATACTTAGACACAACGACATCACATAATAAGGGGTGCTAAGATCGAACGATCTCCCGCAACCTAACATTTACGAAAATAATACTTATATGATACTAACAGCTACAGGTTTTTTACATAAATAACTGAGAATATATTACACAAAAGAAAAACAATATCTTTTTATACAACAACACAACCTAACTAGAGTGGCATCTATGGGCTGACATCGATTTAACACAGACTTGGAGCCTTCATTTTATTGATAGCGTTGGAGAGATGGAGTACCTCGGTGTTGAGCTGGTGCACCAAACTTTCCAATTTCTCCACGTTGTCGAGTACTTCGACTCTTTGGGTGTGTGGATTGAATCTGACTTCGAACGGTCTGGACATGGCGCTGACCCATCTTCTGAATTTGTCCTTCATGTCTTCAATGCTCTCGGCTACATAATATATGGGTTGATATTCTTGATCTTGGTAAGGTTGGACAGCGGTAGAGGCGGGTTCGAAGGGTCTGTGTTCAGGTTTGTCGGACAGAGCGTGTAACAATTCACCGTAGGCCGAAAGAAGTCCAGCTCCATATACTTTGGTCTCACCACCTTCCTTGCAAAGACCGAATTCAACGGTGAACCAGTATACCTGGAGCAAAGGAATATTTTTTAATGCTTTTTATGACAATATACGGTGATAAATAATAATATCATACAAAATATAATCGTATTAAACATTTAGAACTTTTATAAGTCAATTTATACTAGCGGAAAATTATATGTTGTTATATATATATATATATATATATATATATATATATATATATATATATATATATATATATATATATATATATATAGACGCGGAGCATAGGGCTTTAATAAAAGCTCGCCATCTGGTTCTATTCTTCGCCAGAACCTTAACTTCCTGCTAGGACATGTTCACTCTTTCACTCTTTTCAGTTCATCATTGTTAGTTCTCCTCCGAGCCCGTGCAGGCCTTTTAACATATCTTTCTATCTATCCTTACGATCTATATCTATCTATCCTTACGAAGTGCTATCTCGTATTCAATTTTCTTTTAGGTTGTGTGATGGAGCAAGTCTTCGTTTCGAATCGTGTTCGGCCAGAATATGCGAAGTATTTTTCGCAAGCATTTATTTATTAAGACCTGAGGTTTTTTGTTATTGTCTTCGTTAATTTCCACGTTTCACATCCGTAGAGTAAAATCGCCCTAACATTGGTGTGAAATATACGAAGTTTTGTTTGCGTTGGGTATTGTGTTAATCTCCATACAGATGCTAGAGCTCCAAAAGCTCCTTGACCTTTTCGTATTCTATTTTTGACATCATGATCTGCATCTCCATTTTTTGAGAGAATGCTGCGCAAGGATGTAAAACTCTCCCCATCTTCTGTGGGTGACCCGTTGAGGAAGAAAGGCTGGAAATTTCTGGTGTTGATTCTCAGAGACTTGGTTATATGGACCATATTACTAAAATTGATGCGACATAAGACATATGTCATCCGCGTATTCAAGGTCCTTCAAGCTAGAATTCAGGGTCCACTGGATACAGGATTGACCGTTGTTGATATTTTAAGGACATAATTTAGCAGAACGTTGAAGAGAAGAGAGGACAACACACATCCCTGCCTCACACCAGTAAAAATGGCCTCCAATTAGCTCATTAAAAAGTAATTTTGTTTGTTGGGTACATAGAGTATAAACTGCTGATGAAAATCGCATGAAAGAAATCACTGTAAACGCAAATTTAATTAGACTTGACACAAACCCGCAGAGGTTTTGGAAGCATTTGCGATGACTGATAAAATCTGAACCTATGACTTTGATTAAAACTCAAAGGTGGAAAGAATGGACAATGACCTTTATATTGTAATAATAAATCTTGATATCTGTATTTGGCATACTACTAGAATAACTATTAGATAAAAAATAGTTTAAAAATCTTCCTTTCCAAACCAATGTGAGAAAAATATAAACATGATCTTGAAAACAAGAGGTCATAGGTCATATCAAAATAGGCAAAGGACATCGGACAGTTGAAATATCATGGGCAATTTTTGGTAAATTAAACCACATATTTCAAAACCATGATACCAATAAATCTTAACGCAAAAGTCTTGGATACTTATATATTGCCAGTAGCTACCCATGGCTTGGAAACTATGTCAATGACAAAACAGACACTGCCAACCATCAAAGAGTTGTGAAGAGAGACATGAGATGCTCTATGCTCAATATCATCTTAATGGATAGAATTAGAAATGAAGAAATCCGGCTGAGAAGTAATGTCTTAAATGGCAAGAACTGAAATGGCGACCAAGGCAAACAAACCACAGTACAGGCAGGCCACAAAAGAAGTGGCTGAACGAAGTTAAAGGGCTAACGTGCAAGAGATGGTTTAGGGAGGGACAGAACGGAAAATAGTGGGAATGAATGAAAGAGGCTTATGTCCAAGAGTAAGTGGATATGTTCAGGACTAATGACCAAGAATAATGATGCCCTAACTCAAAACACTTATGTTTCAATGACTATCATCCACAAAGTAGGTTTCGAAATTTGTGAACTGCTGCTGTATTCTCTAGATTTGATCCCGACGGATTATTTAAGGTTCCCTAAGCTAAAGGAACATTTATCTCAAACTTTTATTTTGCCATCGAATATAAATACTTAATTGTTGTTGTGAGAGAGTTTTATAATTATTAAAATTATTTTTTAAATATATCTCAGCCCTTCGTCATCACTACATCAAATATTTAAATCTTTGAGGAGTTTTTGCTGAAAAATAAAACTATTTTAAACATTCAAAATGTTTCCTTCAATGTTAGAGATACTAATTTCTGGTCTACCAATTATCCTGATATATTTTTGGAATATGACGAAAGAGCTTCTCTTTAATTACCTTGTTTTAATGTTTGTTTTTCTTTTTTATGACATATTTTTGTCTTGAGTTTTGCTAGAAAATGTATTAATTAACATAAATGAACAGAAAAGTTCAAATTCTAATCTGAAGAAAGAGAAATTTTTACTATTGTGATCGGTTCAAACTATCAAAGAGCTAAACTAATCGGCTACATAATTATTTCCTGTTTGTTCCAACTCGTTATTTCTGATGATATTCAATAAATTTGCAACTAAACGACTGTTGATGATTTCTTAATAGACACATTTGACGTAAATGTTTAGTGACAGATTTAACGCTTATCGTTTATTTTATTAATGGAATGGGCAACCTTTGAATCGTCGGCATGATTTAGATAAGTCGACAGGCCTAGATAGGTGTGACGTAACGTTGACCATGTACGCATTTCATGGGTTTTCTCGATGGCGAAGACTAGTCACGCGTGACCAATCTTGACCATGGCACGGTATCAATTATGTAAAGGTGTATCTGTCTTGGTACGGTGCATCTGAATGCAGTTCAATTTTCAGAGACGTGCCATGTAAAATCAACTAGGGGAAGAGTTTAAACTCAAAATTCCCTAATTTCCATAAACACTGTTCCTGGTTAATCTGACTTGTTAACTGTCAACGCATTGATTTTACATAAATGTGTTGTTTATAAAAAAACATCCAGTTCCGGTTTATGAAATAATTTTAGCACATAATAGATGCAAATAGTTTTGAAATAATTATTATGACTCGTAAATATTTACCTGAAAATGCTTTTAATATAATTCAATATATTTATTATCGATTATAATATACTTTATGGAGGTTAATAATTTTAAAACGTAATAGACTCCTAAAGCCTTTTAAGCCTTTAATGCTTTTTTTACGATGAAACAAGTAATAACTTTATAATACTTACAGTGCTGAGTTTTTCGATTTCTTCGTCTGAAGCTCCAAGAGAGGCCAAACCGATTTCTTGAGAGAATTGAGCAAAGCTGGGATCGGCTAAGAGAGGCATGTGTCCAAGGATTTCGTGTATAGCATCGCTGAAATAAAAGAATTTTTTAGAAGCGGTGTAAGAATTATAAGATTTTAATTCAAAAGAGTTTCAATATTTGAAAAAAATTGGCCACAAATTTCTATTTCGAAGATGATGTATGTATTCTTCTGTTACGAATCGTATTATCCTAGAGGGCGTCAATAAATAATTTATACTGATTATATTTAGCACACAAAAAAAGCCGCGTTGGAGTGAATACCAATAAATTTTACCAGGAATGGTTATAGCATATTCAAATTACGAATAAAAGAAGTAAACCATATTTAGTGGAGACTAGAACTTCAACAAAAGACAGTAGCATTCGATCATCAAGTATCTATTTTCGGGAAGAAAATATGGTTAAGAATGTTTTAATAATATGTCAATAACAATACGACAGTGTCATCCAACATAATCAACTATAAAAATTGGTCAATTTTTCTGTTGGAACCTTTGGTGAGAAATACTAAACATGAAGAGATTTACCACTAAACACCAAAACGCTTTTTTGAACTGCTCCACGCACGTTTCGCAAACCATGCTAGCATCATCAGGGGATGATTTACTCTCAATCAACTAGAGTAAATCAACTCCTGATGATGCTAACATGATTAGCGAAACGCGCGTCGAGCAGTTCAAAAAAGCGTTTTGGTGTTTAGTGGTAAATCTCTTCAAGTTTAGTATAAAAATTAGGTTGCTGATTTTGAATATGGAAGAAAAAATGTTACATAAGAAAATGTTAGATAAGAAGGCGCTTGATGAACTAATTTCTGCGTCAACATGAGAAAGCTTTGATAACTGTCAATCTATGTTAGTCAAACTTGAACAAAAGCTTTATAAACCCGACGAGGAAATATGTCCAAAGGTGTTATGTGCAAGATAACGAACGTAGCTAACTAAGGTGTAACAGAATGCTTTATTTACAATTGGTGGTAACTATTTAAAACAATATTAGTAGTTATTTAATTCATTTGTAGGCTACTATAATATATATTTGTCCAACTCAGGAAAACAAACGGTTGTGTCAGCTTTAACTTCATCATTTTAAGTAAACTTTGATTCAGAGAGCCATTTCCTTAGGTTTCTGAAGAAGTGATCGGCGGGAGACAAATCCAGTAAATGCGGTGCATGTGGCTGCACTTCGAAGCAAATGTTATAGAGTTTTGCAACAACAACTAAAGACGTGTATGTAAGCATATTGTCGTGGTAAAAAGGCCGTATTTTGTTGCTCAGATCTGAACGTTTTACCTAAGTAGTATCCTTCGGTACAGTAGTAGTAAATGTAATACTCCACGTTGATGGACTTTTTCTCCAGATGAAACTATTCGCTTTCTTTGACTCATTTTCACGTGCTCCCACCCAATGTTTGGACTGCTACTATATCTCTGACATGTAATAGTGAATCCGTATTTCATCTACCATTCTAAGATGTCTACAAAACTCAGTAGAACGCGTTTAATTTAAAATAATCTTGAGAAGTTTTCATTTGAATGTTGCTTTGATCGACTGTCAACAAGCGTACCACCCATCGAAAGGCAAGGTTCTTTGAACCCAAAACATCGTGGGAAATGTCATGAACTTGGTTTATCAAGATATTTGCAAAGTCAGGAAGCTCGCGTACCTTCAGTCGGCGATCATTTCATACGACATTGTGGATATTTGAGACCATTTGGTCGGTCGTCGCGGGTTTTGGACATCCCGAGTGTTCACCTTCAACAGATGTACATTTAAATGCAGCAATCCACATTTTTATCCTCAAAAGTGAGGGGCGGGGGGGCATTATTTAAAGTGAAATCTAACTCTTTTTTATGGCATCGAAGTTAAACCATTAAAATCAAACTACTTTACATCAGCTCGAACTTGAATTTTATCAATTTTTTCACAAACTGTCAAGGCAACTAAACACAAACTTCACGGCACATCATCTAAGGAATTATACTTGCCAAATATCCTATTCCTTTGGTAATACTTGTGTCAGTTCAAGAACTATTCGAACAACTCTCGTATTATGTTACTCGACAGTAAAAAATTAACTTATTTATTTATCTCTAGTTTTCAATTGCCCTATATTTTCCAAAACACAATCAATAGAGGAAAGTACAGATACAAGACAACAAAAAAGAGAAAAATATAATTTTCGTTCAACAAAGTTGCTGTTTAATCAGAACCTAATGAGAATATATTAAAATTTTTAGTTATAAAGAACTGAAACAATGATTATTATTCAGTTTATGAACAAAATGAAAAGAATCATATCGAGAATAAGATAAAATATCTTCAATATTGAGTCTTTAAGTGACCCGAGGAACTGTAAGGCGATTATATTTTTGCAAAAGAAAATTGAAATTCTTATATTGTCGAATTATTTCTCTAATATTTAAAGCTGTACGGTCTGAAACGTATTGCCTTTCCTCATCCGCGATGTAGGCGACATCTAATGGCAATTATAGGGATCTCCGAACAGATAATGGACCGAAAATGCAATTACCGCTTGGGTCTTTGATCATTTCACGCCTTTCCATACCCAAAACGACATCGACAACTTTAAATTTCGTGCCAGGCATTAACACAATTATGAAACTCTTTCGCTACTAAATTCCTTCGTGTAAAACAAAAATAGAAAACAAAAGGAAGGTACTTACGGTTCTGGAGTGTGGAAAGGGGAGTTTACGTGACGGATATACTGGGTGCTTTGGAAGATTCTGAAAGCCAATGAAGCCAAAAAGTCTCTGGCGGTAAGCAAACCGGCAGCTGGTCTCAGGGTGAAGCCAGTATATTTCTGCATGAATTTGGACATTTCTTCCAGTTGGGGAATTTTATCTTCGATGAAAAGACCTTCATCTTGAAGCATTTTGAATACGCGACGATATTCGCCACATGCATGCTTTTGAGTCAGTTCCTGGACAGTGGTGAAGACAGACTTCCAGGTCTTGTTTTCAGTTTCGGTATACTTGATGAAAGGAACTGAATCTCCACTGGAAACAAACATAATGATTGAGTTAATTTGATTAGGAATTAGTTAGGTGAAACTCACTATTTGTAAGCAAAAGCAATTTCGGCGATTTCCTTGCGTCTGGCTCTGTACTCCTTATCAGCAAATCCTGGATGGTTCATGTCCAGATCAGGTTCATACTTGGTCATTAGATGGTTGCAGTCATCCAATTCGCTAGCGTGTCTTGGGAACCATGGGTTCTTAGCGGAAATGTTATCTTCGCCGATCAAAGTAGTATGTTCTAAAGACTGCGACTGTCTCAAGTTTTTTAACAGTTGAAGCATATTCACTCTGGACATGTCGATCTTAATGAGAGCATCCAATTGGGCATTTTCGTTAATGTTAGGGCGAGTTTCCAAATGGACAACGACACCTTGATACTTTTCGATTAGTTTCAATACCCTGGCGAGGGAGCTCATGCCCTCACGCAGACGAAGGATCAAAGCGGCTCTCTGGATGATCTTTTCTGATTCGGGATCCTCAGTGATGGCGTTGGCGAGGACCACTTCTTCTTCGGTAAGGCCTGAGTCTAATTAAAATAAAATAAACAATTTTTCATTAGTTTTAAGGTAAAGGAAAGCGTAATCAAAATGCATAACAAATGGACGGTTATTAATAGGACTCAAATAATAACAAATCAGGGAATTATCAGACCGAGACGTCGTATGACCTTCTAGTATATAACGTCATTGGCACGACAGCGTGAAGTTACCAGGTTTGAACAAAAACCAAATGACAAAAAATTGAATATTGAAAGCTATTTCGCATCTTTATACAGAACCTTCAATTAATCCCATCACCCACGCGACCAGTGATTTATTTAAACTTAGTAACTTTGATTTTTTTTATGTTGAATTATTTAAATCATTTGTCACAAAAAATTATTAGTGAAATTTCTCCTAGATCTGTCATCTATATTTATAGTGTAAAATGTATGTTAATTTTTATGTTTCCTAAGCAACAAAAAATATTTTAAAAGCACCTCTTACATTTGAATTAATTAATTTGATTATTTAAAAGAATTATATTGGCATTTCATAAAAAATTATTTTTTATTAAAATTTATTTCGAAGTATTTATCCAAATATCTTTAAAATTTACTTTCTTTTTTTGTCACTGATGTAAAATTTTTAAAAAAGCAGACGAAACATTTATTAAATGGAAACCAAATTTAAATCCCACTATCACATGGTAAACTTCTTTGCAACAAAAAATATTCAGCTCGATAAAATATAAAGCACATAATTGGACACTCAGTGTGAAAGACTTTCAACTGAAGAGTCTATTATAATGGTAAAAGTCAATTTTCACTCTCCATTTGACATGGAAAAGCGGCTAGAGAGGAAAATTTATATTTTCCCACTTTTGCAGGCATAATTTTGGATTTGCGGCTTAAGACCGTGAATGATGGCGAGGCAGGAAAGCAAGCAAGTCGCGAAGTAAGTGCTAGTGTCCGTTTTTATTTCAGCACGTACATCAAAGATTTATTATTTAGCGTTTTAAAAAAGACAGGAGATTCTTGATTTGTGTTACACTGTATTAAATATAGATGACTCTCATCTGGAATCAAAAGATTGTTTTATGTTTAAGCAACTAATCATCTTCGATCTCGAAGTTGTATCATGGTTTAAATACATTATCGCTTCTACCATTATAGTGACATTGGAAGAGAGAGGAGGTATCCAAAGATCGACGAATGGCATCTTCAGTGCGTGATGCATTTGTTGTTACTACGGTAGAACGATTCGAGGATGTCTGATTTTGAACAAATGTTGAATATTGTTTGAAAAACTATTGTTGAATATATTTTTTTTATTAAATGTTTTTTAATCAACAGGTGATGTGTACGAAATATATATGGCTGTCATTGATTATGAAAAGGCATTTGATTCAATCTTAAAGCGGGCCATAATGGATGCATTGCTTAATCAAGGCGTAGAGAAAGCCTATGCAAATCTACTAGGATCGATAAATGATGAAGCTACAGCGACAATCCACCTTGACGATCTTGAGGTAGTTTACGGCAGGGTGACGCAATATCGATTCTTCTTTTCTCAGCCTGCCTAGAAGAAGTGTTCCGTAATGTGGATTGGGAACAGAATGAAATAAGAATTAATGGTAGGATTAGAGGTAGTAGGTAGAATTAATGGTGGTTAATAATGATTTAATACTTAAATCATCTTAGATTCGCAGATGTTATCGTTCTTCTTTCACAAGACCCAGAGGAGCTGCAAAGACGCGTACCAGAGCTGCAAAGAGCTGGGGAACCATTTCGCTTAAAAATAAACCAGACTCTGAGTCAGGTCATGTTCAATAAATTTGCTGAAGATAAAAATATGTCTATTTTAGGAACGGATTTGGAAGTTGTGGATCACTATATATATATATATATATCTTGGGCAGAGGGTTTCAATGGAAGGGGATACCGTCCGGAAGGTGGATACCTACGCGTTAAATGTGGTTGGCAGGTTCAACATGGTGTTTAAGAGCAAACTACCACTTTGCCTGAAAATAAAAGTCTTTAATCAGTGTGTCCAGCCCGTTATGACATACGGAAGTGGGACCTGGACACTCACATCACAGTCAGTTCAAAAACTTCGAGTAGCACAGAGGGGAATAGAAAGATGTATGCTTGGCATTACTAGACGGAATAGAAATTCCTGCACATGGATCAGAGAACAGACGAAAGTGAGTGACATCACTGGAAGAATAAAGCAATTGAAATTGAAGTGGGCGAGGTAGCGAAGCGAGGCATGTAGCGAGGCGATGGGACGAAAGATGGACCAGGGCGGTCCTATATTATAACCGCTTGATCGCAAACGTCCACGGAGAAGACCGAAGGCTTTCATCCTGCAGTGGATTGATACGGGTTGATGATGATGATGATGATATATATATATATATATATATATATATATATATATATATATATATATATATATATATATATATATATATATATATATATATATATATATTTGTTGTTGAATTATTTTTCCACTAAAATCCAAGGTAATCCATTCGTATGCATAGTTACTTGTTTGAAAATATTTAAATTATAGACAATAACATTATATTTACCATCTTTGTTGTTTAAATCTTCAGTTTTCTGGTTGAATTGTTCGTTTTCAATGTCAGGATCTACGCTAGAGTCTACAGAAATAAAAAGAAAACAAAAAGAGTCATGCAAATAATCGTGCAAAATAAAGAAAAAAATATAAGTCATGCCCTTGGGATAAAGGAGGATATGCTTACCATTTGATCTTGTTCTTGCTTCATCTAGAGCAGTTTGTTTGGTTTGCTTCACGACCAATGTTTCAAAACGAGCGTCATCTACTAGAGATCTACGCCTGGCTGGGTAGCCGTTCTGCAAAATACAAAAAAATCTCTTAATTAACTAAAAATTAACTACTGTAATTAATTCAAAAAATGTTAATGTAGTTTAAAATATTTTAAACGCTACCTTGCAAACTACACAATTGGTTTTGGAATGTTGTCAGTTGATAAGAATAATGTGTATTATAATATTTACGTGGTTACATACATTACTTTAAATATAACTCTGAGATATACAAATTATGTGTCAGATATTGCCATATTAACACACATTGCGACATCCTATATTTAAAAAAATAGAACGAAAATGAAATTATGAAATTCCATATCCAAAAGGATCAATTTTCATAAAATGAAATAAAAGAAAATAAGTACAGGTATATTAGAATCAGCAAATAGTGGATTATTTTTTAATCACATCATTTTTTTTCTACTTAAAATATATATATATATATATATATATATATATATATATATATATATATATATATATATATATATATATATATATTTATATATGGTGTGTTTGGTGCATCGTTTGCCAAATTAAAATGGCGTCGATAGGAGGGGTCTTTGCTATCTCCTCAGCTATCATAAAGCATTATTGGGACCACAGGGTTTTTTATGTTAATTTTTAAATAATTTTTTGAAAAATTTCAAAAGTCAGCATTGAAACTTGAATATAAAAAAAAGTAATTGGTATATCCTCCAAATTATTTTTATATTTTAATGTGTAATGTTGTAGGGTTCTACAAAAATCAAAATTACATGCAAGCGACATCTAGTTTTTTTATGGACTCGCAAAGTTGTTGGAAGAAGTAAAAATAAATTTAAAGCTCAGTTTTGCATATTAAAACTCAAATTGCATATTAAAAAAAAACTAAAAGCTATCGTGGTCTTCGAATTATTTAAAAAAGTCTCTGGTTTATCCTCTTTCTAACGGTATGCATTCATGCCATAAAAACGTTTTACTAACTTCACTAATTTGCTAACTTTGTGTATAGGGACGCATTAGACACTGATATTCTACTTATTTGCGTAAAAAACTTACGCTAAGTAGGTAGATAATGTTATCTCACTCTTGCGCAGTGAAGTCTAGCTGCTATCTCTTTCTTACATAGGGTACTAACTTGGACTTGAAGAAAAAATAAAATCTTAATAATCAATGTTTTAATTAATCACAAATCTTGCTCAAATTGCTGGCCTCCAGGAAGGCAAGCGTCTGTTAGGAAAGCGTTCTTGATAGATTCTTTGCGTTTTTCGTACAGCACCATTGGCATCAAAATTTCCGCGTAGTCTTCATTAGAGAATGCAGTCATCATCAAATCAACAAAATGGCAGAAACACACTACGAACAACTAAACAAAAACTAACACAACTCAACAAAAACAAATAACACAAATAACAGAATTAAAAGATTAGCGGCGCTGCGTTGGAACAACAAATGCGTTGCAACAAATCAGCAAAGACAGTCAAATCTCGCGGAATTCTGCCGGAATTATGAATTATTATTATGCGGAATCTTTGAAGCAGATAAAGAAATATGGATCAACATTGAAAATATTAAATGAATCTTACAGCAAATAGGTTTCATAACATTTGATATGTTATCATTTTAAGCTTTATACACGTCTTGCGAGGTCGAAAAATGAAGTGACCATAATTAATAGAAAAACAAAGAATAAAAGCCATCTTTAAGGAGTAGAAATTAACTAAGAGAAAACGAAAATAATGATTGACGGCCGTTAAACCAATATGCGCAACATCAGTCAAATAGTGAGCCAATTCGTCTATCTTGGGGCTTTAATATCGAACGAAGGCGGGAACACTCATGAGATCAGAAGAATATGCGATATAGCAAGAAATAAAATGCGAAATCTTCAGAAGATCGGGTCGGATAGTGATATAATACACAATACAAAAAAACAGATATTAAAAACCTTAATTTTTCTGGTATTGCCATATCCCACTGAAACCTGGACCATTAAAAAACAAGATCTGAAGCGCAACGATTCTTTTGAACTTTGATACTGGAGGTGGGTCCTTCTGGACTACCAGATGAACAAACGCATCCATTATTCAAGAAATTAATAAACCCAGATGGCCATCCCAAATTATTCAAGAATGAATACTAAGATTATTCGGTCACATTGAACGCAGGCATAGCAATAATCTATGGCGGTACAGGGACGGATGGAAAGTTGTAGATCATGCAGCAGACCTCCAAAAAGATGAATAGACCAAATTAAAGACGTAACTGGCACATCTCTCTAATATGTAACCATAGAAGCCAGAAATAGAGAACGCTGGGAAAAAGTAGTTCGGAAATAACCCGAACGAAATAGCGCAGTCTTCGTAAGTCACGACTCTTCTGTAATGAAGAAAACAAAGAAGAAGATATATATTCAGCCAACCATCAATTCATTATTTAGTGCCTGACCTTCACCATGTTACCATTAATCGTAAACATTTTATGGCGAAAAAACTTTAATTCTACCAAAATAATAAACTGGTGATACTTGTCTATTTAACAAGTACAAAACAAAAAATTTGGTGATTCGTTCAGACTTTTTTGAGTTTAGTTAATGGTTAATATCCTAATAAAAAATCAACACTTTACCAAGAACTTTAAGATTGCCATTTTATAACGTCTTTGGAACAGAACCCCAATGCATTTTCACACAGAAAAACCATCGTTCAACATGTTTTGCTCCAGAAAGTATGGTAAAGCTGTTCACGATTCAGTAAATTTTTCCCAAATTTGCATTGTATAATTATATTGTGTTTTGAAATTCCAACGAGGCCACCACGACCACAATCCTGAACAAGAGACAATGAAAATGCGAGCTGCAGTAACACAAGCCACAACTGTAAAAGTATTTTTTGTAGTTTTTCTTTTCTCTGAAATTATTGAAATTAAAAAAAGTTATTCGGAAAGCTGATTGTTAAGAAGTAGGAAATTGTCAATAAAATGGCTTATATCAAAGTTTTCGTAATGGAAATATTAACTGCTCGAAATGTTCAGCTTTTGTCTTCGAAGAAACAAAAATCCGAAGAGAGTTACGATAGTCTCATCACAAAAGCTAAAACCAAAGATGAACTTCATTACGCCGAGGAAATTGCCTCCATCTGCCGTCTTTACTTTCGCCGGAAATCTGGTCTCGACAACGTAAATTCCTGCTTTGATATTTATGCAGCGAACTACTGCTCGTTATCATTTTCTCACAATAATCCGGATTTCTTTCTTTTTTTTGCCTTCGCGACGAGAAATATCTTACGTAAACGCCAGTGCCAATTAGCAGTTCCAGCAACAATTACCAACCGACAATTTCATTCGTTTCTATTTCAAATGCAAATAACTCGTGCGGTGGACGTGGTATATATATATAAATATGAATGCGAACCGTGGCCGGCTTTTTTGCTATCTTAATTAGCTACGATCTTAATGAGAAGGGGCTTGGCTGGGTGGCCTTCGAAAGGGTAAACGGAAATCGAGCCGATGGCAAGGTCAGGCGGAAAGAGATCGGTTGTGCTGTTGCAAGCGATTGCATGCCGTTTGCAGTGAACGATTTTTATTATCAAGGAAAAAAAGTAAATGAGAGGTACTTTTATCTGCATTATACAGACTTATCCCCTGTCTTGTTAAGATAATTGTCTCTTGATCGTTATGCCATTCTATTATTGATACGAAGGAATATGGATAAATAGTGCCTTTCAATTCTTTTATTAGATCTTTTGAACTGAAACACTAAAACTCATGGAAGAAATTTACCACTAAACACCAAATCACTTTTTAAAATCTCTCGAGACGCGTTTCGCTAACCATGTAGCATTATCAGGAGATGATTCGATTTGATTGATCTATTCAATCATCTCGTGATGATGCTAATATGGTAAGAGAAACGCGCGTCGAGAAGTTTAGAAATAGCTGTCAAGTAAGTGTCGTCGCAATTACTAATTGTAAGTTTTGGAAAGAAAGATTGTCATCTTAACAGCGTTATGTGAAGATCGGAACTTCAAAAGAAAATGGATTATACTTTGGTCATCAAGTACCAGACTGTTAATATTTGGTAGGACATTAACATATGTTCAATGATGTCAGAATATTGCGAAATATTCGTTCAACCTATTCAGCTATTAAATACTGAATTGTTGATATTAAAAGTGAAGCTTTTACAAGAATACATAGATGTTGTCAATCTCTAATACCAAATATGAAACAGTAAAAGAAGAACTTTCCCCAGGCATGTGTGTTATCCTGCAACATATCATTGAAATCAGGTCGAAATTACCGCCCACCCACCTTATTCTTCTGCTTTTATCCCTCCCAAGAGTATGTGCATGCAAAGTTCAAATAAAAAATATTGAATGGGTGGAAATTTACAAGATTGTTACGAATCTGGACGGTTATTAAAAATGGACCAACATAGAAACAAGAGGATGGCGAAGATCATCATCATCAGCCTGTATCGATCCACTGCAGGATGAAGGCCTCTTCAGCATGCTTCCAACTTTCACGGTCCTGGGCTTTCCTCTACCACTCGGGTCCAATATACTTAACGATGTCATCAATCCATCGTGCTTTCGGTCTTCTTTGCGGACGTTTGCGATCAAGCGGTATCCACTCCAGCATAGTTGTACTGCCAAGCATACATCTTTCCATTCCCCGCTGAGCCACCCGAAGTTTTTAAATTGATTGCAATGTGAGTGTTCAGGTTTTACTTCCGTATGTCATAACGGGTAGAACGCACTGATCGAAGACTTTACTTTTCAGGCAAAGTGGGAGTCTGCTCTTAAACACTATGTTGAGCCTACCAAATGCCTGCCAGCCACATTTAACACGCCGTTCCACCTCCCGGGCTATATATATATATATATATATATATATATATATATATATATATATATATATATATATATATATATATATATATAGAGTGTTTTCAAAGTTGAGTCATGTATTTTAACAGGTTTGGCATAACTCATAATAATAAGTAATTCTACAAAAATAATTTGTATAAAAGTTGCAAAATAAAGAAGTTATTAACAGTTATAAAATTTGAAAACAGACCTGACTTTCTGATGTCCATAACTTTTGAAATTTAAAATATAAACACTGATTGGATTGAAATTTACAACAGTATTGATACAGAATGATATAGCAGAGATTACTTTTTAATAGATGCATTGAATGAACAGAGTCGAACAATTATATTGAAGAAAATAGGATTATATGAGGCTTAGATCAATTATTAATCAATATATCCACGTTTAACTAACCACAATCAAAAACAAAAAGTTATTACCAAATTTGCATGATCTATTTTGCGTTTAGTAGTTTTGCAATTATCATTAGTCATGGAAAAAGATTCCAGATAACATTTAAGATAAATCAGGAAATCTAAATTACTTTTGATGACATATATTGAGAGAATGTTGTACAATTTGAGAATTTGTGAGATTGGTATTTGGCTATTTCTTATTGTTTTTTTAAGGTTTTTAAAAATGTTTCCCTTAATTCTATTGATTTCTCCGATCATTTATTAATACTTGTTATTCACTACTATTAATATTTTAAAAATACAGAAATATATGATTATTACAGATTTTTTACTTTAACTTTAATTTTTAGAGAACATAACTTATTATTATTAAAAAATTACATTTTGTGTTGTATTCTTTAATTTTAGAAATGCATTAAATTATTTTAATAGCAACAAATGTGGTTTATCTTTGAATTAGCTGTTTTTTATTACTTTAATATAATATTATTGAATATAACTTAATTAAATCAATCTAATGTATGAATAGCATAAAACACACTGAGACTCTCCAAACAAAGGAGTAGAAAATATTCCTAGTTAGAAGAAGATCCGATAAAAAAATAATCACAATATTTAAGATTATTATTATTATAATTTCACTTAATCTTATTATAAGTTCACTTAATGTATTTCTTTTTATTTTAGAATGTTTTAAAATATCAAAAATAGAAAAACAAATAAAATATTTTTATAAATAATAAGATTTGAGTCTATTGATTACAAATTTAGGACTAATCATTATCATTTATCTAGTAAAAAAATTGCAAATAAATATATGATTAAGTTTCAGAGCAATCAGCAATCACATTTTTTTTTAATTTTATTATTTCTAAAACTTTAGTTTTTTTTTCTTTTGCTTTAGGTCTGAATTATGATGGATTTTTATTTGGAGTCTAGTGCGAATTTAAATGATATTCGACTTACCTCAATGCTGTAACTTTTCTTGATGGCAAACATTTCCCTATTCTTTTGTGCAGCAGCGACAGCAGCCATTGTTAATTTTTATGTATATTAACAAAGAAAAAAAGAAATAGAGAAAAATCGAAAAGGATAATCCACGAGTTAGCAAATTGAACACTTGATGAACCCGCACACTGGTAACGGCCCAAAAATTCTCAGAGAAAAAAAATTGAAAATTTTTCTTTCCTTCGACCACGATAGTTTTCAACTACGTCTGTCGAGAATTTCAAAGAATTTTTCTGACCGATTAAAAAGGTCGTGAAACACTGCGAACCTGTAGCAGTTGAATGCGTGATGCGAACACCCGTGTTGACTTTTATGGGGCACAGTTGGCCCCCTTTTTTGGTGGGGATCGAACCTGCGTTGTCCAGAAGAGACAGGGTGCGAGGTCTAGAAGCCGGCGGGTGACACTCTACCGAAGACCCGCGGTTAATGAGTAATCTACTATATACATTTGCAGGCCGGAATACAGAATTATTTGTTTTTATTATTAATTAATTATATTAATTATTATATTAATAATTAATTATTATATTAATAATTAATTATTATATTAATTATTATTATATTAATTTTTTTTTTGAATTTACTGTTAGGCTAATTCTTAAACTAAAACAATTTCTTAAACCGAAATTATGTTCTGTACTTAATCTTCTTATTTGATTAACATTTTTTTAATTGTTTTATTAACGTTTGGTATTCGTATTTTTTAAACAGTTTTTGTAGAGAAACCTTCTCGCAACTTCACTAATTAAATTAACTTGATATTTTAAATAGGCTTCGAATATTAATGATCCATTTATTTTTCTATCAACAATTAGAAATGTTGTATTTTAAAAATAATAATAAACTTTAATTTTCTGCTAGAGAATAAATTAATTGGAACGTATTCTAAGATTAAGGAAAAACTTGAATGGTTTTATCACAAAATGAGTTTCTGTTTATATTTGGTATCAATGATATATAATGCATACTGAATGAAATGTGATTAGACATTATTGGATGATTTTTTTGGGTTTTTCGCCACGATCAGAAAACTTAAAAAAATATGTTCTTGTATAAATAATCACTGGGTAAAAAAAACAAAACGGAGACTAATTTCTCAGTGATTCTTTTTCTGTAATAAATTTGTTTCAATAAGAATCATTGAGAAATTAGTCTCCGTTTTGTTTTTTTTACCCAGTGATTCTAATATTTTCATAACAACATATATTCTTGATATTTTTTGAGTTTTAGATCGTGGCAAAAAACCCAAAAAAGAAAAAAAATATGAACACGCCGCAACCATTTAGACAATATTATTGGATGATCTATGCTTCGTGTGGTACTTTAGGAGAATCAGCTAACTCTCACGAATTGTTTCGAAGCTTGTACACCTCATCATACTGACAAATACAAACAAGATTCTTATGTTCATTTGATATACAACCGGTCCACAGGATGGACGATTTTAGAATGTAATATTCGTAATATTCGGCTAGTAGGTGCGAGAGGCAAGTTTTCAACTCTCTGAATCTGTAATTTAAATGCAACGACCAAGCAATGCTGGACATGCCTGAAGAAATTCAACATTTAGTAAGCATTAAGGGGTCAGAAAATCGAATTGAAAAAATCTATAAAGAAACGTTGTGAAGAGTGGAGGAAACTTTCGATAGCAGCTGTCAACATATGTTCCTGAAAATGACCATCACTTGAATGACATTATTTTCCGACCTTAAGCACTGAAAATGGCATGTTGGCAACATTGAAAATGGTATTAATGCTCCTTTTAAAAAATTCTTATAAAGGGTATTCTTCTTCAGGGTATTAAAAAAATGACCAAGTGTCGTTTTCGGCTTCAGACTTAACACAAGTTCACTTGATAATGAGTAGAAATTGTCCAGAAATATTTTTGCACAGTATTACACGTAATTTAATATAAAGTCTAACTTTATAGCGATGATGGTGCCAGATTTCATAGAGGTTTATCAAATAGCCTTATCTTAAGGATTATATTGAATCGATGCAAAACGTTGTGCCCCTTTCTAGCGCTAGATGGAATTACTTCGGAAAAGTATTACCTACTTCACATGAATACGTGGAAAAGAAAATGTAATGTTTGCTTTTTTGCATTTCTTAAGAATTAAAAATGCCAAAAAATATGGAGTATTTTCGACATATGCTTTTCAATTTTCGAAAAGGCAAAAATACTTCGCAAACGCAAGTGTGCCATAGATAATTCCACGTATCGTAAGGGGTTTAGAATGTTTCGTTAAAACAGTGTTTGCGAATTGGTTTCAAATAGCACAGAATAGAGAAGGATGGAACAATACGAGCGAGACTTATATCATCACTACGATAGCAAAAAGCTGAAATAAGAAGAAGGAAGAAATCTTGAGCAGATTTTTGAATTTGATTGTTTGCTCGGCAATTCATATCAATCATATTATCAATTATAAAGGACGTTGATTCATTTTTGATAAGATTGAAAAATGTGCGACTTGGTACGATCTGATTTGTTTATTTTTCATTAATGATACAATGAACTGTGAAAATTTTCAAACAATAGTTAAAATTTAAGACTTTTTTTAAAATTCTGTCAGATAATTTCAGCAATGATTAATTAGCCAGATAACTTCGGCCGTTGAAATTTTGTCGACATCGTAGGCTCTCGATCGGTCTCTGTCCATCGGTCCATTCCAAGAACGGTAGCGGACGCACGCGACTGCCGCCTTCGGATTTTACCATCGTGTTGGGAGTCCCGCTCGATGGCGTACAGCGGTTATGGTGATGATGGGTGCTGCTGCCCACTACCCATGCAGCATGGAATCGCCCAGCAGTTAATGTGGACGTCACGTGCGGCGCACTTTGATAATCGGCTTCTTCGGAAGATGGTAGCTAGTTAAACGGCGACAACTTATTCATAAGTTAATCGGAAATTCGGCGGTATTTCGTAGTATAACAAACTGGGATTTTTACGATGTTTTTCTTCGCGGTATTTGCTAAAGATTTTCCAATTGTTTTTTTATTGTTTGTTTCGTTAGGTTCGAATAAACTAGTTGATTAAAAGTATTCGGATATTATAATGAATGAAAAATTATATAATGTCACGGGATTTTTCTAAAAATAAATCATTGTGGTTTTCTGTTTGCTTTATTTAAGTGTCATATTTGAAGGTTTGTGGAATGGTAGATATTAAAGCCTTTATTTAGAAAGTAATTTCTCAAGCTGGTGTAATACTGTGAAATGATGATATCGAAAAAGTGCTTCAGTTAAATTTGCAATAATACCGAATGATTTTTTTTGACACTTGACACAAGATACAAAAATACGAGGTTATTTTTTAGTAAGGTCCGTTTTTTAATAAGAAGAAAAATACTATAAATATCAATATATTTTTTCCCATATTCTACATGCTTTTATCTACTTTTCCACATAATTTCCACATAATTTGTCATACCGCTCAACAAGTTTTTAAATTTCGACATCAAAGAAATTTGCCGCCTGTTGAAGAAGCTCAATACATGACTGTAGCTTTAAAGAAGCCAAGGCCCACCAAGGAACTACTTTAAGCACCGAAACAAGTGGAAATCATTGGGTGTGGACTGTAAGGTTGATGATCCAGTTCCTCCCACCCAAAAGACCTGATCAGACCTTTTGTTTGTGCACAAACATGTGACATTGTCATAGAGCAACATCACACCGGATGACAGTAGGCCACACCGCTTGTTTTGTATGACACACCGGAGTTTTCTGAAGGTGACACAATACGAATCAGAACTGATTGTTGTGCCTCTCGGCCTAAAATCCACAAACAAAATCCATTTCCTGTCCCAAATAACAGTTGCCATCCATGATCTTTTGTGCTGAAATTGCCTGTTTGGCTTTCACTCTGGTGGTTTCATTCCATTGACTATTACTTGGACCCAGGAGTCATCTGAGACACCCAAGTCTCGGCGAATAGCTCAATTTTCTTAAACATTATAAACTTTTACAGCTCAGCACACAGAGATACAAGATACAAATATACATAATACAAAGATACAAGATACAAAAACACAAGTTATAAAGGTATAAAACTAAATAACAACATAAGATGCTGTGTTAGCAAAGGGTTGTACAATAACAGTATCAGAATTTTAAAATGGAGTACAATGATAAGTACAAGTGATAATCCATTAATTTTTTTTAACTTTGGGAAATTTGAACGACATTAGTTTCAAAATATAACATCATTATTGATTCTTCAAGATAAAATAAAAATTTCCGGATTATCATTCAAGTTCTGACACTTTTATTGTACAATCCTTTACAACTAGAATCATGCTATAGATGTCCCTAGGGGGGCTTTATCGAGAAGTAAAAAAAAAATGTGCCGCTACTAATGAGTGTAAATACTGACAAAATTGATATCATTGAATAAAATACTACATCATTTCTAGTATTTATAAATAATGCTCTTCTATAAAATGAAATATTTCACAATTTTTATTATTTATTTATTTGATGCAGGTGTTATTTTTCTGCTTCAAATTGAATGTTAATAAAGCCTAAAGATATTGCTAGAGTAAAAACAGATTTTTTATCGCTTCTTGTTTATTGAATTAGAAGTTTTTGCTTTATTGTTGGTTTCTCTGCTGAGATTTGTACACAGGTCGACATGCTTTTTGTAACATTGATGATAATGATCTTTTTGCGTTTCATTTAGGTAATTATTAAAATGCCTTTTCACCGAAATGGCCTAGCACGTCCCATTTGCAAGTACCTGGTTCTCCTTTATATCACTGGGGTTATTAAAATTATTTGTACCTAACTTTGGACTGGGTAATGTAGGAATTACCACAAGACCATAGAGGGAGAATTTCCACAGTATTCTACAAAACTTTAAGGGCAGTTTTATTGTTTTCTATAGTTTAGTTTGTTTCTGTCTCGTTTATAGTACAGTCAAGTGTTTAAGTCGATTTTATATAAAGTAGCAAGTTCTATTCATCGATTTTGCAAAGATCTATAGGATAAGTTCTGATATATATGCGGACAATTTATTTTAAAGTCACAAGCTAGATCTATATCCGAAGACTATCTTTTATATTTTAAGAGCCAAATTGGAGATCAAGATAAAAGTTGGGCTCCTCATGCTGTGTGAGTTGTCACGTAAATTTAATTCAGTGGATGAATCGAACGAAAAATTATATGCCGTTTGCTGTTCCTATACTATGGAGAAAACCTACTGACCATGTAAGTGATTGGAGCTTCTGTATCACTAAAACAGACAAAATTCAGTATCCAAATTTGCTTTCTGCATTTAGGCCAGTTTCTCTTAGCCAGGAACTACCGGTACCGATTGTGTCTTTAAACCTGGAACAACATGTTTCCCGGTTATTTAAATTATTCATCAGGATTTGATCCCCAACTTTCTGAGAACAGTAGTTGTGATCTAATATTTTTAACAACTACGAGTGAAGCCCACTTAAAAACTCAGAATGAATTAAATGATTTGATATGTGACTTATGATTATCAAAACAAAAACTGAAACTTCTTGGTTCCAGACTTTAACAATGGAATGTTAGATAAAAATGCAAAAATATCTGTTAGATAAAAATTCAAGTGTTTCACTTTGCCTTTAGTTTAGGCTTAAAATCGTACAAGCTTATGCACCATAAGCCATAGGGATGAGGAAATTGAAGAATTTTATGATGATGTGGCCCAGCTTTTATACAAGGAGAAATGTAGGTACAAAATCCTGATGGGTGATTTTAATGCCAGAATTGCAACAACAAGAACTGACGAAAATGTAACTGGCCCATATGGAACTGGTGAGCGAGACAATAGAGGTGACAGATTGGTTGATTTTGCTGAAGGGCAAGAACTATATATTATGAATTCGTTCTATAAGAAAAATATCAACAGAAAATGGACTCGGAAAAGTCCATCTGGGCTCACAAGTGAAACTGACTACATAATGACCAACGATAAAACAATATTTACCAAGTGTACTGTCCTTAACAATTTTAATTTTGGAAGTGACCACCGAATGGTACGAGCAAAACTTAGGATTAACTGTCGAAGAGAACGCGAAAGAATGGTAAGATCAAAGAAGGGAAAAGTGGATTCTGGGAAACTGCTGGAGAGAGGAAGCGATTTTGAGATTGCTTTGTCAAACCGGTTTGCTGTGTTACAAGATCCGGAGGAAGTGGAACTATCAGTTCAATATGAAGAAATCGCCAACAATGTGCTTCAAACGGCTGCTTCAATAGCACCAAAAGAAAAATGTCTCAAAACAGACAAAAATTTCCAGTGAGACCATTGATTGAATGAAGAAACTGCGGGCAATGAGAAATGCAGATAGTGCTTTTGGCAGGGTCGAGTACAGTGAGCTCTGCAAAACTATAAGAAAACGTATCAAAGAGGCCACGCGCCGATTCAACATGCAGCTAGTGCAAAAAACCCTGGAAGAAAACAAAGGAATTAACAAGGCTAAACAGAAGCTGAGAAATAAAAGAACGCAAACGGAAGGCTCCAGGAAAGGACAGTGTAACGGTCGAAATGCTAAAAGCTGGTGGTCGGACGTTACATAAAACACTGTCAAAAGTATACTCAAAATGCCTCAAAGAACAAAAGGTACCTGACTTATGGAAAAATGCAGAAGTGGTCCTTTTACATAAAAAGGGAGCACAGGAAGATTTAAAGAACCACCGCCCAATAAGTCTCCCAGTAACGTACATAAGCTTGGACGATTTGAAGCCTAAACTTTTTATTCAGCTGAATCGGTCAAATGTATTTTCAAATTTTACTACACTGTCTTTCATCCTTCGATTGATGTGGAATCCAATTCCGCCACATTAATATAAATTTTTTTTAGATTCGTTTTGAAAACGAGAGGAGAAGACCTCCCGAAACGTTATCGTTTAAAAGTTTGCATTTATTTTAATAAAATTTGTTCGTTAGGTAAATTTATTACAGAAAAAAAATCACTGAGAAATTTGTTTCCGTTTATACCCAGTGATTCTTTATTTACATAAGAACAGATATTTTTTGATATTTTTTGAGTTTTAGATCGAGGCCAAAAACCCAAAGAAAACAAAAAAAATATATGAACACGCTACAATCATTCAGATAACAAATGTATTAATAACACGATCTCTTAGCCAAAGCGACATTATTAATCGAAACACCTATTATACTAAAATTAATCCGAAAAAATATTTTTTTATAATGTTTTGTTCCCCAACCCTTAAAAATATTATTTTTTTAGAAAATTTAAAGTATTCGCTATTTAACTCACTGTCAAATCAGTGAACGTTGTTTAATTTTTAGTGAGAAAAAATTATTCAAGTATTAAAATCATTACACCACTTAAATTTATTTTAATTTATGCCATTTCAGTAAACGTTATTTAACGTCATGGTGTATACGTTTTCTTTCTAAATATAATCCTACGATTTGTAATGATGAATACCGGACAATTTATCACAAAACGAATAACAATGAGCACTCAGGGATTGCAGGAATTTGTTGTAAATCCCAGTAAAAGTAAGATACCGGCGTAATTTTTAGCAAGAGTCAATTATTCCATCATTAAATCCATTGTACCGGTTAAATTTATCTAATTTAATGTTAATTAATGCGGTCAATTCGCTCCCGAGATTTAATTTTACATACAACCAAATGATACTACTTCACAGCTAGCATTCAAATCGTTACATCTAATTATATTAAAGCAAGGTCAGCCGTAAGCTGTTAAAACTTTCATAAAAACATTAGCCATTGTGGGATAGTATTCAGTACTGGTACGATATCATACTTTATTTGAAAATCGGACAAACATTTAACAAAAGTATTTGTTAAATAAAGGATTATAATTCACTCCTCTGAAATATAATTCGATTTCACCTTTTTGTTCCAACAAATAAACATTCCTTCTTCAATATTAAAGTGTGATTGCACTGCAAACTATTGAGTAGGCGGTTTTTAACAAAACATTCCACTACATAAGCCTTCAAGATACGGGAAGATCAGGTCGTCCACGGTCTCGCGATGCCAACATTTTATAAGCAGGTGAATCTGCAGATCCTAGGACAGTCTCTACGAAACTTTCAGCGGAATTAGAAGTATCATACATAATGTAATTTGGCATCTGCGGGGCATAGGAATGGTGCCAAAGAGTTGTAGAAGCATCCCTAAACTGTCGTCCTCGTCAAGTAACGCATCCAGTTGCTGTGTATAAAATTGTCATAAAAAAAATTCGTTTCATCAAATGGATTGTTACCTGCGATGAAAAATTGGTTTATTTCAACAATCCTAATGACACAAAGCAATTGGTTATGCCCGGGCTACCAGCTCTTCCGGTACCAAGAGTCCGAGAAATATTTGTCAAAAAGGTGTGATGGTTCCATGTAAAATCCTCTTTTAGATAGATACATTTCGAACAACGATTTGCCAATTTTTTAAGCCGCAAAAATTATGAGCTTTTCATTTATTGTGAATTTCTTTTCAGCCAGCAATTTCGTTACATTTTATAAGAGATAAAAGTCGAAAGGGGGCAAGTCCGGGGAATAGGGTGGATACAGCATCAATTCAAAGCTTAAATTGACCAATTTCGCCGTTACAATGGTGAAGTAGACGGGTGCATCGTCGTAATGGAACAGAACTTTTTATTTGCCAAATGAGGACCTTTTTTATTAGCTTTTCGGAAAATTTGACCAATAATGCACCATAATACTCTCATGTAGTCGTATTTCCATTTTCCAAATAGCCGATGAAGATAATTAATTGCGAATCCCAGAAAACAGTGGCCATGCTTTTTCTGGCCGAAGGAAGAATTTTCGTCTTCTTCGGGGCACATTCACCAAATAAAATTCACTGTTTTGAATGTTCTTTTGTTTTTGGTGTCTAGCGATGAATCTAAGTTTCATCAACACCTATCAATCACTCGATTCCGCGTATCATTAATGATTGGCCTAACCGCATGATGCTTATAATTGAAATGATATGACGTGTACTATTAATATAGAAGGAGAAGTGAAATTTATTGATCATACATAGACAACAGTCTTGGGCATCATGGACCACACTTACAAAATACAATTACTACCAGAATTAAGTGATGATGATTTTGATCGAATAGTTGAGTTTTGCGAAGTAATGATGGAAAAAATAAATACCAATCCAAATTTTGTTTCAAATATTATTTTTACGGATGAAGTAATATTCTGTTTAAATGATCATGTTAACAGACACAATTGTAGATACTGGGCTGATACTAATCCGTACTGAATGGAGCAGGTTCACATACAGTATACTCAAGAGTTAATTGTTTTAATAGAATTTAGTGGCAAGAATACTATAGGACCTTTTCTCATTGATGGCAATTTGACAGCAGATAAGTATTTAGATCTATTGGAAGAAAGTATTATCTCTCAACTTTTGCATGTGTTTCCAAAGCTAATTAACCAAAATTAGGAAATAGAGTAATAGCAAGATGGTGCATCAGCACACTGGGGCATTAACGTTAAACATGTTCTTAATACTAATTTCCCAAACCGATGGATTGCTCGACGAGGAGCTATCGAATAGTCGGCAAGGTCACCAGACTTGGCACCATCCGATTTTTTTTCTCGAGCTATTTAAAAAGTCGAGTTTATGTTAATAGGCCAGAAAACCTTGAAAATCTCAAATTACAATATAGACAAGAAATTGCCGATGTACCTTTTATCTGGTGGGAAAACTCAATTTAATGCTTCGTCCGATGTATCCATTATTGCCAGGAAGTTAATGGTGGACACTTCTAACACCTTTTGTAAATAATTCTTTAATAAAAAAAAATTATAATTTTGATATATTTTTTTTAAATCTGATATTGAGGAAAGAGAGCGAAACACCTTTTAGCCATCTTTTTAAATATATTTTGAAAAAAAGCTTTACAATATTTACATTGTTGAGTTCAGAAAAAAATGCTCTTTCCAAAGATACCAAATTCAAATAATGTTATTAAAAAAAATCAAGTTAGCCTTGGATTTCAAATAAGCGATAAGAAAAAAAAATGAAAATATACCCAAAAAGTGTGGCAAACATTTCCTGATGTTTGCGAACAAAATTTCAATAAGAAATCTCAAAGTGTTCTCGAGATATTTGACCGTTTTCATGCATAACAGCGACCCTGTATATGAATATATTTAACTATCTTAAGATTATCAGTAGATTAGTTTATCAGTTGCAGAAACATTCAGATTACTTTCAAATATCTCAACACGTATTGGTATCACTCATTTATCCTAAAGAAACAGTCCTTAATAAAATAATAAATAACAATAATAATATCCGAATCTCAATCAGATTTGTTTTGTGGTTGGTCGTTGTAAAGCTTGTCGTTAAAATTTGTTCTTTCATAGTAACTGTGAAACCACAGCCGGTTTAGATGGTTTTTGACCTTTTCTTTCTGTTTAGATTCCCCACGAGTTCACAGAAATTTGGGTTATAGCAGGTTATTTCGAATATTATTCTTGTTTTATGGTCACTGAGAGAAATGTAAACACTATGAATCAGACTATTGGTATAAAAGTTTCTACATTAAAAGGTAATTAACGATCAACATTTCAGACAATTTAACCAGGGGACGATTGATTGGACCAGTAATGATTAATAATATATTTGTTCAACTCGATTTTTACGGACATATTGTTTGACTACTTGTATTTTTTTTTGGTTTGTGGTACATTTAAAAGTATCGTACAGACCTGTACCACTAGCACGTACCACTAACATAATTTCACAAAAAATAATACAAGCGCATGATCCTGGTGGCCAGTTGACATTACCAATTCGTCCAGGAAACTTTTCATGAAATACAGGGATAGTATTAGAAATCGCGTCGTCTTGTTGAAAAAAAAGCATTGTTTATATCTACATTTATAAATTCAAACCAATGATATTCTGGTAGCATATTCTTGTAGCGTTCATCATTAGCAGTAACACTATTTCTACTCCTTCAGCCCAGAAACCGCACCAAATAGTGTTGTCAGTTCTATCGGCCCAAATCTTGCAGTCATGTTTGTTCACAAAGCCAGAAGTGCGCTTTGTATGAAATGAATATATTTTCTCTAAAGGTCGCTTCTAATTAATACGTCCTGTTGAATCGTGTATCTTTCCCTGGAGAATTACACAATGTGCTGAACACAGCGATCCATGAGTGACATTTACGTTTCAAAATTCTGACACTCTTATTGGAAAACTGACGGAAAACTGACTAATTATAAAAAAATAAAAAAAGAAACCCGTTGTTGTTGCCCGAAAAAAAAACACTATATTTATAATATAATCATAACATTCAAAAAAAGAACAACTCAGAGATTAAAACATTCGAGCAACCAACTCAAGCTACATACCAATAGGTGTTTAATGATGATTAATACTAATATACACATCTAATATCGACAACTTCATCAGCTGTGTCCGTATCAGACATTTTATAGAATCAAAATCCAATTATTAATAAATCGAATGCAATTCAATAAATAAAAAAACTCATAGCAGTGTATGAGTTACTGCCGCCAACCCTGCGTTTCTGTCAAACGGCAACCTGCCTATCATTTACGTTTTTATTGGTGATTTAAATCGGCTCGACCGATTCCCGTCAATAGCAGGAGCGCTCAGTGTTTCTGACTAAAATATTACATGCAGATCACGCGTTGGTTATTGTTTATGTCGACTGTATTTCTTCAGTGAATAGACTTTAGTGGGGTTCCTCTCCCCCATTGGATCCATATTAGATGAACTTCCTCATCCTCGTTGGAGGGGCAATCGGTCCAGAACTACTGTAACGAACGGTACTAATACACTTTTACTGATGCCAACGGCTGTTATCCAGATGTGCCTGGGATAAAGGTGGTTAAACACGAGTTATGAAATAAAATGTTCAAAAAAGTTCAACACTACCAGACCGAATTTGAAAAAATGTAATCATAGATTACCGCAAAATTACATCCCTATGTATCACATCAAAATGTGTCGATCGCTAGACTACTTCAAAACCATGATTAATGCTCATAATCTCTCCACGACGTACAACGACGTACACTATAATCTGAGTATGGAAATGTAAGAAATAGAGGGAAGTAAGATGGTAATCCTTACAGAAGAGGTATTAGGTATTGAAGGTGTGGGGATTAAACGAAGGGACAGCAAGTCTGCCACGTTAAAAAATGTATGCTAAAAACGACGCATATCAATACAGCCGGACTGAAACTAGTAAATGAAATAAACTATGAAAAAGGAATTAAATTTCCCAACATGGAATGAATGGAGTCGAAGCTATTCACCAACTACAAAATGAACTAACAAGATATAAAGTCAATATCACTACTCTACAGGAGAAAAGGTGGAAAGGTAAAGTTAGAATGTACCTAACAAACTTCACTTAATAGCAGGAACATTAACAATACAGTGGTCTCAGGATTTTTAGTGAACAAAAGTTGAAATCAAATGTCAATGAGTTTAAAGCAATAAATGAGAGAGCATGCACATTGAAATGTTTTGTTTATCAACTGTCATGAACTACGCTCTGTTAAATGGTGTATCTATCCATGGTGAATTACACAATGTGCTAAACACACCAATCTATGAGTGATATATACATTTCAAACAGTGTTGCCGCTATTTATTTTCAAAGTTCTGACAGTATTATTGGAAAACTGACAGTCTTATTGAAAAATATAAAAAAAACCTAAATTAATAATATAATTATATTATTCCAGAAAAGAACAACTCAAACATTAAAACATTCAAGCAAGCAACTCAAGCTGACTACCTATAGATGTTTAATGATTATCAACCGAAAAACCTTACCCAGAAGAACCAACAACATGTTCCAGAAATCAGGAAGAATGGAGAAAAAACTGAGGTTAATAATAAAAAAAGAGCTTACTTCATCAAACAAGTGAGACAAGTTGTAAAAAATCTCAAATTGCAAAATTCTATCGACTATTCGGCCGAAACCACTGCCACCACGGAGAGGCATAGTAACTATAGCCTATTTATTGAAGAAAGAAACTAAACCCAAATATATTCACGCATATGACACAGGATCGTTACAGAGCCACCCTAAGAACTGTCCTCTTTTTAGGCGGGATATAGATAATATCGACAACTTCATCAGCTGTGTCCGTATCATACATTTTATGGAATAAATATACAATTATTAATAAATCGAATGCAATTCAATAAATGAAAAAACTAAGGGCAGCGTATGAGTTACTGCCGCCAACCCTGTGTTGCTGTCGAACGCCAATCTGCCTATCATTTGGGTTTTCATTGGTGGTTTAAATCGGCTCGACCGATTCCCGTCAATAGCAGGGGCGCTCAGTGTTTCTGGCTGAAATATCACGTGCTAATTATGCGTTGGTTATTGTTTATGTCGACTGCCTTTCTTCGGTGAATAGACTTTAGTGGGGTTCCTCTCTCCCATTGGATCCATGTTAGATGAACTTCTGGATCCTCGTTGGAAGGGTAATCGGTCCAGAACTACTGTAACAAACGGTACTAATACATTTTTACTGATGCCAACGGCTGTTACCCAGATGTGCCTGGGATAAAGGTGGTTAAACACCAGTTTTATGGTTAACCGTCGTACAGTGGACCGCCCACCTGAAGCAAAAACATGTCTCTGACTATTGACATCAACGTAAGTTTAGTGCATTCGAAATAATCCGATGTACAAAAACTGAATTTAGGGCAAGGCCGATCAAATATCAGTCTAAGAAAGGCAATAAAACGCAGAACCTTACTGCGACAACAAAGCGGCAGTGGATTAGGTCGATATTAGTAGCCAGCTGGACCAACAAATCGAAAGTTTGTGGAAAATTCTTCATACAGGAGGAAGTACTAATAATATATAAAACTATATGCCAAAATGATCAATCAACATTACTGCGACTAAAATAAAATGTTCAAAAAAGTTCAACAGTACCAGACCGAATTTGAAAAAATTTAACCGTAGATTACAGCAAAATTACATCTCCCGCTGTATCACATTAAAATGTGTCGATCGCTAGACTACTTCAAACCCATGATTAATGCTCATAGTCTCTCTACGACGTACAAACAAATACTCTCTTCATATCCTCGTCGTGTTTCTCCGGAAATGCAGTTTTCACACTATAATCTGACTACGGAAATATAAGAAATAGAGGGAAGTAAGATGGTAATCCCTACAGAAGAGGTACCTGGTATTGAAAGTGTAGGGATTAAACGAAAGGCCAGTAAAAAATTTATGCTTAAAGTTAGAATGTAAGTAACAAACTTAACTTAATAGAAGGAACATTCAATTCTTCTGTTGGAACCTTTGGAGTGAAATACTAAACTTGAAGAGATTTACCACTAAACACCAAATCGCTTTTTTGAACTGCTCGGCGCACGTTTCGCTAACCTTGTTAGCATCATCAGGAGATGATTTAATCTAGAGATTAAATTGGTGTTTTGGTGTTTAGTGGTAAATCTCTTCAAGTTTAGAAGGAACATTAACAATACAGTGGTCTGAGGATTTTTAGTGAACAAAAGATGAAATCAAATCTCAAAGAGTTTAAAGCAACAAATGAGAAAGCATACACAAGAAACATATCAAAAAATAAAAGATTCATGCCTTCTATACGCAATTGGAGAGAAAATTTTATCTAACAGCTAGATTCCTAGCATATTAAGGAACACCTAGCATATCAAGGGACTTCACTGCGAAGATGAGTAAACAACAAGAATACAAAGCGATATAAGGAGCGAAAACGGTATTAAGCTAATAGATGTAGTATAAAATGATAATCAAGACTAAAAACAAACAAGACAGAAATATTGGCAAATAAACTTAAATATCCTTAGATGGAAATAGAAGTAACCAAATCGATCACGTTATACACAGTATGTCGAAAAAATAACAGAACTTTTTAAATTTAAACAAACTACTAGCGTCATCTATAATATAATCTGAAAGCTGTATATCTCCTCTATAAAACATGACAACCATCATTAGAATCGTTCAACGGATTGTCAAGTTATAGTGCTTAAAGTGACAGTGCCTTTTGTCACCTCGTTACAAAAACACCATAGAACAAAGAACTAATATTAAATTTTGTTTCAAGCTCGATAAAACTTTTACAGAAATATATGAATTGATGAAAAAAGCTTATCCTTGAAAAAATTGTTCCAAAAAAAAAATCCACTACGGTCGTGATTCTTTGAAAGACGACCCAAACCCAGGCTGACCAAAAACAAACAAAAATCGCGATGAGTTGGTGGGAAAAGTGTGTGAAATGATCGCCTACGATGCGAATTCGACTGTGATATGGATAGCGGAGGAAGTAAATGTGACCAAAGACATTATTTACAAAGTTTTGACAAATGATTTAAATATACGGAAAGTCCGTGTTCGATTTGTCCCCCTGTTCTTGAATTTTTGCCGAAGAAACAAGTTTGTGCGCTTCAACCTCCTCCATATTTGTCTGATCTACCTCCGTGTGACTACCTTTCCTGTTCCCGAAAATCAAACTGTCCATGAAAGGAACGTTTTATGAGTGTTACACAAGCCTAAGAAGCCGCGACGAAGATAATTGAAGGGATTCCGAAAAACGCCATAAAAATGCTATGCTATCATTCATTGAATATGTCCAGCGGTGTATTGATGCAGAAGGGATGTATTTTGAATAAAAATAAATAATTTTGCAAATAACTAATTGTTTTTTAATATAAAAGTTCCTATATTTTATCTACATACTGTGTAATAGGAAAACAACCTACACCATGCATATTTGATGTAAGAAGTTAAAATTGAGGCATGGATGTGGACTCCTCCGACAATTTCTTGGTGAAAGAAGTGTACAGACAAAGAAAATATAAAAGGAGAAATAACTACCCACAAGTAATAGCTTAAGAAATCAAAAACTTTAATTAGGAAACTGATTCAGAAATCAGAAAACATTATAAAGAATAATATTCAAAGGGTTCGTGATGAAAACAGGGTCAGAATAAGAAATCACTGGTTTGATGATGAGTGTAAATAAGCACACTAAAGAAGAGCGGCAAAAGAAAGAAATATACAAAGGTCTGAAGAACAGAACCAGAATATCAAGACAATAGAAGATAAGTAAATTATATTTGCAGACGAATGAAACGGATGTATGAAAAGACGAACATCGAAAATTTGGAAAGATAATCCCAGAATTAAAATAGAAGACACTTTTATGGAGATTTAAAGAAACGCGTCAAACAGTTTCAAACAAGGACAACATGCATAAGAAATAAAGAAGAACATGAAATATTAGAACTGGCATGGGCCACTTTCCACAAGGAATAATTCCACGACCCGTGAAACAAGGAAGATTGGAACGATTTGGATACACAGTTTTATGAATTAGACTTAAACATCGAACTCGCTGTCTTGCTAAAGCTAAGACTTAAGAACCCAGACATAATAATCATAGACAGGTATAATAATCAAAGTCTATGAACGAATCAAGACAATTTGGAATACAGAAGAAATGCCAAAGGAATAGAATAACGCATCAATATTAACAGGAACAAAAGACAAAAAGATTTTAGAAAAAGCTATAAAGAGAAAAACATCGATTTTCACCACTTCTATAAATATTTCTGTAGGGTTTACGATAGTATACAACGAGATTATTTAGAAAGAGCAATACTTGAAATAAATGTGTTAGAAAAACTAGTCAAGCTAACTTTGATGACGTTAAAAATATCAATAACAAAGTGAAATCGGCATTCTAAAACCATAAATGGGTACATTTCACACTCTCGTAGATCCTTATTAGTAGAATATCAAAACGCCCAATTCCACCTACAATTCCAAGAGAGAAATAGTGACAAATACAGAGAACGGCAAATGTATTGTGTCTGAAAGTAATTAAGGCATTACTGATAAGTTGGCCATGGATGTTGACATTCAAACAAAAACGGTGTGACAAGTATATTGTTCCCAGTTTTCTATGTTTGTGTGTGTCTATCTAAAGTGTTATCTGCTAATGTTCAATAAGGTAACGTACTATATTTTATGTACTAAATAATAATAATGGCTAATATTTGCATAAATAGATACTTGTCATAAACACATTTTTTAATATTACTTTTATCAAACAAATTTAACAAGAAGATGATCTTAATCCAGCTTATTAACTACTAAGAGGTATTATACTTAAACTTTTTTGTTTTTGCTTTAAAATACATTTATTTAACTAGAAAAAATGAATGCTAATCATTGCTCTACAACTTTGTCCTATCATTCTGACAAAATTTTATTTCCACTCATCGTTCATTCAGCCTACAATATTCTTTGTCTCTACACTGACATCAATACTACTGGATTATTTAAAATCACTCTTTACATTCCTTACCGTTGGCTTTGGACTTTATTCGATTTGTTTGAATTATAATTTTCACTATGTCAATACCAAAGATCTCAATCAAAATAGTTTTTTGGGTTGCATAATTATGGGGATCGATCAATATTGTATACATATGGCAACGTAGTAGTCGAATGTCAAGAAAAATTGACGTTTGATTTTGAAAGTAGAGTATATGTATTTTAGGTACGATGTGATAATATAAATCATTATAATAATATTTAATAAAAATCAGTTCACAGTGTTTCGAATAATATTTGTAGGAAGAACGGTGGGTACTAGTTGTACAGAATTCCAGAATAGACCTTGCCGCAACAGCCATTCCGAAGTTGATCTGTAGGCAGGCCAAGGAGTTTTCGCAATAATCTAAAAAGGTAAATCATATCTTTTTATATTTACTATTTCCTGAGTTTTTTACTATGACTACATAATAAGGAACCTAGATTATTTCCTTAGATCTAATAGTATTATCCGTATAAAATATTTATCGAAATATTCTAAATGAAAGCAAATTTAAATGCTTAAACAATAAATAAAAGTCTAAACTGCAAAATAAGAGACGACTCAAAACAGATGATAACTAAAAAAAAATCGAATTTAATCGCCTAGAACGCAAACTAAATTATAATTATATGTTTTAAAACGTTTGTTTAATATTAATATTGAATAAATACTTCATCACTTCAATAATTATACTATACATTACCCAAATTTTTCGATTTGTTAACATTTTTGTTCAGAGAATTAACCACTGAAATCATATGGTACTTTGTTGATTTATCTGTTCACTGGATAATTAGTTGATTTTACCAAATGAAATTGGCATTCGATGTTAAAACAATAAAACTTTTCAACATTATTCGAAAAAAATGTTTGTGTTAGGGACTTTCGATATAAATATGATAAAGCTAATGCAGATTCTTCAAAATCATTAATTACAGTTCAGAATATGCTTCAAATAATAAATATCTAACATGAGCCTTTTCTAATTAATACCAGACAGTCTGACTTGAAACAAGTAAAAAAATATGCGCACTCTGTCCGAAATTTGGACGTTCTGCAAATGTTTGGCGCAGGCATAGCTGTAGTAAATACAATAAACGATACAATACTGGTTTGCGTGGTGACAAGTTCAGATCGTTAATAGAAGACGAGAGAAAATATCGAAGTACCATATCAGCAGAATACAATGTGATAGGAACCAATGGTCGAAAGTTATTCTATGGATTTTGTTTTATGGCTTCGAGGGACTCAAAGCGTGTTCTACCAAATAGTAATTTGAGTTTGGGTGAGAAAAAGACACACGGGGCTATATCTGGTGAATCAGGTGATTGATCGATGATATTCATTGAATTTTTAGTCAACAATTCGCTTACAGGAATCGATGTGCGGGACAGCTTAATATCGTAGTGTAAATTCAGAAATTCTTCATCCACACATCCAGCTTTTTCGCCGAGCATTCTCTCACAAATACCTCATAACGCTCAGATAGCCGCTCCGAAAGAAATTCCGATTCAAAGAACCCAGCCATGACTTTGATTCGATATCGAAGAGTTATTAAAAAGCTTGTTGCCTTGTTTACATACCATATTCATAAATCTACGTCTCATTGCCCTTTATGATGTACTTTATGAATGTAGAGTTTGAATTAGCTAGCTTAGAAGTTGTTTGCGGAGCTTCTTCTCTTTTTGGAGAAAATTCAGCTCCTTGGGAACAAACGAGCGGAGGCGCGTGGTGTGATCATATTCCTGAGACATGTCCAGATCCCGAGGCATCTCTCTTAACTTCAATGGACATTTGCCATTATCATTTCTTTCACATTATCATTGTTTTAGTCGGGCGAAGGCGTTGAAGGTTGGCCGGAATGAAGAAAGTCTTCAACCGCCACTCAGCATTATTTAAATGTAGCCACATGCACTCGTATGGTTATACACTTTTAAAAACCTGACCCACTCTAGGCCTCCTTCAATATTGTCAACGTTATATCACAATAAATTTCGTTATCAGCATAAAATGTGGATCAAACTTTGTTATTTTGAAAATCACTGAGCACAATTTTAGTAGACTAATCTAACCAACAGCTATAAACAAACTGGTCAACAGATGGTGCCTCTACCATCCGAACTCTAACTTCCAAAAAAAGAAATACACTAAAATAGGAATGTAATACTATATTAATCACTATTAATTACACTTCTTAATTTATAGACGACATGTGGACTAGTAGATTCAACTTATACGAGCGTTGCTATTTATGTATCCGGAATAATAAATAAAAACAAATATTTATCATTATTGGTTTTATTGTTTTTCAAAATATTCTCCGCGATGAACGATACACTTTTGCATACGTTTAAACCAATTTCCGTAGCACTTTTTATATTCCGATTGACGTATCTCCAAAACATGCATTTTAACTGCGTCAACCGCTTTTTCTGGCGTTGAAAATCGTTGACCACGTAGTTCGTTCTTCCACGTTCACGGGCGGGAACAAAAATATATCATTAGGTGCTAAATCAGGACTGTACGATGGATGACCCATCAATTCGATATTTTGACTAGTCAAATATTGAGTTGTTCGGTTCGATGTGTGAGAGCTCGCGTTTTCAGGTGAAGGAAGAACGATCCTACGTGGCTGGTTGTTCTTTCTTATTCCTTCAAAGACTTCTGGCAAACAAATGGTTGTGTGCCATTCACAATTGACCGTTCTACGATTCTCTAGTGGCACTGTAGCCACATGCCCATTTATCCCCAAAAAAAAGCAGGCAACCATTTTCTTCGAAGTGCTTCTTGCGCAAACAACTTTTGTTCGGTTTGGCTCATTTTCAAAGACCCAGACAGTCGACTGCTGTTTACTTTCGGGCTCATATGCATTGGTCCAAGATTAGCCACCTGTGTGAATATTATTTACACGTCATCAACACGAGCCGTTTTTTGAGCTATTTTCAAATTATGCGGAATCCAACGCTCACAAATCTTTTTCACGACTAAATGTTCATGTATAATCTTGTGTATGCTTGTTATGCTAATGCCCAGGGATGCCTCAATCTCACAGTATGTCACATGACGATCTTGCTTTATCAGTTCGGGTACAGTATCAATGTTTTCTGGCACAACAACCGATTTTGGACGACCTTCCTTAAATTCGTTCGTGAGCGAATGACAGCCACGATTAAATTCACTAAACCACTTATATACAGTGTTTTAGATGGTTCTTAATCTCCAAAAATTGAAGTGAGTTGATCCATGCACTGTTCAGACAATCCACCAATCTAATTAATTCCAGTTTTTAACTGAAATGAAATTTTCAAAGTACGTATACACTCAACAATGTCAAACTATGTATATGTCAGATGGCGCCTAGCAACAACATTGTTGCCAATTCTGGATATGAGAATAGCAACTCTCGTTGCAACAAATGTTTAATAATATTGTTTTTTGTCAATATTTTTACCAGTTTCGTTAGTACTGCAGCTTCGTCAGAAACAAATATTTGAAGTCGATGTTGAAATTAATACAAAACTTTTACTCACTAAGATATATATATATATATATATATATATATATATATATATATATATATATATATATATATATATATATATATATATTTAGGAAATCTACTCATATGCTATTCCTTGCCTGTATAATTTCAATAAAGGCGATTTATTCAGATCTATTTAGTCATTCAGAAGGGTTTTCGCATATTTTAAATGGATTATTTCTAAACTCTCTAGACGGTTTAGTTTTTTGGTTTAATTTTGAACATGTGGTATTTCGAATTCACTGTTAAAACGATGATTTTCATTTAGCAGATGTGAGGCAATTCGGAATTAAATAATCATTGATCATCGCTCTGTAACGATCCTAATTAACGAATTTGGGTCTTCATTAGTACTACCATCAACAGCGGTGATATTTTCTTCGGAACGCACAGGTTTTGTTTTAATATCGAGCAGCGTGAAATGCGTTCGGAATTTGTCGATAATTCGGCGAATACATCGCTCGGTTGGGCGATCATGTGCATACAATTTACGAAGTGCTTTATAAGTTTGGCGGAGGAATACTGATTTTAATAATAAATTTCGACAATTTGCAAGCGTCGCTTTGATGTTAAACGTTCCTTGATGATTTGGCAGACATTTGATGTGCCATGCTGATTGCCATGATGATTTGATAGTGACCCTTATAGGAAGTTCGGACAGGTTAAAAAAAAAAATTGACACTTGATATGAATTTGATGACACTAAGAAATACCAGTAGTAAAGTGAAATCGACAGCAGAGCGCCACAGAACTTCACATTCAACAGATCAATACAATATCTGCGGACGACATAGTTCTTTCAAGAATATATGGAGCAGTAGTTTAAACGAACTTTAGAAAGAGGCGGAATTAGCTGATCTAGTAACAAACAATATATGTTGCAAACGAGAGAGAAAATAAAACTTTTTTGGTACTTTTTCTTCTATCCTCTGCAAATGACCTATTAATGCCAAATTTTTTATAATTTCTCTAAATGTTTTCACGGATCTCTATATCTTATGGATCTTCATAGATTAATAATCTTCATAGATTATCTATATGGATCTTCATAGATCTAATATCTCATTTGTTGACTCTTCACTCGAAATTGCCAACTGAGATTTTGCCGAAACGTCGTGACTCTTCACAGAACGAACGGATCGACACCCGGAATGATTTAGGAACATTATCTACAATCCGTGAAAACAGAAGTATATATATCATCCTCATCATCATCATCATTCAGCCATTGTCGATCCACTGCAGGATGAAGCCCTCCCCAGTATGCTTCCAATTCGCACGGTCCTGAGCTTTCCTGTGCCATTCGGGTCCAATATACTTGATGATGTCATCCGTCCATCGTGTTTTCGGCCTTCTTCGCGGGCGTTTCTGATCAATCGGTATCCATTCCAGAATTGCTTTGGTCCATCTGTCGTCGCATCGTCTCGCTATATGACTTGCCCACTTCTATTTCAATTATTTCGCTCTTCCAATGATGTCACATACCTTCGTTTGTTCTCTGATCCATATGCAGGTCTTTCTGTCCCGCTTTGTAATACCAAGCATACACCTTTCCATTCCCCTCTGTGCAACCCGAAGCTTTTGAACTGATTGTGATGTGAGTGTCTATGTTTCACTTCCATATGTCAAAACAGGTAGCCGCACTGATTAAAAACTTTTCCATTCAGACAAAGTGGGAGTTTGCTTTTAAATACTATATTGAACCGGCCAAATGCCTGCCAGCCACACTTAACCCGCCGTTCCACCTCCCGGGCGGTATCATCCTCCATTGAATCTTTTACCCAAGATATATGTAGTGGTCCACAACCTCTAAATCACTTCCTAAAATAGAAATTCTTCTGTTGATAGCAAATTTGTTAAACATAACCTGACTCTTTTTTAGGTTTATTTTCAAACCAAATAGTTCTCCCGCCCTTTGCAGCTCTCGTATGCGTTCTTGTAGCTCATCAGGGTCATGTAAAAGGAGAACGATATCATCCGGGAATCTAAAATGGCTTAGATATGCACCATTGATTTTTATTCCCTGCTGTTCCCAATCCAGATTACGAAATACCTCTTCAAGACAGGCTGATAAAAGAACAGGCGATATTGAGTCACCCTGCCGTACACTACCTTGATTTTGACTTCAAAGTCATCCATGTAAACTGTAGCTGTAGCTTGCTCATACATGGATTTTAGTAGGTTCACATAGGCTCGGTCTATCCCTTGGTTAAGCAATGCATCCATTATTACCTAACCTGGATATGGTCCATTGTACTAAATCCACTTCTGAATCTTGCCTGCTCTCTTGGTTATGCGTCATTCAGTCATATAGTCAGTGTGGTCAGTGGTCATATAGTCATTCAGTGTTCTTAATATTCTTTTAGATATTATCTTGGTGAAAACTTTGTACATCACTGATAAGAGGGTTATTGGGCGGTAGTTTTTTAAATCCTCCTGTGTTTCTTTTAGTCATTTTAAGTAAAATTTTGCCAGTATTTTATGTAGAGTTCGACCACCAGCCTTCCACATTTCAACCGTTACATTGTCCTTTTCTGGGGTCTTACAATACTTTGACTTGTGGTCGTCCTGGCTAACCTTCTTATTGGCGCTAATTTTGGATGACATGGTTCCACCTATTGTCTGAGAGCTTTTGGTTGTGTCCTGCGAATATTCATTTAAGTCTACTATGACTATAACTTTGATTATTTGGCGTATCCAAGTTTTTTTTTGTTGTCTCGTAAAGTTATATTCAGCATTCTTCGCTCCATAGCTCTCTATGTATATTTAGTTTGTCAGGGTTGGACTTAGTAAAGGTCTAAGTGTGCGCTCTATACGTCATGACATGGATTATGCATGAGGTGAATATATAGGGAGAGACCTACATTCGGAGATACCTATATGAATAAATAGGATGATGATGATGATGGTAATAATGAAAAGTAAATACTTTTGTAAATTTAACCAATAATTCCTCAGCTTATTTTAAAAAAAGTGCTTTAAAACTAGGTGAAACACCTAAGGGTTCTCGAGGCAAAAAATTGCAAAATTATTAAATCACCAACCGAAAAGTTCAACAAGTTATTTTTAACATGTTATTTTTTTCATGTTGTGATTTAAAAAATCACGTTCGCCTTGGATTCAAATATACGACAAGAAAAAAAGAGAACATGTACCCCAGAAAGTACCCAAAAAGTTTGTGTACAAAATTTCATTATGAAATCTCAAAGCGTTCTCGAGATATTTGACCATTTCCATACATAATAGCGACCCTGCATTTAACTATGTGTTATCTTAACTTAAATTATTGTCTGTAGATGTCAATGTTTTGGTTTTGGTCAATGGTTTGGTATGTGGTATGGTATATATATACATATATATATATATATATATATATATATATATATATATATATATATATATATATATATATATATATATATATATATATATATATATATATATATATATATATATAGATAAGTAAAAAGTTCAGATAAGTAGTAATACAGAGTCAAAAAGTTTTCAAAATCAAAAGATACAACTTTGCAATCTAAAACCATCATAATTCTCATAGATCGTTATATGCAGTTTATTTAGATGTCTAATACCGAGATAGAAATAGTGACCAAAAGAGAGACGGATGATTATTTTGTCTAAGAAATCATTAAGGCATTACTGATAAGTTGGTCATGGATGTTGACATTGAAATAAAAACGATGTTATTTGTTACTTTTGCCTAAACAAAAATACGGTTTCTAGTTTTATTATTTCTGTGTGTCTATTAAAAGTGTTGTTTAGTCACTGATATATTTATATTTTTAATAATCAAAAAGGTAATGTGCCATATTATTTTCATTAAATAATGATTGCTAATGTTTTGATAAACATGCATATTTGTCAAAACATTTTTACTTGTCTTTTTATATCATAATCAAATAACATGTAACACAATATACATGTAATGAAATAAATATTATTCCATCCAGTAGTTAACAAACTAACTACCTCCTAATAGGTACTCTTTTTTTTTTGCTCTAAAATTTATTTATTTGAGCAAGAAAAAGAAATTTATGATAGTAAGCAAACTCTGTTTTACAACTTTGTTCTATTATTTTGAGATAATTTAGTTCCCGCCCATCATCTAACCAGTCTAAAATATTCTGTCTCCTCTGAAATCACCATTTCTGAATTGGTAAAACATCACCTTTAACATTGCGTGTCATTAACTTTAGACTTACTACAGCTGTAATTTTCTTTAAGTCAATACCTAGGTGTCAATCTTTGTAGTTTTCTGGGTTGCATAATTATGTGAATCACAATTAAAATTGACGTTGGTGTTATATGCATAAGAATTTCAGATTTAAAAATATAAATCACTATAATAGAAAAGCAGTTGACATCTAACTTTGCTGTTTTCAATAAAATTCGTAGAAATAACGGTGAGAACCAGTCCAACATTATGACAGAATAAACGCATCCACAGCTGTCATTTTGAGACCGATTAAGGAGTTTTAGCAGTGTATCTATAAAGGTTAAAATCCCATATTTATATTAAATACTAGATGTACCCGCCCGCTTCGCTGGGCATTTAAAATTAACATTATTATTTATTGTCATTATTACAGTTTCTTTATTAAAATTTTTTTAACTTCCCCTTCCCATCTTAAATCAAGCTTACATATAGTGCCCTCAAATATAGTATTTAATCTTCCTAACATTTAATCTTTGTCGTCTATCTCATCCTCTTCGATGATAGTTTCGATTGGCCGCAAATCGTTCATGAGCCCCATATTCTTATTAGTTAAAACGGCATCTTCATTGCACCGAATGATGTCATTTGGAAAGCATTGTTGTAAGGTCTGATAGATTTTAAAAATGCATTTGATTTTACATGTGTTCCATGGAGTAGCGATTTTAATAGCTCTGGAAGTTGTCGCAAAGGTTCTAGTTTTATTTTGCCAACTGAACAGCATAAACCTTCACATTCACCAATCCACTTTAATGCTTTACAATAACTACAAATTTTTGTCATCGAACTTAATTTTGATTCTTGTTTACAATCAACTGTAGGATCATACGAAAAACCACAATTTATATTTACTTTCCAACGAATTTTTAATTTCATACGTCGTAAATGTTCTTTCCTTTTTTGTTCTTTTTGCAATCTATTTTCCGTTTCATCTTGAGTTTCACATGCACGCTTAACTTTCATATACTTTGATTTAGACGTCCCCAAATTTCATTTGGAGTTTCCTTTTTTAGGCATTTATGACTACAACAAATAATTGGAAATAATTAAACGCTATCTTGAGATTGACAACCGAAAATTCAATATAAAAAGTTGAAATAAATATCTTACTAATTTAATGCTGGGAAACTAATTTTTCGTTTTAATCTAATTATTCCACGCTTCCTTCTTTTCTTCTTTTTCTTCTTTAATTAATAAATATAAACATAGACATATTTAAATAAAAACATACACATATAGATATATATGTTTTTAATATCTTTTTAAATCAGTCAATTGACATTTGGCAAAAATTTGTTTAGGTTAGAAAAAAACCAATTTAATGCTACAGAAAAATATTAATTTAATAGTTTAATTAATAATTAATTTATTAAAATTAATAATAATAGTAGTTAAAATGTACATGATAATAATAATAATCAATAATAAGTTGATAAAAGCTGAAATTTTAAATTTAGCGTTTTTGATCATTAGCGCCCTGACAACCGTTTTAAGAGTTTGAACTCCGGTGCAGGCGTTATTAATTAGTCTTAATATAGCCCAAGAAAGAAAAAAATCTTTTCAAATTTTCATTTTAATAATAAGTTTATAAAAGCTATAAAATCAGATAATTAGCGATTCTCATCATTAACGCCCCCGCAATTGGTGTAGGGAATCCAACAATCATATAAATATTAGCCTATCCATTAAGTACATGTATTTTCTACATGGATACCAAGTTTCAAGTCAATCAGATGCATGGTTCAGTAGTTATAACAGAACATCGGTAAAAACCATTGTAGATTTATATATTAGTATAGATTTTCTGTTCAATATTTTCATTAATGTTTATTATAATTCAATATATTCAAAATTTTGTAAATTTTAAACATTAAATTAATCGCAAAATCGAAACAACTGGAAAACAAATCGAAGAATAATTAACTGAAATCATTTATTATAAAAAATAAGAGACATCACTAAAAATTAGGTAGTAATATAAACAATTTATCGAATTTAATCATTTAAAATGAAAAATAAAAATACATTTAATAGGTTTTTAATAAGTCTATAAATACGGTGAATGTTGTGTATTGATAATGCTAGATCAATCATCACTTATTTAATTATATTACACCCTCCGCAAATTTATTGATGTTTTATAAATATTCTTGTAAATTAAGTGCATATATACATTAATAACACTCACCTACAAAAAAAATTAATGTTTCCTTCACTTCATTAGTCAAATCTTTCCATTTTTGGGTCGAAAAAACCGAATATGATAAAGAAAAGTTTTTATTAGCTCTAGTTTCTGTTATATACTATAGGTGGAAGTATTTTACTTTAATGGATTAAGGGAAAATTATACGTTTTACTACATATGCCAACGACATTGAAAATCAATTTGATTTTTTTTTAATGATGGGCGAATACCTGGCATGTTGTTGGGTCTAAAGAGAACTATGTGATAATTTCATAAGATCGTTTTCTTTTGGCTTGCCTCTTGTAAGTGAGTTCCGGAGCATCCGACGGCCGTGATATTTTTGTTCCATCGCAGAAATATCCTGATGGAATCTTTCTCCGTCTTCATCACTTTGTTGAATTGTTTTTTTGAAAATTTTTTGAAAGTTTTTTTGAAAATTGTTTTTAAGGGACATGTTGCATTCGAGTTGATGGTATTTTTGCAGAGGCACTGTCACCAACTCAGTGTAGTTATCATCTCTTTCGTTGCCTAAAAATTCACGAATAACTATTTTTAATGCTTTCCAAGTCTCCTTTTCTTTTCCCTCCAAAACTCGGTCAAACGCAGGATCTTTTATAAATTGTCGAATTTGTGGCCCAACAAAAATACCTTCCTTGACTTTTGCATCACTTACAATAAGAAATTTGTCTCTTACGTACTTAAAGGCCTCTCTTTGGTTCACACGAGTTGAGGAGGGTTATCATATTTGTGTTAATCTCCTTCATGTGAACTGTATGATCAACAGGAATAGAAGGAAGGCGGTTGTCGTTGTGAAGTATCACAGTTTTCAAACTAAGCTTGGAGAAATCTACGAAAAGCCTCCATTCCGTTGGATCATGGTTCAAATTCAAACATTTCATCAAGCCATTAACGTCGCAGCAAACAAGATTATTTTTCTTCTAAAAAAAAAGGGAAGCAGATCCCCCTAACGCTGTCTGTAATGTGAGACTTAACATCACGTTCGAGAAGATTCCATTTTTACATTCTTGACCCTAGAAGTTCTGCCTTTTTCTTTTACAAGTCAAGGTCTCGAATGAGATCACTCAATTCCGTGTTTTCTTCAAAATCAGGGTTATGGAATGTGTAATTAAGGCTTGTTGGGTTCTTCTTCCACACCGTTCTTCATTTTCTATTTCAAGCTCATATTTTGGGGTGGAGTAGAGAGAACTGGTAAACTATCCGAATGTGAAAGATTCGGGTAGGATTTGTCTGCTCCCGCCAAACCATAGATACAGCAAAAGCTATAGATCGTTTTCTATTTTTCAACTATTCTCGTTGTATAAAGGGTCAAGAGCCGCAACATATATGTGGAGGCCATGACTTATCCTGGTTCCCTACCTTTATGCCAAAATAATGATGATAGGCAGTCTTCACAATAGGCGTCAGATTGCGTTTCTGCGACGAAAATGTTATTTCACCACAAATGTAACAAACATTATTGATTGATTTGTCCGGTACTTTGTGATAGTTCATTTTTAAACTGAATAAAACAAATTTTTTACTTTATCTATCACTTTTATAAATATAGCTTTTCACTTTTTACTTGTATAATACATAAGTTGTTTGTTTTATTCGGTGTAACAAACATTTAAAAAATATTTAAAATAAATAATATAAAATAATATAAAAAATATTATAAAAATGTTTACTAAATTTACAGATTTTCGAGACATTTTGGTTTAACAAATTTTTCACTTCAAAACCAGCAATTTTGTACTAATTACAACAGAAACAGTATGAAACTCACAGTCACAGCAACAATAATTATGTTTATAACCTACAAACAGTTGGAGAACGTTGTGTTTTGTCAATTGGCAGGTGTGACAACTCTCGAAAAGAACATTTTCCCCAAATTGAAAATATAGACTATAACAAATGACATGTCACCGTATCTTCAAAGCAAGAGCAAATCGGTCATTTTTGAATTCAGTAGGTGGAAATACATAAGAATCAGCTATTTTTAAGCCTAAAACATTGTTGGTCAGTGTAAGTTATCTCTTGAGTAGGAAATTAGATAACTTCACCAACAGACACTGGCAAATTAAGTGCATTAAACAACATTAAAACGACATTAAAATTAAACAAATTTTCAATTTTAGAAACACTAATGGAGAACTAATAGAAACACTAATGAAATAAAAAAAAGTTTTTGATAGAGACTATCTTTTATAATTCCACTAAATATTATAAGGCTAGTGCTAGGATAATAAACCACTAATATGACAATGAATATCAAATACTCTGACCAGAAACAAACAAAATTATGTGCACATTGGCTGAAATTTTTGCAAATGTTTCGCAAATGAATCGCTATAAGAAATGCAATAAACAGCACTATACTTGTTTACACAGTCCGTTTCAAATTCAGTGCAAAAATAAAGAAAACGACATGCACAATATCAAATGAAACATTACTATTGAGTTGATGCAGAAGTTCGTTTTTTTTAGAAAAAAATGTAGAAAAATTTTATTTATTGAAAGTTATATAGCTGTATAATCCCGGGCTCTTGGAAGTTCTGACGTTTCTGGCTGAATTACTAATCCAGATTAATATTTCCAGTTTTCTTCCAGTGAAATAAAGTTTTTATCATCTAAGCTGTTTTGAAGCGATCTAAATACATTATAGTCAGTGGGTGCATAGTCAGGACAATACGGTGGATAGACTAAAATATTTAACTCAAGTTGTAAAAGTTTGTTTCAGGTGGCTAAAGACGCGTGTTGTCTAGAATTGTATCGTGGCAATACCCTTTCTGTTGCCCAATTCGGGCCAGTTCTGGTCGATTGCTGGCATAAATCCATTATTTATGAACAGTATTTCTCCGAATTAATAGTTTGTTTTTAGGTAACAGCTCATAATGAACGATTCTGGTTGGAGGGACATACTATGCGCTTACATCATAATCTCTTATGTATTATATACCGTTATATCGTAAAATGAATCAATTTCAATAGAAAATTGCAAGCTGAAATTCGGTTTATTAATTTTTTCTCATGCGGCACTCATACATCGACGTTGCTAACCATTCCAAATTCAATTAGCGTCGCTAAGATTAAAATTGTTTTCAGGAAACTTTTTGAATCACTTACGACACGCGGAATCGTCAACGTTCCCCTCACTGTACACAATACGAGGTGTGACTATTAAATAACGAGACTGACGCTGTAAAACATTTTATTTTGATTTCATACATATTTACTTATTATCACCTTCAATATACAACCCTCCTCTATCCCTAAAACGCTGCCTGCGAATCTTTCATTGTTTGAAACAGTGCTGGAAGTCTTTTTCTGCTGTCATCTCCTTCAGAACGCGTGCCGCTTTCTGTTTCGCAGCTTCAACGGACTGAAATATTGTTCCTTTTAATGCAGATTTTACCTTAGGAAATAGATAGAAGTCGCACGGCGCAAGATCCGGCGAGTAAGGCGAATGGTCTAACACTTGGATGCTGTACGTGTAAGAGCTAGAGACCTCTTGACAGACAGTGCGGAATGAGCCGGCGCATTGTCTTGGTGGAAAACCCATGACTTGTCCTTCCACAATTATGGTCGTTTTTTTCTTATTTTTTCGCGGAGATCAGCAAGAACGTGCAGGAAGTAATATTGATTAATAATTTGACCTTCCGGAACCCAATGAAGGTACACAATCCTATGAGTATCGAAAAAAACTATCATCATTGCTCTGAAGTTTGATTTGCTCACTCGAGCTTTTTTGGCTCTCCCTGAAGTTTGACTCTTCCAATGCATAGATTGGTGTTTCGTTTTAAGATCATAAGTAAAAAATCACGATTCGTCACACACATGTTATTATCCTTTCCAATAAGTTTGGGTCAATTTCAGTGACATTCTAAGTGTCAGTACAAACGTTTTTGCGAGCTTCTTGTTGTTCAAATTTGAAAATTTTAGATACCATTTTGGCACACACTTTTTGCATGTTAAAATTGTTATGTAAAATTTGCCGTACGCATTCCTTTTCAAGTCCTACAGTTTCAGCAATTGCAAGAATACTTAACCGACGGTCAGATCGAACTAGATAACCGATTTTTTCAATATTGTCATTCGTTTTTGACGTGGAAGGTAGACCCGGGCGTGGATCATCTTCAACGTCTTCTCGGCCATCTTAAAAACTCTTAAACCACTCAAAAACACGTGCACGCGATAAACATTCATTGCCATACACTTCTTTCGATAAATTATAAGTTTCAGCAGCGGTTTCAAGTGAATTTTCACAACAATTCATTGCTCTATTGGTACACTTAACATTTTTCCGGCGAATCAAAAAACAACTGTAATGCGAGCAAAGGCTACGGTTATACGGATTCGTTTACAGAAGCGGGAGGTACTGCATTCGGAAGAGAAGGCTTCACACTAAACAGTTGTTGGTCGTTGGTGTTTGGCGCACGCGTACTTTTTCTGTAGCAGCGTCAGTCTCGTTATTTAATAGCCACATCTAGTGTATATCTTTTCTTGAGCCTGTGAAACATTCCAGCCTTTTCGAAAATCAAAAAGTGTATGTCGAAAATATTCCTTATTTTTCACCAGTTTTAATGCCTAACAAAATTTAAAAAGCAACCAAATAGGAGTATTTTTTTCCAAGTACTTGCTGTAATTCCTTTTGGCAAACATTAAATATTTACACATTTGAAGTAGATAATAATTTGGTGTTGCGATGCAATGTCATTTAGCGCCAAAAACGGGATGAATTTTTGCATCAACACATTATAATCTAATGCTAATATACCAGCAACTAGTACCATATTACTTGCCAAAATACCAATTAATTAACATGCACGAAACTGATTAATGATTAATTAAATTATTAATATACCAGTTATAGGTATTAATCAAGCAAATTGCTATATCGGTAAGTCAATCCATTAACTACGATTTCAAAAATAATTTATCATGGGCAATAAACAACATAACAAACAAATTACCACAAATTCCATTTGATTTTACAGAATTGGACATCTATCGTTAATACTTTGGATAAAACTGATTTATTTCTAGGTCAACTATTCTTTACATTAGTAAAGTCACGTAAGTGGACTTGGAAGTTCGACAGTAGTCGAAACTATTCTGATTGAATCAAAATCTGTTGTTGTTGATTCTGATCTAGTCAAAATACTTGTTTTCCTATCAGTAATGTGAAAGCAACTTAAATAAAAATTAATAAAAGCTTTCCTATTAATAATGTTGTAAATCTTCCAAACAATATGAAGAAACAGTTTGTTGCATGGTAAGATGCAACTTTTAAAATAAACATACCTTCATTTAAGTGAATCTTTGAAATGAATGTGAATGAAATGAAATGATGTTAGACGAAAAAGAAGTAACACAATACGTTTAAGATCAGTAACGCATCAATTCACCGCTGGGAATGTTCAACCAATACTAGCATAGATTATGTCGATTTTCGGAATGGCCTCAAATACCCCAGTTACGGTTTCTTGGACTTGGAATGGAACTAAACCGTTTCATTCATAGCCAGTTTGAGTTTCAGGAACAGGAAATAGTCACACGGAGATAGATCAGACAAATACGGAGGATGTTGAAGCACACAAGCTTGTTTTTTCGGCAATAATTCACGAACAGCGACGGTTCTGTGAGATTGCGCATTATCAAAATTCGTCATTCAGTCAAAATTTCGTGAATCATGTTTTTGGTCATATTTAACGGCCGGCCTAGTCATTTTCCAAAGCATCACGAGCATCCTGGAATCGCTTGTACTACTCCAACCCACGAATACGGGTTAAGCAATCATCACCATAAACTTTTTCATCAATTCAAATGTTTCTGTAAAAGTTGTTACAGCTTGAAACAACATTTAATATTAGTTCTCTTCAGACAGTTCCACTATAACTTGACAATCCGTTCATCGATTCTAATAATGGTGGTATCGTTTTATAAAGGACAGCTTTTAGATTATATATTGTTTCAATAGATGGCGCTAGTAGTTTCTGGTACTTTTAAAAGGCTCCTTTATATTTCCAACATAGTATGTGTTTAAAACTGAAATTTCTTGAATATAACTGGCCTGGAGTCCACTTTTGGGAAATTAATTTGGGAGGGACGTTATTATATATTATATATAATGCAATATATACTTGACAATGCAAAAAATGTCAAAAATATATTTTTATCCTCCATGCATAATGGATGTTTTTTTATGATCCTATTTATTATTACATTGAGTGTAAAAGAAAGTACTTTCGTAAATTTAAGCAACGATTATACACATCATTTTAAATAAAATAAAATGTTTACAAGGGTCAAAAATCAAAGTGTTCCCGGTAAAAAAATTGCAAAGTTATGATAAGAATTACTATTTTAAGTATGTGTAATGTTGTTTATGTGTAAAAGCATATTTGGCAAATATTAATTAGTTATTACGTAACGAATAAATTACAAATAAATTAATAAACATTGTTAATCTACGCAGATCAACAAATTTAAACTTTTTTGAGTTAACATTGATAAAAATAGGTGTATATGAAGTATTTTGTAGTAGTTTTGTAGAAGTTGTTTTGTAGTAGTGATTTAATTATTATAAACATGTGCAAAGTGTTAAATCTACATAGACATTACTGAGAATTATGTGAATTTTTGAACACTTTTCCTCTTGTGTTCTGACATGATCTCTATTCAAAAATCATCAGTAGTCGCCCAACAAGGATGGGTTCGAGCGTCCCAGGTATCTTGCTTCAATCGTCCTGATGTCCTGATGAAACCTCTCTCCTTGTTCGTCACTTACTGCACCCAAAGTTTCCTGAAAAAATCCAAATAGGGGTGTTAAAAATGCATTTTTAAGTTCATCTATGAGGTTTTTATAGTTTTCATTTTTTTTTTGTTGCCCAGAAACTCTTTCACTACCCTTACAAAATACTTCCAAGCTGCCAACTCCTTTTCATTTATTTTTTCTTGAAAATTGAAAACGGAAATCACCTAGAAGCTTCCTTATTTGAGTTCTAATAGATATGCCTTCTTTTAGTTTTGCATCACTTAATTGAGGAAATATTTCTTTTAGGTACTTGAAACCATTACCTTCTTTGTCCAGCCGGTCGCGTTGGCGCGGACGATAAGACGGCGGCCAGTTCGATTCCAGCGCTCGGATCATTGTTTTTCTTTCTTTCTTCTCTCTGTATTTACTTCCTACCCTACAGATATACACTTACGCATACACATAAACGCACACACATAACTACACTTAAATGTCTGTGCCTCTTTCTAGGCAAGAGCGTAAAATCCGACAACGAATTACCCCTCAGTCACGCCAGTTAAAGGCTGGGTAAGGCCGGATGCCTTCTGAGAAGTGTTCTACGTTGGTCATTCGCCAGCCGGTAGGTTTCCTAATCGACTTATGGGTAAGCACAAACCATGGATTAATAGTCCGAGGGGGCTGCTGGCCTGGGTTGTCGGTGGCTGATGACCGTGGTTCGGAGCCCACTTTAAGCTGTAGGTCCAGTCGCTAAATAGCCTTGTAGTTGATGATGCGTCTCTAATCCTAATCCTTAACTTTAACCTTCTTTGTCCATGGCTTTGACAAACGTTTTCATTAGTCCAAGCTTAATATGTGTGAAAGGTGGAAGAACCACCTTTTTGGGTTAACGAGGGGGGCATATTTTATGTTTAAAGCACAATCAGGAAGTTGTGGATCAGATCCTGATGAAGAATTAGAACCACCGGGAATCATGCTGTGCATGTTTAAAGGCGAAATCGGTACCGCTAGTTCCAGGCTATGAGGAACTGGCCTAAGTGCAGAAGGCAAATTTGAATACTGAATATTGTCCCTTTGCTTTTTTGAAATCCCTTGTGTTTTAGTAATACAAAAAGTAGCAATCACTTACATGATCAGTAGGTTCTTTCTACACCATGGAAACAGCAAACGGCATATAATTTTTCTAGCAATGCATCCACTGCACTAAATTTACGTGATATCTCACACACCAAACATGAGGAACCCAACTTTTATCTTGGTCTTCGAGATAACATTTGACTTCGAAAGTAGATCTAGCTTGTGACTTTATTGCTGTTAGTTAGTGTTTAGTTTCAGTCACCTCAACGCTGCAGGCGTTATTTGGTGAGTATCAATATGTGGAGAGCAGATATTCCGCGCATAGCTGCTCAAACGGAGTTTGAGTTGTATTGGATTTGAAAGAGGCATAAGACAAGTAATCATGGCTTATGTTATTGACTACAGAAAAAGGTTGTTTGCATAAAGTATACGAGACAATGAACTACAAGATGACTAGATTTAAAGGAAATGGTTACTTCAATGCTAGATTCTAGAATAGAATCTAGATTCTTTTAAGTATTCTATAACATTTTCGACTATCTTGAGAATAAGCCTTCTAAGGAGCGAGGAAGGGCGAATCTAGGGCGGAGAGCGGACAGAACTGGGCATGAGGTTAGGATGTGAGAAACAGATAAGGAGGAACCCTAAAGCTAGCAGGAAGGAGGAGGGCTCCTGTCCTTGAGATATTGATGAGAAAAGCGGCAATGACCTGTCATTAGTCTATTGAGTTTGAGTTTGGTATCGAGAGAGGGAAAATGGAATAGAAGAATAGAAGTCTTTTTTTATCTGCCATAGTTTGTTGTTTTAGTCAATAAGGTCTCATTCAAGTTGAACGAGGTTTTGAATTTTGTTTCAATGTGGTTTGAATGGTTTTGAATAGCCGCATAATAATCTCTGTGAATGGGGACTAGTGAAAAGGGAGATCCAGAAGATATGGCGTCTTTTGCCAATTGATCTGCCCCATCATTGCCCTCAATGCCCATGTAATTAGGGATCCAGATAAAAGAGATTTTGTAGGATAAAGAGTTTAGGGAGTGGAGACAATCCCAAATTTGTTGGATTAATGGGAGGGTCTAGTTTGGATTGTTGATTAATTTTAAGGAGTTGAGAGAACAGATCAACTTGGAGGAGACTGGCTCAAAGGAGATGCTTTTTAAAGCCTCGTGAACCTGTGGTCCCTCTACGGTCTTGTGATAATTCCTACATTGTTCAGTCCAAAATCAGGTACGAATAATTTCAATTTTCCCATGATAAAAAAGAGAATCATTTCTGTGAAAACGTGTTTTAATAGCTACCTAAATGAAACGCGAAAAAAGCATTCTCGTCAATGTTACAAACATGTCGACCTGCGCTATTAATTTTTCTATTGGAATCTTCGGCTTGAAACACTAAACTCCAAGAGACTTACCACTAAACACCAAATCACTTTATTTAATGGTTAGCGAAATGCGCGTCTAGAAGTTATATAATGTGATTTAATGTTTAGTGTTAAATATTTCCGAGTTTACTTTTTAAAACACTTAAAAAAAAGAAATCAGAACATCAGCGAAAATCGATATGACAACATGCACACCTGAATTAACTTATTAAGATGATTGATTTACACGCTAGAGGTGTTATTTCAAAATGGCGACAACAATTATTTTAGTGTATGTCAGTGCTTTCCTTTTAAAACGTGCTATGGTGTAAAAAATGTGTTCAAGTAATTTCAACTTTGATATTAACCGGCAATAATAAATCTTTATGCCAAAACTTATCGAATAAATTGTGGATGGAATAAATGGATTTTAAAATAATACCTTAAGAGGCAATCAAATAAAAAAATGAATTTCGTTGGACCGAAATAAACGCGACGATGCGATGTTGCCAATTTTTGGGAATAATTCAATAAGTTCTGACCCGTTTTTCGCATAAGTGCTTGCATTTGGACATGGATACATGTTTTAAGGAAACTTTTTTTAAAATAATGTAAAGAATCGATGAAATTTACGAAAATTATTTTCCTTACACCCTGTACAGGGTTATCCATTTTGTGATTCGGAAAATACAGCCCTGTATTTTGACAACTGCTAAACTTAAATCAAAGTGTCATCCAAAGTGTGAGTTGTTTAGGTTAAGGTTTGCCATTTTACAATATGGATTTCTTAACCACCGAACAACGCGTTAGAATTGTTAAATTTTTTTACAAAAATGGTGATTTTGTTGTAGCAACGTTTCGCGACTTACGAGCAGAATGTGGTCGCGTAATCGTTTTTCTGAGTACACAATTTTCAATACAGTCAAGAAATTAGAAAATACTGGGTCTGTTACGAATATGGTAAAACATGTGCATCATCGTAACCTTCGCTCGAAGGAGAATATCGGTGCTGTTAGTGCAAGTGTGGCTAAAGGTCCAAATTTATCGCTCCCTCGTCGTTCACAGTCTGTGGGCTTGTCTTACGGCACATTATGGCGTATTTTGCATTTGGACTTGAATCTTCATCCTTATAAAGTTCAATTCACGCAAGAATTGAAACCCACCAACCATAGAATGCCCAGAGCATATGTTGATTGGGTACTTGAACATTCACAAAATCTTCTTCAGCGATGGGGCTCATTTCTCGCTCGGCGGATACGTAAATAAGCAAAATTGCCCCCATAAGGGGCTCTGAAAACCCACAAGTAATTGTGGAGAGTGTATTGCATCCGCAAAAGGTGACTGTTTGGGTGCGCGTTATGATCTGGTGGTGTCATTGGCCCGTACTTGTTTGAAAACGAAGAAAAAGTGACTATTAACGTCAATTCTAAGTCCTATAGCAGTATGATAACTGATTATTTTTGGCCAGAAATTGAAGATTTCGATCTGAGCGATATGTGGTTCCAACAAAACGGCGCCACAAGCTACATAACACGACCAATTTTGGTTTTAGTGTGCGAGAAGTTTCTAGGCGGCATAATTTCGAGATATGATGTCAATTGGCAGTCGAGATCATGCTATTTGACGCCGTTGAACTTTTTTTGTGGGGCTACGCGAAAGATCGAGTTTACGTCAAGTTATGACCGAGATACCAGCCGAAATGTGTGGAAAAGAAAAATCGAAAATTACCTCAAAAGGATTGATTCATGCAAGCGGTCACGTGGCGAAATCCAAGCAATAAAATTTAACAAAAATTCATCGAAATCTTAATTCTTTGTGTGTTTTTTTTTAAATTTTACTTTCCGAAGCACAAAATGAATAACCCTTTATTTAAATTATTATGCACCTGTGCCCACCGTGCGCATTTTCCTAAAATTGATAAAAATTGAAAAATAATTTTATTCTTCACGATACTAAACCACCAAGAAAAGAAATTGCAGATGTGACTCTTCACTTGCTGTTTTACAATGTAAGAACATTTTTGCTCATTAATTAAAGCTTTTCACAATGACAACTTGACGACGTATTTTGCTAATCGACTTAGGTTTACATACTTTTAAGAATATTTTGAATCAATTTTGAACTAAAGCCACTTGATATGCATAACCGTAGTGAGTTTACAATTGGGCTCTATAGAAAATAAAAATTCCTGTGTCGTAATTGTCATTTAGAATCCTTAAGTGATTCCAGAAAAGCTTCTACATCCGCAAAAAAATACTGTGTGGTGTCATAATGACCAAACTGACATTTTAATTTTGTTTTTTTTTTCAAAATGAATAAGGAAATGTGGTTCTAAATTATCGTTATTGTTAAACTCTTTAATTTGTCTATTCTCATTTTATACATTTTATCATATTTTTCAATGCCAAAAATAAAAACAGTTATATCAAAATTAATAGGTGGATACATGAATACAATTTTAGTTCAATTTGAATATATAAAAGAGCTATTTACTTATTATAGGACAATTATTCTGTTTTTATTACAGAACATCGCTATAATACACCGAAACAAATTATATTTTTAATTGATTTAGATTTTTGGAGAACAAGGTAGACAAGACATCAAAATGGTTTTATTAAATTTTGCATATTTTCTACGCAAGGTAAGCAAAGCTGTTAGACACATTTAATATTTTATTTTTCACATACAAGGACAGTACAGATTTGATTAAATAACATATGTTTTACGAAACGAAACTGTCGATACAAGAGTAGTTATGGAAGTAAACAAATAATTAAATTTTGCATATGAAATTTAATAACAGGGAAGAAAGAATAGGTGGTTTGTATATTTTCGTAATAGAAAATGACACTTATTATTTATTGATCAAATAATTATTTATTATTCACGTATGGGCCCTGGTGGACCACGCGAAGTACAATTAGAGGCGTTTGTTGTTCTTAGCCTTTCTTTGAGCCCATACTAATTTCATTCTTTCGCTATGAGCTTTTTTCCTTTCGTCAGACCAAGTTGTTCCAGTCTTCCTACATTTTTCTCTCTGGCCAACCTTCCAAACGTTAACCCTGTGTCTGAAACAGCCTCTATCCTGAATTTCACTTTGTGTAATATTTGCTGATCTTAGGTCCTCTTTAATTGCCGCAATCCATTTAATTATTTCTACTTTAGCTCTACTCCTATTTTCATAAAATTCGACTATTTGTCTAGTTAGCCTACTCGGATTCATCCGTTTGATGTGTCCGTAAAACTTAAGTCTTCTTTTTCTCATATCGCTATGTATATCTGTGTATTGTTTGATTTCTTGGTTTTCTCGAAGTTGGTATGTTGTGCTATTTATTTGTTTGGGGCCTAGGATTTTTCTTATGATTTTTTTTTCCTTCATTTCAATGTCCTCGATGTCCCTCTTTCTATTCAAAATGAGCGTTTCTGCAGCATATAGACATTCTGGCTTAATAACCGTGTTGTAATGTCTCAGTTTTGTGTTTTTAGATAGGCATTTTTTGTTGTAAATATTTTGTGTAAGTCTCAATGCCGTTTCCATTTTTTGACATCTACCCTTATTGGCCGCTTTTTCAAATATTGCTTGATCAAATAATATTATATAAACTTACATGTGTAGATTTTCTACAGGGGTATTTGAAAAGTGATAGTTTTGGATTTTTTTTTCTAATTATACTAGTATAAGAAGAATTTGTTATACTACACAGTAAAAAAGCTTAACTTGAACCAAAAAAATATCATTTTCATAATTTTTTTCTTGAACAAAAATATAATCGTTTAATTTGTGTAAGAAAATTATTTGAAACAAAACTATTAAATATATTGAACAATTGAAGTAAACATGTTTTTCTAAGGAAGAAGTACGTTTTGTCACCCAAGAACAAGTTTTTCTTGGCGGAAGAGAAAAAATCTTTTGGTTGAAAGAAATTTCTTGGCTTTTGAACATTTAGTCTCTAATTTCAACTAACTACTTGGTTCAAAACAATAATTATATTTAATTCTAAATACTAGGCTAATTGAAAACTTCGGAAATGATAAAACAAGTTACATATACATTTTTCCCAGCAGCTTTCCAATTAATTCCATCTCTGAAGAGATTTTCTGGAAGTCCTTCAAAATACTCATCTACGGCTGCTACTTTGCTAAACTTTTTTATTTGATGAAAAACGCTTGCCACATAGGAATTTTTTCAGGTTTCGGAACAGATTAAAGTCAATTTGGGCCAGATCTGGTGAATATGGTGGTTGCTCCAGAAATTCATAGTGTAACTTCTTCAATTTGGCCATTGCAAGAATATCTCTGTGAATCGGTGCGTCTTGATGAAAAATTATTTTTTCTTCGTTAAACCAGGTCTTTTATCAGGAATTTTTGCATCGAATTGATTCAATAGGTTTGAGTAATACTGTCCTGTTATTGTTTTACCGGTTTGAAGGTAATTATAAAATTGATGCCATAACCTTTTTGGTCGATTTTGACCACTTTTGCTTCCTCCAAGCTGAACAACTGGGCTCAGTCCACTCTGCGATTTGTTGTCGCAGTTCAGGATAATAGTCTCATCCATAGTTACAAAACCATGTTTAAAATATATTTTATTCTTTCGAAAAAAGACGCAAATGTTGGTTAGAAAGTTTTACTCGAAGTTGTTTTTGATCAGAATTTAACAAATATCTTGCACATAGCTTTCTCAAGCCCAATTCCTTTTGAGATGTCCATGGCCTTAGCAATTTCACTCAAAATCATTTGTATGTCCTCTATAATCATATCATGAATACACTTCTTGGACGTCCTGAATGAGGATCATCATCCAAGCTTGTACGAATCACGTTGAAACTCACCTGCCCACTTACAAATCATTGTTTTTTGAGCAGACTCCCCTAATACATTTACCATTTTGCTATGAATTTCTATTGTTTTTAAACCTTTTTTACAAATAATTTAATCATTATACGATTTTCAATATTTTCCATTTTAAAAAATAACACTGATAAGTTTTCTTTAAGCTGCTGTTTTTGTACGATTGAATTGACAGATGGACTTGAAACTTCACATATGTCTATATGAAGGACGAAACTTCAAAATGTAGTAGACTATATAGTTCTTTTACTGCTCTATAGTTGTCGCTCCGCGAACTTTTCAATTAGCCTAGTAATACATTTTTTTGAACAAGAAAATAAACTGCATAACAATAATAAATATCTTGGATCGAGTATCGAGTATAGTAAATAGAAAAAGAATGGGTAATTTTTTTTTCTATTTAAGAAAATTAAGTTTGTAGTTATTATGAGCGTTAAAATGAGCGTTTAAGTATAATTATTAAATGGGTAATAATTTATTGACCCTATTTCATTTCGCACTGAAAATAGAACTTACAATTAAAAAACAAATTTAAGTTGAACATTTTTGTGGATCAAATAACCGTGTTCTCTCAAACCTAGAGAAAAAAAATCTTGCTTTAAATAACCGTGTTCTTAGTTCAAGTTGGTAGCACTGTTAAAATAGATTTTTTCTATCTTGATTAAAACATTTAATTTTGAAATACAAGAATTATAGATTTTGCTTGAAAACGTATTACTCATATTGAGAATTAAGAAATTTTCAGGTGAAAATCTCTATGTTTGTTTGATAACGTTTTTAGCAGTTGCTTGACCTTTAAAATTAATGTTTGGTTATTAAAATAATGGTTTGGTAATTGACAGAATTTTTGTTAGATCACCAACCATTCCCATTTTATTTAAAATATATCGTTAAATGTTAAGTACTTCAGATCAAAGGTTTTCACTGATCTGGTTCGTATGTTTTCCAAAAATCCGAATACTTTTTTTTTGTCAAAAAAGCGTTATTTTTTATTTCAAAATACAAGAAAACCTACAATTCACGCCCCTTTTAACAGTATGCTACGAAAGTTGCTATTTATGTATCCAAAATTCGCAACAATGGTGTTGCTAGGCGCCATCTAACATATACATTCTAAAGTTTAACATCCTTGACTGTATACGTACTCGGAACATTTTGTCATACAGACACTATTTGTATTGTTTAGTGATTTGAAAATTTCATATCAGTCAAAAAATGGAATTAATGATTTACTACGACTTTCGACGTGGATTATCTCAACAACAGTGCATCGATCAACTCACTTCGGCTTTTGGCGATGAAGCACCGTTTAAAACTAGTGTATATCACGGGTTTAGTGCATTTAGTCGTAGCCGTCGTTTGCTCACGGGCGAATTTATAGAAGGTTGTCTAAAATCGGTCCACAATCGCTCAAAAAAAGTCTCGTGTCGATTGGTGCAAAGAATGGCTCAAAAAATACAATCGTGGTGCATCAAAAGCCCTGTATCTATCTATCTGGCGAATTTTGGATCTATGCGTATGAGCCCGAAAGTAAACAGCAGTCGACTGTATGGGTCTTTCAAAACGAGCCAATTTCGAATTGATGGGTCATGATTTGTCATGACATTGACAAATTTTGATTTGTCATGTCATTGTCATGTCACGGGTCATTGATGGGTCATGATGGTACTGATTTGGCACGTAATGATTTGTTCTTGTTCCCGTCCGTGAAGAATAAATTACGTGGTCAACGATTTTCGATGCGTGAACATGCGGTTGGTGCGTTCAACATGCATGTTTTGGAGATACCTCAATCGGAATGGATATCGGAATAATATTGGTTTAAACGTATGCAAAAGTATATCGATCATAGCGGAGAATATTTCGAAAAACAATAAAACTATTTTCAATGACAATTTTGTTTTTATTTATTATTTCGGATGCATAAATAGCAACCATCATATTAGTTTTGATTTAAGTGTGAAATATATGTCGACTAAAGAATTTTTGATTCAAGCTTGAATTATTAAAGAAAAATTTTTACTTCCTTGAAGATACTGAAATGTTGAAATTTGATTTTCCTTACATATGCTCTAATATTTTCTTGAATGCAGAACATTTGTCTTGGTTCAACTTTTTTTCCGTGTATGAAATAATACTCAGGCTATTTATTCTAACAGGAAACTTTGCAAAGAACGAAATAAGTTAAAGTTTGATGCCGGAAAGTTAGGAATATATGGCAGATGTGGTAGTACCTTTCAACTAAACGCCAATCATTTGTGGTGAATGATTCAATATGTAACTAGTTGAACATTGTCGTTATAAGACAGACCTTTACGACTCATCAACTCAGGGTATTTTTATTACAAAGTCATTAATTTAAATCAGTTTTTAATACAACATATCGGAATAGATCATTTGATTGAAATTAACTATTCTCTTATAGACCCACCAAATTTATATGACATTTTTTAAATAATTATCAGCTTTTTGGTAAGGTTTGAAAAGAAAGAAGTTACGAGGACTCAAGTCTGGTGAATAAAATGTTTTGCTTGCCACAGTAATATTTTAATCACCAAAGTGATGTTTTAGTTACCAAAAATTCGTTAATTGACATCATTATATGGCAAGGCGTATTGTCGTAATACAGCTCCCAGGTACTTTTGATATTCGGTCTCACACGAATGACCCTCTTGGTAAAAATGCCCATGTTTGCCTAAAAAGCATGCTTTAGATCTTTGATTTGCTCATTCTGGATTTTTGGCCGTGGTGAGGTTGAAGTGTTCTATTCCTGCCTCTGGCGATTCGTTTTCGGGTGATACTGAAAAATCTGAGACTCGCTACCAGTTAATCGATCCCAAAAAGCCAAGACATTTCCCTCCAGTTGTCCTTTTAATATTGCGAAATGTTTTTGAAACCATTTTCTTCATCCCTAATTTATATATCAATATCTGATGAACGGTTGTGTAAGTCAAATTTGACTCTTCCCCGATTATTCTGTTAACCCAGGATCAGGTCGCACACTTCATCACTTTTGCAGTTGAAGACCTTTGACTGCGAGATTCATCTTCAATGGATTCTCAATCATCTGAGAATGCTTGAAACTACTTGAAAACCTGGGTCTTTGACAACACGCTGTTTCTGGGCTTGTTGGAGAGTTTTAAAAGGTTCCGGCGTAATGTGCAAAACTATGATAATAGTTCATCAGAAAGTCTGAAACAAAACTTGATAGCGCACCATTACTCAAAATTGTTATCACTCATTTTCAGAATGCGCTAGAAAAATCCGATTTACGAAAAGAATTGCTACGGGCCACCAAGTAACTCTAGACAATTCAAACTCGTACTGCTGATGCATCATATGTTAGCTTGCTGCACCTTTAAAGGGGAGGCCAACAGTGTTGCCAGATTAAACGCTACACCACCAGTCTCGTTATTTTATTTAGACATCTCGCCTTTAAAAATTTAACCAAACAACTAAAAATGTATCTGTTTGAAAGGCTATGTTATTTTCGGCAAATCCAGTGTCAATATATTTTTTTAAAAACTTGCTTACTAGGTCACTTAGTTTATCAATTAAATTAGGCATTTAATCACATCTTAACGATTGGCCTTTATGTTGATTTATATCAAAGTCTATACGAAAATTCGTCATTTAATTGGCTCAGTTAATCATGAATACATGAATACACATCGATAACGCCAACAAAGAAAGTTTTGCGTTTGTTAATAATTGAAGAAAAATTGCTGCGTAATTCTCACGAAACTCCATCTATGACAGTGTGTGTAATTAATAGGATTCTAAGATATATATGACAATCAAGTTAAGGTGAACATTCAGACACTGATGATATTATTATTGACATGCTCTTTTTATAGGTAAATAACTGTAAATGTTTCTAATTAGCGGATTCTGATAGTATATATGTATCGTTAATGCTACCACCGTAAAACCTGACTTCTTTTTGTGGTAAATAGCATTGCCAAATCAAAAAGTCGTCAAGTAGTTTCATTTACATAGCATTCGTCCAATTGGGCGAAAAAAATGGAATTTCTTGCCTTGATTCTCTACAATTTTAAATATGATCTAACTCATCAATGAGTCAATCAATGATCAATGAATAAAAATACATCGAAGGTTTTCGTTCATTCTTTGATGATAAAACAGCATCCCATCAAATTGTTTCTAGCTGGTTTGTAGTATTTAGACGTGGACTCAGATGTTAGTGACGAATTTGGTACAGGTCTTCTATTGACATCTGTTGGACACGAGTCCCCAATGCTGTAAGAGAAATGGGAGAAATCAATGAGACGTACAACTTAATTAAGACATCTATATACATAAAATAAATATGAACAATATGATATGAACAATACAATATAATACACAATATATTAAGAAAGCTTTGTTGCAAATGGATTCTGTACTTTTTTAATCAACTTTTATACGAATCACCTAAAATGGTGCAAGCTACAGGGACAATTTTGGTGTAACATATTGTCAGGTGACAAAATTTTGATATACTCGTATGAGCTGGAAACAAGAAAACTGATCTAAAACAACGACAATTGGTTCTTCGTGTGATGTTTCAAAAAAACTGATTCGTCGGAGTCACCATGACTATGTTAATCGTTCGTGTATATATATCATCACATACGAGGGTAGAGTGAAAAGTCAGGTACTTTTTTAATATTTTATTAATCGAAAATTGATTTATTTTTTTAACGTAGTGTGCTTTTAGCTCGATGCATTTCGCCCAACGATTTTTCTAGTTTTTTTTTGCTTTCCAAAAAGCATCACTTATCGAATTCTACATGATCTTCCGAGAGTGCTCTGATTCGGTAATGACATTTTAATTTGATGTGAAATTCTTTCCATCCAGCCATTTCTTCATCTTTGGAAAGTCAAAAAAGTCGAAGGGGGTCAAGTCTGAAAAATAGAGTGGATGTAGCATCGATTCATACTGCAAATTGGCCAATTTCGCTATTGCAACCGGGAACCAATGGGTGAGTGCATTGTCGTCACGAAAGAATAACTTTTTCGGTGTCAATTGATAACCCTTCGTGCAATTTGACCAATAATACAGTATATAACTTCCCCGTGATCAAGATAATGTATGCGAATCGCATAAAAGAGTGGCCATACAAACACCTTCAATTTCTTCGTGGCACGTTCGCAGTGTAATACCTACAGTTTTGACTGTTCCTTCCCTTCTGGTGTGTAATGAGGAACCCAAGTTTTACTAGTATTCACGAATCGCTGCAAAAACACATTCGGATTGCATTTATACATGTGCAATACATATTTCACCGCTGTGAATAGGTCACTCGATCTTGTTTCTGGTCTGCAGCGATCGCTGATAGCTTTCTCAAGGCCAAATCTTCATGTTTATTGTCTCAATCTCTCTAAGTTTCACTCTAGGACTTACCAATACGATATCATGAATTTGCATTCTCGTATTGGTCCGATCACATTCAAGCTCGCTAAACACTTTTGAATAATGAAATGTAAAGAAGCGGTGTCCCCACAATACTTTCAACAGCCTACCATATTGTTTTTTTTAATTACGGACATTTTACTAAATTGATTCTGATTCAACCTTTCAAAAAATAATTAAACTGGGGATGGTTGCCGCATTATCTTAATGACAACGCGTTTCGCTATACTGTAGCTTCTTCTGATGATTGACAAAGAATGAAATTGTATTGTGACAACTATAGTAATTTTACATGTTTTTTTTTTTCTGGGAATAAAGTCTCTTTAGTCGTTAAGAAGGACATCTGTGTATTTATGACGGTTTACTTCCAAACATTCTAGTAAATTCAGTTTGGTACCCTTATTTTCTATGTGTAAGATTTTAAAATCATTATTAAATGTATGTTTTTCTTTAATAAGATATTCCCCGTATGTTGAGTCTATTTTATTATTTAGATAGAATAAAATTAATTACTGTAATACCTACTATTTGTCACAATACAATTTCATTCTTTGTTAACCATCCGAAGAAGCTACAGTATAGTGAAACGCGTTATGTTTTAGAGAAAAATATAAGTGGAAATTAGACAACTTTGTTTTATTTATACAAAGAATTAAACGAATAATAAAAGTTTCGTCTATTATTAACGATTAACTCGTTAATAAAATTACGCAAAAACAATTATCCGATTAGACCGGTAGTTTCATTTTTTACAGCTACTTCAAGTTAATTATCAAATAAGCTTATTAAAATTATTTTACAATATACAAATTTTACACAAAAATTACAAATTTTAGATTACAAATAAAAGATATCTATAGCTAATTTGCTTTGACGTACAACATTGATTACCTAGTATACCTACAAATGGAGTAATATAACTAGTTCATAAATTACTTCTTAAAAATAATGTTAGTTTAATAATTAAACAAAAAATTTTATAAGTTAGAAAATAAGATACATCCGCATCAGTTGATCAAATCATCAGTTTACTGGTACAGATATGTTGATATTTTAATTTCCTTTACAGGTACTGATAGACAACTAAATCAATTTGTAACTATTTAGTTATAATATAATATTAACTGTAATTTTTTACATAAGAACATTAAATTCACGACTGAAAAAGATTGATATTTGATTGATTGATTATTGATTGATTTGTCCGTTACTTTGTGTTTTAGTTCTTTTTTTAAAAACGATGCGGATAAAAGATATTTTATAAAAGGAAAAAAGGAATAAAACAATTTTATCCTTTGTTATCTATCACTTTTATTTTTAAAATTTGTGTGACTATAGTTTCGTAAAACAATTTTACATTCTCAAACACTACTTTAATACTAAGGTTTTACAGCTGTTTATCTATCCTATGTACCTAATTTTATACTTTTATTGGCGTTAATTTTTTACAATATTTTAAATAGTGGGGAATTTCGGAGATCCGTCTGATCGTTTAATAGCTGTCTAGACGGGTCTCTATTATATTTATAAATTTCAATAGCTTTTAAAATGTTTCATTTTTTGCTTTTTAGCTCTGTATGTAAAATTTTCAAATTTGTAATTTCGGGAAATATATGTCCGGTATCTATGAAATGGTTCCCAAAATTAGAGGTTTGTTTCTTTAATGTGTATGCAGATTTATGTTCTTTGAATCTGGTCTGAAAATTTCTGCCGGTTTGTCCCACATGGCAGCTACTGCACTCGTTGCAACTTAACATATAAACTCCAGATTTTGTATTTGGTGATGTTTTTTCTTTGGTTTTTTTTGGTTTTTTTCTTTGGTTTTTTTCTAAAAATTAATTTACTGGTTGACTAGATGGTTTTAAACGCTGTTTGCAAATTATGTTTCCTCAAAGAGCGAGCTATTTGTTCTGAAATTGGACCGAAATATTAAATTTTACAGTATTTTTTATCTTATTTACTATATTATATTATATTTAGTTTGTTTTACTTTTGGATATACTTGATGAATTAGTAATTGTTTCCGTTTTTTATTTATTAAGTATCTAATTTCTTTTTCTTTGAAGCCGTTATTTTGTGCTATTAGTTTTATTTTTTACAGTTCTATTTTTATATTATTATATATATCAGATAGTGGAATTGTGAAAGCTCAATGGAACATAGACTTATATGCAGCATATTTATGTGTAATGGGGTGGATTGATTGTTTTGTAATTGTTATATCTGAGTATGTGGATTTTCTATAGATATTAAATTCTTGTTTATTATTTTGTTTGGAAATTGAAAGGTCCAGAAAGGTTTTTATAGTTGTATATATTGTTTTGCTTTGTATATTTGTCTTAAATATTGTTATCTTTATTCAGAAAAGACGACTTTACTTTATTCATATATACACATATTATTAAACAGCCAATGTCAATAGGTAATTATAATAAATAATTAAATGTCATTAAACAGATCGCAGTAAATAACGGATACGACCCAAATATTATAAATAACATAATTAATAAAAATGCTATAACAAAACGATTAACTTAATCATCAGAACGTTCTTACTTTACAAATGTTCTAAAAACATTTATTACAATACAAGTTGTAGGACACATTACCAATCAGTTATTAGAGTTATCTCTGTGTCTTAATGTGTAATAAATATTTCAAATAACTATATAATATATCCATTATTTTTTTCTTCAACGTGCATTGATTCCAGGAAGAAAATAACAAGATGTATTGGTTCTGTAATTTCAGAACTAAACGAATATCGGCCAGTGAGGCTGTATTACTTTCAATGGAAAAAGTTGTAATATGATGACGATAAGTTTAAGGAATACGCCGGACATGAAAAAACCTTAGTATAAAAAAAACATTTTAGTAATTACTAGATGATACACATTGGTGGTTTTTATTGGCTCAATGGCAGTATGGTTTAGATTTAGTTGCAATAGCTACTAACAAACAAATATTAGCTAAATTAAATCGAATATTTACCCTCTATTATAGCAATTTCAGAAGATTTTTTTTCAGAAAATTTGGGAATAATAATAAATAGCAAAAGCGACAGAAACATAGAGATTGATCACAGAGTACAGGCGGGACAGAGAGCCTATTATAAATTCAAAAGCATTAAGAAAAGCAAAAACATAATTATAAATACAAAAATGAAGGTATATAAAGCAGCTATTAAACCGGTGGTGACCTATGGTTCGGAGATAATGAATTTAACAAGCTTGGAACAGGAGAACAGGAGAATTTACGAATATTCGAAAGAAAGATAGTATGAAGAATATATGGATTAAAGAAAGTTGCAGAAGATGAATACAGAAGTTTAACACATTTTGAAATAAAAGCCATTTTGAAATGAGAAGATATAGTGAAGACCATAAAAGTACAAAGACTCCACTGGTTTGGCCATATAAGAAGAATGGAAGATAACAAAGTAGTAAAGAAATTTACAATGTGAACACCAGATACTAACAGAAGAAGAGGGAGACCGAAAAGTAGGTGGGAGGATCAGGTGCGGGGAGACATAAGGAAATTGGAAATACAAGCATGGTGGGAAAAAATACTGGACCGATATGTGTGGAAGAAAATAACGGAAGAAGCAAGGACAAACAATTGGATAGAGTAAGTCAAGAATAGAGCAACGTGGATTAATTCACCACAAGAAATGAGTTTCTAGAGCTCAAAAGAATCGAGCGGCTACAATTCCTAGTGGAATATAGAGCCACGTATATAATATATATAATATATATATATATATATATATATATATATATATATATATATATATATATATATATATATATATATATATATATATATATAATATATATATATATATATATATATATATATATATATATATATATATATATATATATATATATATATATATATATATATATATATATATATATATATATATATATATATATATATAATATATATAATATATATAATATATATATATATATATATATATATATATATATATATATATATATATATATATATATATATATAATATATATAATATATATATATATATATATATATATATATATATATATATATATATATATATATATATATATATTATTATTATTATTATTATTATTATTATTCACGTATGGGCCCTGGTGGACCACGCGAAGTACAATTAGAGGCGTTTGTTTTTGTTAGCCTTCCTTTGTGCCCATACTAATTTCATTCTTTCGCTATGAGCTTTTTTCCTTTCGTCAGACCAAGTTGTTCCAGTCTTCCTACATTTTTCTCTCTGGCCAACCTTCCAAACGTCAACCTTGTATCTGAAACAGCCTCTATCCTGAATTTCACTTTGTGTAATATTCGCTGATCTTAGGTCCTCTTTAATTGCAGCAATCCATTTAATTATTTCTACTTTAGCTTTACTCCTATTTTCATAAAATTCGACTATTTGTCTAGTTAACCTACTCGGATTCATCCGTTTTATGTGTCCGTAAAACTTAAGTCTTCTTTTTCTCATATCGCTATGTATATCTGTGTACTGTTTGATTTCTTGGTTTTCTCGAAGTCGGTATGTTGTGCTATTTATTTGTTTGGGCCCTAGGATTTTTCTTATGATTTTTCTTTCCTTCTTTTCAATGTCCTCGATGTCCCTCTTTCTATTCAAAATGAGCGTTTGCGCAGCATATAGACATTCTGGCTTAATAACTGTGTTGTAATGTTTCAGTTTTGTGTTTTTAGATAGGCATTTTTTGTTGTAAATATTTTGTGTAAGTTTCAATGCCGTTTCCTTTTTCTGACATCTGCCCTTATTGGCCGCTTTTTCCAACCCATTTTCCATGATTATTTCACCCAAATATTTGAATTGAGAGAAATGTTTTTAGAAATGGCGTTCTTAGTCTGTTGCAGGTCATGTATTGTGTCTTTTCAAAGGAAATTTGGAATCCTACATTTTCTGCTGTTTCTTTTAGGATTTCAATCTGTTTCTGTGCCGTTAATGCATCTTGAGCTAAAATTGCTAGATCATCAGCAAATGCCAGACAATCAATTTTGATGTTGGTTCTCCCCAGTTTAATGGGCTGGTCAATATTCAGGGCGGACTTTTTTTCACGCCACTCCTGTATTACTTTTTCTAGAACACAGTTAAATAAGAGTGGCGAGAGTCCATCCCCTTGTCTCACTCCAGTTTTAATTTCGAAAGGCTCTGAGATCTCACCCATGAATTTAACTTTTGACCTTGTGTTAGTTAACGTTGCTTTAATAATTGCCAGCCTTTTCAGATCTAGTCCTTGTTCTTTCAAGATTCGGAATAAAGATTCGCGGTCAATAGAATCATATGCTTTTTTGAAATCCACAAATGTACAGTTTTTGATGTCTTAGAATCAACTTCAGATTCAGGATCTGTTCAGGGCAGGATCTGCCCGGTCGAAAACCTGCTTGATATTCACCAATGTTAGGTTCTAACTGTCCCTGTGCTCTGTCTAGTAGACATTGAGATAGAATCTTGTAACAAACTGGGAGAAGAGATATCCCTCTATAGTTGTTTACATCCGTTCTATCTCCTTTCTTATGTAGTGGGTGGATTAGAGCATCTTTCCAATCTTCCGGAATCCGTTCGGTTCGCCAAACTTCTTGTAGAATTTTGGTTATTTCCCTGATTGTACCTGGACCAGCGGATTTCAAAAGTTCCGCAGTTCTTCACCAGAAGCTTTGTTATTTTTAAGCCGCTTGATTTGCCTAATTATTTCCTCTTCATTCGGTGGTAATGAATCTGGGTTTGTTTGTTTAAGGTTTAGTGTTGGTAATTTGTTTAAGGGCTCAGGACAGTTTAGTATTTGTTCAAAATATTTCGCAAGTTCTTTGCAATTGTCTTGGTTATTTAGAGCTAATTGTCCGTTTTCCTTTTGGAAGCAAAGACTTTCCGGTTGATAGCCTGTTAATTTAGTTTTAAATGTTTTGTAAAAGTTTCGAGTGTTATTTTTTTGGAAATCTTTTTCTATTTCATTAAGTTGATTGTTTTCATATTTTCTTTTAGTTTGTCTAATTAGCTTCGATGTTTCTTTTCTTTTCTTACTTCAAAAAATATGTTATAGTTTATTGCTGTTTTTTGACTGTTCCAATCTTTGAATGCTTTACTTCGGCTTAATACATATATATACATTCGGCATTACATATATTCGGCTATAATATATATATATATATATATATATATATATATATATATATATATATATATATATATATATATATAGCACTGTAAGTTGAGCACTGTAAGTTGATACCAACATTGATACATCAGTTATGAATGGGAATTTACTCCTCCGAGAAGCTTTACTAGATATCTGATGTTACTAAATACAGAATAATACCTTACGACATGAATATTCCTAATTGTCCGCTATACCCAGAGTTCACTAAAACCAAGACAAGATTTGTTCAGCTTAAGAACAGTGAAATATAGCTACTCATCCCGTCATAATGCTCTACCAAAACAGATTTTATTTTAGCTTGACACGTAAAGAAAACGCAACAGATAAACTGCACGATTATACAGTTTTCCTTTCCACAATAAAATATGTTTATTTCCAAATTGACACTCCATGGAAACGCTATATATTTCTTAAGAAGATATTTCTTAAGACTCGACTAAACTGGGCCCACAGCTTAACGCGGGTTCGAAACCACGGCCATCGGTTACCGATTAATTTCGGTGATTATCCAACCCTTGGTTTGTAGTTAACATCCTCACTGAAATTATCATTTCTGAATCACTGCAACTAGTCTACATGTTCTTTTAGCAGAAGCTTGTCCGTCGAAGCTTCAGCTGCAGTTTGCTTTAAATCAAAATAATACTAAGCACTTTCCCAAGTTTATGAAGTATAAAATATTTTTATTTGCAACTTGAAAGTCCATAGAAATGCTATGTATTTCTTAAAAAACGATTCTTTTGCAATTTTAAAAATTTGTTCTGCATCTTGAGAATAAAGCAAAAGCGACTCGACTAAACTGACATAGCCTAACGCGGGCTCGAAACCACGGCCGTCGGCTACCGATTAACTTAGGTCAGTATCCACTTCTGAATCAAGGCAACTGCTCCCTACATGCTCGTTCAGCAGATGCTTGTTTACCTAAGCTTCAGCTGCAGTTTTCCTTAAATTAAAAAAAATCGAAGAACTTTCTAATTAAATATGAATTTGAAGCCGTTTTTAGCAGTTGCTTGAACTGTTAAATTAATTTTTTGCAATTAAAGCTTTTACTGATCTAGTTCGTATGTTTTGTAATGGATGTTGCGTTTTAATTTCTCTACTGAAATAAGCCGAGGTCGTGAAAATTTCCTCTCATTCACTGGACAGCACTGACATTTCTCACAAATCAGAATACGATTTTTGCCAAAAAAGCGTTATTTTTTATTTCAAAATCCAGGAAACCCTTCTTTAAATCACACGCCTTTTAATAGTAGGCTACACTCCAGGTTTTCGCCGCTATGTATTTCTTAAATTTGATAAAGGAAAAGTGACTCGACTGGACTGGGCTTACAGCTTAACTTGGGCTCCAAACCAGAGGTGTTTCCTTGTTAGATTTTATACTTTCCGTATTGAAGGACTCTAGTTTGGGACTATAGTCCTACTTAGGGTAGTTCCTAAGTTTTGTGCTTAACCTTCAGTTTTGTCGAACATCTAGTAATTAACAAGTGATCAACGTTGAACACCTCTGAAAAGGCATTCCTCCTTGCCCAGCCTTAAACTGAAAGGCATTTCCTTATGGGATTTAACCACTCTTGCCTGTTAAAATGCAGTACACAAGCCTGGTCTTTCGGCGAACGGTCTCTTCAAGTATTAACCTTTCGGCCTCCTAGTCGGCGGACCACAGATGTCTGCAACTTGCACCATCTTCCGGTCTTCTTGAGGATATTAAAAATGATTTTAAAATTTATAATCTTCGATATTAAGTAAACTTTTTTGGTTAATTTATATTTATTCAATCTTATTCTTCAACAATTATTAAAACATTCCTTTTACTTTAAATAATTTTCTAAATAAAGATAAATGTTTTAAAAACAACAAAAAATATTTAAAATTTTAAGATTTTAGATATCGAAAATATTTTTCATAAAAATAAACAAGTTTAGTAATTTATTTACTTGGAAAACTCGATAATCGACGCACGGTTTTGTAAATCACCTAAATATAATTTAGAAAATACGTCAAAATGTCGCAGTATATGGACTTTACAAGTACCAAGTACAAGTTCCAAGTACATTGCAATTTCACCGAATTTCGGGATATTTGGGAATATGTAATTTTTTTTTAGACTTTAATACATTTCGCACTATTGGTTCTTGAATTGTAATTATACTATTGCAATAACTTCTAAATTTCTTTTTAAATGACATCATCTACTTCTATATTTGTTTGATAACGTTTTTACCAGTTGCTTGCAGTGTTAAAATTGTGTTTGGTAATTAAAATAATCCTTTGGTAATTTAAAGAATTTTTGCTAGAACACCAATCATTCCCATTCCATTTAAAATATATCGTTAAATGTTAAATAGTTCAGATCAAAGTTTTCACTCATCTGGTTCATATGTTTTACAGTGTATGTTGTGTTTTAGACTTTTTTAATTGTATTTACTGAAATAAGACGAGATGTGGAACGTTTTCTACAAATCAGAGTACCTTTTTTTGTCAAAAATGCGTTATTTTTTATTTCAAAATCCAGGAAATCCTTCTTTAATTCACACGCCTTTTAACAGTGTGCTACGAGCGTTGCTATTTATGTATCCGGAATTGGAAACAATGGTGTTTCTCGGCGCCATCTTACATATACATCGTAAAATTCGACATTGTTGACTGTATACGTACCCAGAACATTTTGTCATATGAACGCTATTTGTGTTTAGTGGCTTGAAAAGTGTATCTCAGTCAAAAAATGGAATTCGTGGGAATTTGCCATGATTTACTACTACTTTTGACGTGGATTATCTAAACAAAAAGCATCGTGCAACTCACTTCGCCTTTTAGGGATGCAGCACCATCTAAAACTACTGTATATCACTGGTTTAGTGAATTCAATCCTGGCTGTCGTTCGCTCACGGACGAATTTAAAGAAGGTCATCTAAAATCGATTGTTGTATCAGAAAACATCGATACTGTAAGCGAACTGATAAAGCAAGATCGTCATGTGAGATTGAGGCATTCCTAGGCATTAGTATGATAAGCATACACAAGATTTTGCATGAATATTTAGCCATGAACAAGATTTGTGCGCGTTGGATTCTACATAATTTGACAATCGCTCCAAAAAGGCTCGTATCGATTGGTGTCAAGAAATGCTCAAAAAATACATTCGCGGTGCGTCAAAAATCGTGTATAATATCTACACAGGTGACAAATCTTGTTCATCTGCGTATGAGTCCGAAAGTAAACAGCAGTCGACTGTATGTGTTTTTCAAAATGAGCCAAACCCAATAAAAGTTGTTCGCGCAAGAAGCACTTCGAGGCAAATGGTCGCCTGCTTTTTTGGAATAAATAGGCATGTGGCTATAGTGCCACTAGATAATCGTAGAATGGTCAATTCTGAATACACAACCACAATTACACAACCATTTGTTTGCAAGAAATCTTCGAAGAAACAAGAAAAAACAACCAGCGACGCAGGATCATTCTTCACCATAACAACGCGAGCTCTCACACACCGTACCGAACTACTCAATATTTGAACGGTTAAATTTGGCACCCAATGATTTATTTGTATTCCCGTCCGTAAAGAATAAACGTTGTCTACGTAGTCAACGATTTTCGACGCCAGAAGAAGCGGTTGATGCGTTCAAAATGTGTGTTTTGGAGATATTTCAATCGGAATGGAAAACGTGCTACGAAAATTGGTTCAAACGTACAGTAGGGGTCATAAAAAACGGGACAGTCTTAACCCTTTGTTACTCGCGCTCAATTTCGTGACGTGGTTACTCGCGCGGGGTATACAGTACTCCACCCAATTTTCATCAATAAATTAGGTAAATAAATTAACATTTCAATAAGAATTATGAATAAAATATAATTATAATAAGGTATATCTTACATTAAAAAAAAATATTTATATGGTTTTTATTGAAAAAAAATATATATCGAATGATATTGTAAAAAAAATTTAAATTCAAATTGTGTAATACCATAATGCAAATTATTTTATAAATCATCGTCTGAGTTATTATCCGATGGTAAACCACCACAGGTCTTACATTTGATGTCCAAATGCTGTTTACAGGTAAATCGTCCACAGGATAAACATTTTACCGTAGTTTGGGTGTCCTTTGATCGGCCGCACATATAACATCTTCCTCTCTTGCGTTGTGAATGATCAGTTGGCTCTGAACGATTTTCTACTTTCCCGACCATATTCTCTACAATGCAGCGAATATTTATTGGCAAAGATCTGATCAATACACGCTGTTGCAGATGTGGCTTCATCAGGGACAGAACTAGATTTTTTTGAAAAACTTTTCTCCTCATCATGTTAGGACCGTGTTTACAGTAAATTATGTAGCTATTTATCCCCGCAACATTCAAAAACGACATAAACAAGTTATATGGCCACCTTTGGGTACGTCTCGTTACCGTATATGAACTACACATCTGGTCAACAGTGTCGACACCTCCTTTTGTTCTATTATATTGCATAATTATTTCAGGCTTATTGATTTGATCGTGCATAGTTGATAAAAGTACAACGGATTTCCTCAGTTTTGGCACATAAGAAACTAAAGTCATCCCATCCTGAAAGCCAAAGGTAGTAGACCCTAGTTCCCTTGTCTTTGACGGTAAAAATTCAAGTGGAATTTCCCTTTTATTTTTTTTCATGGTTCCAATTCCAACGGAGTCATCCCGTTTTCAAGTAACTTTTTTGCCAAAGGGACACTGGTATACCAGTTGTCCACGGTTATATTTTTATTGGATCCTTTCATACTCTCAGTCAATCTTAGGACAATATCAGTGGGGGTATTGCTTACTCTGTAAGGCCCATCTGGCTGAAGACCACAATAAACCTCCAATTTATATGTATAAAAGGTTTTAGCATCCACGGCAGCAAATATTTTGATCCCATACTTTGCCGGCTTATTTGGGATGTATTGTATGAAAGAACATCTACCACGGAATGGTTCTAATTTCTCATCAATTGTTATAAACTCACCCAGGGAGTATGCTTTTTGGCAATTTGCAACAAATTGATCATAAAATGACCGGACTGCTGCAAGCTTGTCTAACTTTCTCCTCTCCTGCCTGGTTGTTCTATCATCAAGTCTTATAGCGCTATGCAAAAAATAAAACCTTGCATACGACATCACCCCTCTGCTAATTTCGATTCCTGTCCCATCACTTGCGAAAATGTCATGAAGATCAGTTTTACTCATTTTCTTTGTACCGATCAAATACAACAGACCCACAAAGGCTAATATTTCTTCTTTAGATGTTTCCTTCATATCCCGTTCTCGAGAATAAGTACCAGCATTTTTCAGTTCTCTAATGTAAATATTAGTGCCAAGCACAATTTCATCAATCATAGTCTCATCGATGATTTTTCTAAATGCTGATAATTCATTTGATATTTCAGTTGATGTAGTGGAAGGAAACCTTTTTTTCAAAATATTTTTTTTTTTACGTTTTTGCAAACTTACTTGTTATAGGAGTTTTTTTCCATTTGTGAGTTTCTATAGGAACATTCTCACTTCTAATTTTTTTATAAATGTGTTTCACATAATAATTTTCATCATCACCTACTTCATCAGTGGATTGGTCAGACGAGTACCCTTGTTCACTGCCGCTGTCGTGATTTTTGTCCTCATCATTTACACATTCCTCTTCAGAATCAGAGAAACCAATAGGTAGTACTTCTGACTCATCCTCTAACTCATCTTCCGATAGAGCATCCCAAGCAGCCTTGATTTCTTCATCTGTGCGTAACAGATTACTCCTAAGAAATAGAAAAGTAAATTAATAAAAAAAAAACACAAATCAAACGTTTTTAGTCTCAACTTTCTAACAACTTACTTCGACAATTATTATAATATAATTAAAAGAAATAAATAAATTGAATGGAAACTGCCATAAAACAGTAGTAAAATGAATAAATAAATAAAAAACTCAAGGATAAAAATACTTACATTCTTGCTCACGTGGGGTATACAGTACTCCGTATCAGAACTGACCAACTTTTCTGTTTAACAATTGATCAAATACTGATATGAATACAATGAAGCGAATCAAATCTAATAGAACACATGCCCATTGGAGGTTAGAAGGGCGGCCAAGTGTAGATTCGCAGTTGTGCCAACAATAGCAAACAAAATATACCTCTGGGTGACTATATCACCCAGTGCGAGTAACAAAGGGTTAAATTTGAACTAAAATTGTTCATAAAATTGGTATCATGTATTTTTTTTTTTGCTGGTTCTTTTTTTTTTGCTTTGATTGGGAATTTTGTTCTTTATTCGATGTTTTAATCAGTTTTTTTATTAGAATAAGCCAAAAAATGTTATCTGGTTTTTAGTCAAATATTCTAGAAATTGAGGGGGTCCTAAACAATGGGACACTTGTAAAAAATTTTATTACCATGAACAGAAACGAAAGTACATCATTAACTGACCAGTTTTGGAGAACGTGCGCGTACTAATTCGTCGTTCCAATTTCTCACAGAGATACTAAATAGGATTTAAATCAGGACTTTGGGAAGGCCACACCAGTTTTGTGATTTGTTTTTGTTGAAGCCACTGCTTGACAAGCCTCGATGCATGTTTCGGGTCGTTGTCGTCTTGGACGTGTGTGGCATGTGTTGTTCCAAGATGTTACGGTAATTCCGCTTTCATTATTCCTTCAATTTGAACAAGTGGGCCGACTCCATCGCTCGAAAATGATCTTACAGTACGCTAATGAATAGTTAACGAAAATTGTCAAAATCAGTATAATTATCCCAAACCATAACAGAACCGCCATCGCGTTTTACCGTCGGAGTCTGGCACTTTGAGTCGTTTCTTTTTTTCGATAGAACGCACATAACGAATTACATCCGTAGAAAACAAGATGGTACTTGCTCTTATCGCTCCAAAAAACATGACACACTGACCAGTCACGATGTTCCTGAGCAAATTTGAACCGTGCGCGTACCTTTTTCCTCGACAGCAGCGGTTTTTCGGACAGTTTGGCTCCGATGAGGCCATTTTTACTAAAATTAACTTTAATAATTCAGTCATTCTCTTAGAAATTACCGCACTACACGCTGGACTGTGAATATAGACAGCTGAATGCCGTGGTTCTAGGCCACGTGTCTTCGGATATCTGTGCTGTTTTGTAAGGATTCGCTTTGACTACGCGTACAAGAGATCTTGAGAGGCATGGCGTCACTTTTGGAGGTCGACCGAATCCTGTCTGCCGCGTGGTATCCCCGGTGAGCCTCAAATTTTTATGAATCCTGCTTACGGATGGCTTCGTTATTCCATATTGCTGAGCAACGACTCTACAGCTGTCTCTGTTTTCCACATTACGTACAATTAATGACCTAACATCATCAGACAACTGCTTCTTCTTAAACATTTAATAAAACGCACCTTTAACACATTTTTTATAAGTGTTCCCTTTTTTTATAACGCCCTCAATTTCTGGAATATTTTACTAAAAACCAGATAACATTTTTTTGGCTCATTCAAATAAAAAATTGATTAAAACATCGAATAAAGAACGAAATTCCCAAACAAACAAAAAAAAAAGAACCAGCAAAAAAAATACATGATACCAATCTTATAAACAATTATAGTTCAAGTTTCAGACTATCCCGTTTTTTATGACCCCCTCAATTACTGGAATATTTTAGTAAAAACCAGATAACGTTTTTTTGGCTCATTCAAATAAAAAACTGATTAAAACATCGAATAAAGAACAAAATTCCCAATCAAACAAAAAAAAGAACCAGCAAAAAAAATACATGATATACAACTGCTTCTTCTTAAACATCTAATAAAATGCACCTTTAACACATTTTTTACAAGTGTCCCCTTTTTTTATAACCCCCTCAATTTCTGGAATATTTTAGTAAAAACCAGGTAACATTTTTTTGGCTCATTCACATAAAAAACTGATTAAAACATCGAATAAAGAACAAAATTCCCAATCAAACAAAAAAAAGAACCAGCAAAAAAAATACATGATACCAATCTTATAAACAATTATAGTTCAAGTTTCAGACTATCCTGTTTTTTATGACCCCCTCAATTACTGGAATATTTTAGTAAAAACCAGATAACGTTTTTTTGGCTCATTCAAATAAAAAACTGATTAAAACATCGAATAAAGAACAAAATTCCCAATCAAACAAAAAAAAGAACCAGCAAAAAAAATACATGATACCAATCTTATAAACAATTATAGTTCAAGTTTCAGACTGTCCCGTTTTTTATGACCCCCTCAATTTCTGGAATATTTAACTAAAAACCATATAATATTTTTTGGCTCATTCAAATAAAAAACTGATTAAAACATCGAATAAAGAACAAAATTCCCAATCAAACAAAAAAAAGAACCAGCAAGAAAAAATACATGATACCAATTGTATAAACAATTACAGTTCAAATTTTAGACTGTCCCGTTTTTTATGATCCCCAACTGTATGAAAAAGTGTATTCATCATCGCGGAGAATATTTTGAAAAACCCTTAAACGATTTGCAATGATAAATATTATTAGTTATTATTTATTATTCCGGATACATAAATAGCAACCCTCGTATAGATAGTATCTTTTCACCTATGTCAAAATAGCATATTAACCATACTATACTAAATAACGTTATATCAGATCACATGCCACAGAAAATAACGTTCACCGTCATTGCAACATTTTATAAAATTTATAAAAATATTTATTGAAATCTAACTAAGGAAACTTTGCTTCAATTTTGAAACAAAAGAATGGCTGGACCTTTGTCATGCGGAAAGATCTGATATTTTATGATTCGAGATGCATGAGGGACAATGAAAACTACACGTGTTAATCAGGTAATGTTTATTTTGAAGAACAGATAATGGCATTATTTATGTTTTTAGTTTATGAAAATACTGTCGTTCAATGTGTTCCTCCTCGGGTTCGTTTGATGGAATGCATTCTGGAGACCCATTTTTCTATTACTTTTTCACACATATCGCGTGGTATATTTTCCATGGTGGCCTAAAGGTTTTTTTAAGGTCAAACGTTCTTCGGTAAATCAGATATTTAATATAACCGCACAATAAAGAATCGAAACGGATTAGATCGCATGCGCTTGGTCGTCAGTTAACATTACCATTTCACGAAATAACACGTGCAATATTTTCTTGCAATAAATTGTCTGGTGAGATACACAGTATGTCACAAAAATTACGGAACTTTGTAAATTTAAATAAAACTACTAGCGCAATCTATCAAAATAATTTATAATCTGAAAGCTGTACATCTCTATAAAACGAAACAGCCATCATCAGAATCGATATGTTAAGTTATATCGCTTAAAGTGACACTATCTTTTGTCACCTCATCACAAAAACACGATGAAACAAAGATCTAATAATACATTTTGTTTCAAGCTGGGTAAAACTTTTACAGGAATATTTGAATTGATGAAATAGCTTATGGTACACGTATATTCCAGGACGGCCGTGATGCTCTAGAAGACGACCCAAAGCCAGGCCGGCCAAAAAAGCGAAAATCGCGATGAGTTGATGGAAAAATTACAGGAAAAATTGTGAAATGATCGTCTACTATGCGAATGAAATGGATAACGGAGGAATTAAATACGACCAAAGACATGATTCATGAAATTTTGACAAAGCATTTAAACAAACGGAAAGTCTCTGCTCAATTTGTTCCTCGCGAGACTGTTGCTGTTACATGAATTTTTGGCGAAAAAACAAGTCTTTGTGCTTCAACATCCTCCATATTCGCCTGATTTATCTCCGTACCTATTTCCAGTTCCCGAAACTCAAACTGGTCATGAAAGAAACGTTTTATGACAGTGTTACACAAGTTCATGAAGCCGTAACTAGGATTATCGATGCGATTCTGAAAAAACGAAGGTTGTAGGATATCTTGGCCTTGACAAGAAAAAACATTTTTATGTAGCTGTCCTGTATTTTATGGTTGATAACGAAGGTGCAGAGTCCCCATAAACTTCGCTGAGCCCTGTTTTAATCTCATTATTTGTTTTCTTTTTCAAAAACAAGTATTTTATCACTGGTCAATGTTCAATTTTTTCCATTGTTCTATGGTGGTTTGGTGGGTTCAAGGACCCATCAATTTTGACCCGGAAGATCGACATCGCTTTGATTCTCTTTCAAGCAGTGAATATTTAAGTGGCTGCCGTTTACAAACTAAACCACGCAGCGACTTGGTAGTTTGACAATATTGTTGTGAAAGATGATATTTATGAAAAATATCATTTTTTAGATACTAGCAACGTCAACTCTGGCCTAGGCCAGGTACTTATCATACTGCACTCGTAACTAACTCTTTTGTTTTAATTTAAAAAGTTTCATTATTTTTCCTAAAAATAAAAATTAAAATTTTCTTTCTTTTATTTAACTTAAAAATAAATAAATTCATATCCTTGCGGAAATGAATTCGTTTTTTCAACAAAACACAAATACGTTTACCTTTTATTAGAGCATACGTCACCTTCATAATGTATCTGTTCATCTAAATAATCATAACATAATAAAAGTTTTGTTATTTAGGCGAAGGACAGGTTGACTTGTATTCAGAATTGTAAACTACTTCAAATCGCATTAAGAATTTACGCTTTAATTTCATAATGTGGATATATGTGTTTACATCTTCGTCATCGATGGTAAAAAGGGATTTACCTAAAGGAAAGTTAATGACAGAGTTTTACGATGATTATTGCGAATTATTGTAACTTTAATGAACTTATTATGTAAGTGACGTTAGTGGTAGTGGATTATTGGACACTGGATTAGCGGATTAGTGGATAGGAAACACTTGGTATTTGTTTCACAATATATTCAAAATATTATCTGACATGTTTCGGCCTCACGACAATTATCAAAGAGAGTTATGTATAAAGTAAAATTTGAATGTGCTGTTAATGGAGGTAGGTTTTTTTTGTCTCGTTAAATTTATGACACTTTTAATAATTGGGGTATCTCCGAAGTCTAGCTGGGTGTTTGTTAGATTTTTACCGTTGTATATGGCTTTTTTAATTTCAGAAATTTCCAAATAATGTAACAGCCTGCTTTTATTGCAACTATGTATCAATTTGACATAATTTGTGTTAAAAAATGGTTCTTGTTCTATACAATGTTAGGCAAAGCCCGTCTTTCTTTGATTATGGAAACTTGAATATTTATATTCTTTTAGCTTACCACTGAGAGATCCGCCCGTTTGGCCTATATATATATATATATATATATATATATATATATATATATATATATATATATATATATATATATATATATATATATATATATATATATATATATATATATATATATATATATATATATATATATATATATATATATATATATATATATATATATATATATATATATATATATATATATATATATATATATATATATATATATATATATATATATATATATATATATATATTACATTTTATTTCGTATACTCCATTTTGTCACAAAATTTTGCTCTTGCTTTGTTATTATTTAGTATCGATGCAAGATTATTCTTATTAACAGACATAATAGTAATGTTTTCTTTCTTTAAAACGACGGATAATGAGAAATGCAGGGAAGGAATCCTTTAGGAAAACCACGGGGAAAAGAATGAAAAGATCTATGTATATGTATCTGTATATGTATATGCATATGTATAGGTATATGTATATGTATGTATATATACATATACACACATATATATATATATATATATATATATATATATATATATATATATATATATATATATATATATATATATATATATATATGTATATATATATATATATATATATATATATATATATATATATATATATATATATACATATATATATATATATACATATATATATATATATATATATATATATATATATATATATATATATATATATATATATATATATATATATCATCATCATCATCATCATCATCATCATCATCATCATCACACATATTACATTTTATTTCGTATACTCCATTTTGTCACAAAATTTTGCTCTTGCTTTGTTATTATTTAGTATCGATGCAAGATTATTCTTATTAACAGACATAATAGTAATGTTTTCTTTCTTTAAATGATTTGTGATTCTGGAACTTAATTTATGAATATAGTTTATAGTATGCCATTTTTAGAATCTTTTTCGGGTGTTGCTGCATAAAAATGTTTGACGTTGTCTTTCTTAGCCTTGTTTGTTATCATTTTATCTATAATGCCGGGTTGATATCCATTATTCTTTACGATCTTTTTGGTAATATTAAGTTCTTTTAGCTGCATTTTTTAAGTGGAATCGTTAGAAGTCTGTGGGTCATACTATGAAAAGTTGTTATTTTTACGTTCCATGACTGATTTGAACATGCGTGAATAGTTGTATTCGTATACGTATATATGGTATACGTGGGGTTTTCAAAATATTTCGAATTCTAATTTATTCGGTGTCCTTATTATTTTTGAATCTAAGAAATTTAATGAATTATCCATCTCTGTTTCTATTGTGAACTGGATTTTTGTGTTTAAACTATTTAAATATTCAAGAAATTAATCCAATAGTTTTTCGGTACCAGTCCATATGCAAATAATATAATCGACATACCTGGTCCAAAAATGCATATGTCTTATATAATTAGAGTCATTAAATAAATTGTTTTTAAAATTAGCCATGTAAATTTCTGCCATAAGGGGGGCTTAGAGGGCTTTCCATTGGTTCCATTATTATTATTAAAAATTTAATTATTATATTAAATTATTATCATTGTTACTATGTTTCACCAAGTGCCAACCGCGCAATCAATCGAAACTATTTCCTGAAAAGTATTTTTAGAAGGGTTGCAAATTACCACTCCACTTCATACTTCAACTTTAAAATACGTGCCACCCTGGGATATTTTGTGGTTTGAGAGCAAATTAAATACAGAAAGGACCTAATTCCAATAATATCGGTGGATGTTAGGGGAATTAGTACAATTTGACCATCCCTAAATTACCATTTTAAGCAGATCCATTGTTTTGCTGAAGAATTATACAGACCTAAAAGATTTTTTTTTGATACCTAGGATTGTAAAATTGATTTTAGATATATTTGGGGCGCTAAATCTAAATATGAAATCAGTTTCTCTCTATCCACTCTACTTTTTTAGATAAATTCACTTATCTATCAACGTTTTGTCAATTCAATACATTCAACTATGGGTGTTGTTTACAATTATTACACAATTATTACAATTATTACAATTATTACACATTAGTTTACAATTATTACACAAGGATGGGTTCCTGTATATTTGCCCTGTTGTCAGTGTATCGTTGAGTTAGTTCCGGAAAAATCCACTAGATGGCAGAAGCATTGCCTTTCCGGTAACTGCAGTGACCTTCAACGCTTGAACTAGAATTGACGTTAGTTTGTGAGTTCTCGCAGTGCAGGTTAGATCGAAGTTGGCCTCTCCTGGTATTTGTGTTTAGGAAAGTGTTGTTATAAAGTTAACCTAAAAGTACTGTGTTATAGATTGTTGTATTTGTGTTGTTGAATAGAAATAAAATTAGTTCAAGTAGGAGAAGTTGTATAACTCCTCCTGATGTGTTTTGTTTCATATTAGTGGATACACTTCAGAAGAAAGCAGAAAAACTGTTAGTAACTTTCTAAACACTTAACTTGGAAAACCTGGGCACCGCAACTGATCTGTAAAACTTACTTAACTTACAGGACATTTACGAGAGTGGACTACCGGAAAAGTTTATAATTCGTGGTACCGATGGTTTGGAGAGAACCTAAAAACCACTTCGATGAGTGTTATTTCTGCCTAGTAAATATTACTGGAATCAATCGAAACAACCGTAGCAAGTGGATTTATTTTGATTTAGTCCCCTGCAAGACGCTCGATCCCTCACTTAGAGAAAGTGCCGATACCAACGCTTGAGAAGCTACCAGAGC